>JACVEI010000094.1:232093-363830 GCA_018115615.1 Pestalotiopsis sp. DP-2020a | reverse complement strand
GAGAGAGAGAGAGAGAGAGAGAGAGAGAGAGAGAGAGAGAGAGAGAGATTTGAGATTTCTTTTTGGATAATAATATTTTACCACTACACCACTGTGTCCTGTGGTGTAGTGTTATTTGTTTCTGGTTTATTTGGGTATATAAGGGGCTTCCAGGAACGTTGTGAATGTGGGAGAAGGTTGTAAGGTTTGTATTCGGCGCCTCAGTTTGTGCAACTCCCCGAAAAGATACGTGCACAAAGTACCACAGCCATGCTGGCATCGGACGCTACATAGATTGATTTTTTCATGGCATCGAATATCTGCTAGGAACTGCGGCAACAAATTACGGAATTCCTGTTTAAAATTTCCCAACGATTGACGAAAAGCAAACCGCCTTGTGTATAACTCATTGATTCGTGAAGGTACGGAGCATTGCTTGTTTGAGATCTGCAGGTGACTACTTGCCAAGCTGTGTGCTACCAATACACTTTCAAGTTAACGATAGACTGACGTGCAAGAAACAACAGCCGAACGCTCCAAGAAGTGAGAGGTATTATACATATTAAGAGATCCCCAGTCATGCATTTTCCCGGACCCTGGCTGCGCTTTTGTGCCAAATACGGTTGCCCAATCGCGTGGCGACTAGGACCGCGGATAATATGAAAGAGTATATTGGCAAGTTTGTCCCCGCAGAAAATCCGACTGATTGCCTCTTTGGGAATGACGACGGCGACATGTGCCGCGGCGCATATATGGGAGCTCTGTATTTGCCGGCGTTGCTTCGATGACATCGTACAGCCTTTCGTGCGAGGAATATATATCAACAACGGCCTTGCGCGAAATGTCGAGACACGGTCGGCGTAGTCTCGCCGCTTGTCCGTTCTGTAATCGAGCGCGTAAAGAGACGAAGCCATAAAACGATTTTCCTCAGTACTTTACTCTACCTAGTAGCCTGGCTGTGCGTTGGTAAGCAATCACTGCAGACCACTGAGATGAACTAAGCCAATGAGTCGTGATAGATCATGCGGTGGCCGACATCCAGGCTCTGCCGGTCCCGACGACCTGCAGCGGCGTGGCTGCCATGAGATTCCAGTACAAGCTAGCTTCGGGGTGGTCGGTGGCCAAGATAGCCGGCAATCTGAAGCAAGTCAGGGCCATCGTCTTCGACCCCCTCGGAAACATGCTTGTGGCCGAGGCCACCAAGGGCATCTCGGTGCACCAATGGGGCTCCAACGGTTGCATCAACAGCAGCTCGACACTGATCTCTCTGACCTCTCTCAACCACGGCCTGTCGCTCACCCCCGACGGCACCACCTTGTACGCCAGCAGCGAGACGACCGTCTACTCTTGGACCTACAACCCAGCCACGAGGGCCGTGTCCAACCAGAAGACAGTCATCAAGGGCATGGACACGGGCATCCACTCGACGCGCAACGTGCTCGTCGTGCCGTCGCAGCCCAACATGGTGCTCGTCCAGGTCGGGAGCAACCAGAACATGGACACGGCCGCGGCGAACAAGGCGACCGGCCGCGCCATCATCAAGATCTTCGACATGAGCAAGGCGCCTTCCGCCGGATACACCTACAAGACGGACGGCGAGGTCTTTGCCTATGGGCTGCGCAATGAGATCGGCTTTATCACGGACCCCAACGGTATCGTCTGGGGCGTCGAGAACAGCGGCGATGTAAGGCCTTTATGCTTTTGATGTTGTGCGAGTACGAGACTGACAGAGACAGGATTTTACCCGCACGGTAAATAGCGCGCGGACGGACATTCACATGAACAACCCAGCGGAGAAACTCAATAATCGTACGTAACTGCTGCCGACTGATTCCCGGCTCCTTTCAACTGTTAGTTTCTGACACTTTCCTCGCAGTGGGCGACCCCCTCAAGGACCGGGACCGGTGGTTCGGCTACCCGACGTGCTTCACGGTGTGGGACCCGAGCCTGTTCGAGGACACGACGTCGCTCAAGGTGGGCGACCACTTTGTGCTCTCGCCCAACAGCACCTACACGGACGCGAGCTGCAACGGGCAGGCCGTGGCGCCGCGGCTGTCGTTCCAGGCGCACAGCGCGCCCATCTGGAACGCCTTCGACGCCGACGCCGCCAACATGTACGTCACGTTCCACGGGTCCTGGGACCGGCAGCCGCCGACGGGCTTCAAGGTCGTCCAGGTGCCGTTCGCCAAGACCGCCGCCGTCCAGTACGACCCCGTGGCGGCGGCCACGAGCACGACCGGCTACGCGGACGTGTTCTCGGCCACGGCGCCCGAGTCGTGCACGGCCAACGGCCTCACGCAGAGCAACTGCTTCCGGCTCACGGCGTCGACGTGGGATCCGGCGGGCCGGGGGCTGTTTGTCGGCAGCGACAACATCAACGAGGGAGAGATCTATCTTCTCAGCAAGAAATGATTTCGGATGTTTTCAATATTTATTCCTGACACCAGCGCCGAGGAAATAATGTCTCGGGTACTGAGTACTTGTCACATATTTGAACAATATATGAAGAATGTCATCACACATTACTGCTTTACCGACCTAAACACTTTCATTGATTGTAGAAATCCAGTCCATGTGAGTCCATGGTTATTGCATCGGCCTAATTACAATATTGATCTCAGGTTTGCAGCATCGTGCTGTTTTCGTGTACTGTAGAATTGTAAACCAGGCAATGACGTGAGCAGAATGATTAGTGTAACTATGTGCTATACGAAATGTAGTGTAAATCATCGTAACTTCTACAAGAATGAAGAATTATATGAAAAGAGTTATAAACTACTGCTACTTCTCAAATGCCACATACGATTGAAAGAGTCAAACTCAATTGCGCATGTCAATATATAGCCACAGGATTGAGCGGCCAATGAGTGTCGATGTAGCCTCAGTGTGGTCATAGAGATAGCTTATTATGATCCAATAACCCAACGTCGCGCAAAAGATCAACGGCATCTAAAACGTTCCTGATCCACAGATTGACAATAGAAATGCATTTACAATGGGATCAAAAATGAATTGTGGTTGTCGCCTCCCTCATGACGGAGAACGCGGCCGCGAGATGTGGGGCCGGGCACATGTGCATTGTGCTTGTACAGAGTACTGTATAAAAAGACGAGCCACATGCTGAACCTGCATCGGAATCCTCGCCTGCTCACATGTATATAAAGATAAATCGACATAGACGATGATGGGATTGAGTTGAACGAGCAGGGGACCACTTCATCGTCGGGTTGGTGCACTTGGACTAGGATTTTTAGTCTCACGTAAGCCGGACGCATCGCATGGCTTTTTTGTTCATCGTCTTTTTTGTGTTCTTTAGCTTGACTGGAGCTTCCCGAAGACGTGGCACCGCCTTTCCTTGCCTCATTCGAAAAGCCTCCACCGGTGAAGTGGTTCTGCCCTGTCTTTCCTTTTCTTCCGGCGAATTCTGATTGATCTGTCCAGTGTCCACCGTGCGATGGGACACATGTTGTGGCTTGGCAGCTGAGATGGTGCAGGATTCTGGGTACCCCGGGGAGAAGTGGTGATCTCTGACTTGTTGAAGCTCCCGAGCTTGCGGGTTCTGCTTCTGATGCTTTCAAGCTGGGCTTCGTCTAACCATGATGGCTGGCGAGGTGAATCCTTCCGCTGTTCAAAGTCGGCCGCCGACTCGTCTTGTTGCTTATAAAGTCCTAGGTTACATTAGCGGATGCACCCCCGGCAACTAAGAAGCACGTCTAATAAGCTTAGCTGGAGCCCTGGAGCCCTGGAGCGCTGGGGCATGGGCAGGACAAATAGGATAATACATTTGACTTTTTGCTAGACAACGACGATACGGGGCTATGGCTGGCTACGGCTGGCTACGGCTGGCTGTCATGGCCGCACGGCGGTCATGGACCTCAATGCGGTCTGGACTCTGGATTTGGTCCCAACCATGAGAGAAGTGCAAGGTTGTTCGCAGCGTGCCCAAGTATCTCGGCCAATCACCGCCCATCGGAAGACGATGGCGTTGAGTTGACAGATTGTGGAGGGGTTACCGAGCGAAATCCAGCACGTCCCCCACCCCGCTGGGCACGAGGTTTGCTGGCTGGCTGTCGTACTTTGTAACACAGCATGAGGGAGAGAGAGGACGGCGTTGGTTCATTTGTAAAATAATTTCAATATCTTCTTTTGTATATACGGAGTCCGGAGTAGGATGCAACTGGTTTTTTTCCCTCCCCTTTCCTCTCCACTATAGGGTCTGCAGACTGATCAATTGATTTTCTTGATTTTTCCTCTCCTGGCAATCTTACTTGTTGTCAATTCGGGACTGCCGCATGTTCCAGCGTTCCCGTCGTATGGGCAAAACGTGTCTCTGTTTTTCCATGGCCCAGTTGTCCCCGGCTATCGCTTCTGGATCTGCCGATTTCGTAAGAGGCAAGGAGGCTGACGATCGTGCACTGTTTTCATTTCTTTCCGATCGAATCCCATGAGTTTTCCCTTCCAATATATCAGAAACTGATACAATCCAGACTTTCTTGTCGACTCAATTCTTTTAGTCCTTCTTTACTTTACTTTCTCTCTTTCTCTTTTTGGGGGGGGGCTGCAACGACGTAACGTAATTATTTAGGTTAGTATGTTTTAAAGGAAGGCGCAATGGCCGGACCGGAAGACTGGAATCGCGCCTTCCCAGGCCAGGAGAGCCAAAGCAAGGGCCAGGCCGCTTATGAAAACTCGTCGACGGCCCAAGGAGAAGCTCGAGAGATTGGAGGCGCAAACGCATCGGCCGACTCTCTGAAGAATAACAATTCGAATTTGCAACCCGGCAACGATTTTACCTTCTCGGATTCTCAAAACCGTCCCATCTCGGCAGAGTCGCGAGCATGGTTGCCAATGCAGGGCGCCAGATACAACGACCCCAGCCCTACAGCAGACAGCGCCGGCGTATTACATGACGCCAACATGGTTTCTCCCGCTCTGGACTCCCCCTATAGCCCCCCACCAGCTACACACATCTCTTCGCAAATGTCGACGAGGTCGTTTGGCGGCCGTCGACCGCACATAAAACCAATGCAGCCCATGGAATTCGAGGACAATTATGCGCCCTACCATTCTCTCGGGTCGGGAGGCATTGGAGGCGCATTCGCGTCTCCCCGCGGCGTGTATCAGCACGCCGGGCGGACCCCGTCCGATACCTCTCAGGCCTTTCTTCTGCAGACACCACCAGTGACGACGGAATGGTCGCGGGACCCTCCCACTCCGCCGCCATACACGGCCGGCCTCCCGCCGAGACAGTCTTCCAAGAGGTGGTTCCACTGGAGGCCCGAGTGGATCATGTTTGTTTTTCTGTTGTTCGGGCTGCTCGCCGCCGTGGGCCACCATATATTCTACTCGACGTTGGACGGCCGGGTGGCCGACAACCAGGTGACCATGCTGCGATACGGCACCATACTCGCCTTTGCGGCCAAGGCTGGCTTTGTCGCGGCCACAGTGACCGCGTTTCGGCAGCGCCTCTGGGTCACGGTGCGGAACAAGCTCCTCAGCGTCGGGGCGCTCGACTCCCTCTTTGCAGCGACGAGCGACGTCTCGGCCCTGTGGAACAAGGAGATCTACCAAAAGGCCAAGATCGCCATGCTCCTAGCGGCTCTCGTCTGGGTCACGCCGCTCATGGTCATTTTGACGAGTAACACCCTGACGGTGAGGCTGGTCAGCAACATTGTCGACACCAAGTGCCCGAGCGTCAGGACCTTGAACTTTACCTTTGAGGAGATTGAGGATTTCAGGACCCCGACCAAGGTCAACGGCCTCTACGCCTTGTCCCTCAACTTTTGGAACACGACCACCCCAAACACCTCTGCCGAGGGCTGGTATGACTACTATACGGCACCGACAGACCTGTTCAAGGCCACGGCCAGTCTGGGCATTTTCTCCAAGCAGGTCTCTGCCGCTGCCGACGCTGCACACGATGTTTGCGGCGTCGGCTGGAACTGCTCGTACGTTATCGACTTTGTCGCGCCCGGGTACAAATGCAGTGAACAGGCCAACGGTGTCGGTTCTACGGTGCAGGACTTTGGCAATGCCACGGCGCCATTCGGTACCGACATACTGCTCCCGAACGGAGATTATAGCTACTTTGTACAGGCAACCGAGGGCGACTATGCCACGGCGCAGCTCAAGGAGGTCTCTCCGGGAGGAATGCCGCTGACGGACTACCCATGGCCGAAACACCTGGGCGCGTTCCGGACAGAGCCCATCATCTGGGCCGGCTATGCGACCATGAACGACCCCAACAACCTACCTGATAACAGGACGGTGGCAGGCTGGAATGAGTCCTTCGTTCCCAAGATCTTTGCCTGCGAACATTATGAGACACAGTACAAGGTGAACTTTACCTATGAAGGCAAGGACCAGACCACGACAGTGCTCGACAGGAAATTCCTGTGGCCCGTCATGAACACGACTTATGAGCGGGGCGTCGATGCCAACGATGGGACCAACGACAACACGACCGCGACTCCCGGGAGCAACTACGTGTATCCCTACCCAATGTCAGACTATGACAATACGAAGCGCTACCGGCGATTGGCATCGTTTCACTCGATCGGTCTGGTCATGCGCGACGTGATCAACGGGACGCTGAACTCAGCCTCGGTCCAAGTTCCGGTCGCTAATAGCCGCGCGCTTCAGACGAAGCTTCTTAATCCAAAGCAGCAGTGGTTCCCGTACCCGGACCTCCAGGAGCGGGTGCAAGATCTCTACGAGGACATCATCTTATCCTTGCTCTCGAATCACATGTTGTTGTCTGTAGTGTGGGCTGCCAAGCCTTGGGAGATCTCGGGCGACGAACCGGGCAACCAGACAACTTTGTGGCCATGTACCCGGACCAGATGGGAGAATCGTTACCACTATGTGCTTCGAGATCTGTGGATCGTCTATAGTTGCGCGCTTGCCTGCGCCATTGTGGCGGTCATCATGGGCACAGGCGCCGTGCTGGAGAACGACGGCCGTGTGTACGACACGCGCTTCTCCAGCATCGTGGCCGCAACCAGAGGCCCAGCTCTGGAGAAGGTCGACTGGCACGAGGACAAGGGCTCCGACATCAGAAAGATGAAGGTTGGATATGGAGTGATACACCGGGCGACGCCCCTTGAGGTCGTGGCCGAGCAGGAACAGACTGCGTACACGGGAGCGAGCACGCCTGGGGCCAGTGGTGAGGCGAGGCAAAGACCCCGATTTGGGTTTGGGCTCGAAGGCGACGTGCGGCAGACCAAACGCGCGGGCACCTTTTTCCAGAGAGCGTCGTGATGGCCCGATCGACCAAATGTTTTTGCCATGTACCATACGGAGTAATCGATAATAATATGTGGGTAGAAACCAGGGTATAGATAGCAAGCGTACGATCGTCTTTTTGTATTTGACAGAGATAAATCTTTCTCGAAAGATCTCCGGTTCAGCTGGCCACGCAGCGTTGCATCCGGTGTCCACTTGTGATCCATAGTCGCTCGAGCGGTGTGTTGGTCTGCAGCAGATGAGATGACCCACGAGATCGTGATAGGTTAGGAACACTGCTAGAAGGGCCAGCGAAGCACGGTCGTCCTGCGGCATGCCCCAGATCTGTCTGTCCCTGGGAAAGCAGCATCTGATTCATGGGGGTCCCTCTCTGCGCGAGCGCGTGGGTAGGCTCGAGAGGTTGGTGGTGGGATTCCATCTCCCGGGCCACATTTCTCGGGCACTTTCCGAGCCTCTCAGCATCTGTCTGCCCCCCCGTGCGTGCTGGCCGCGTAGATGGAGGCCAAGGGCGCCGATCGAAAGTTGTGTCGCACAACCTGACGTACCCCACGGAACCCAATCTATGTAATGCCAAAAGGTTAATTCAGCGCTGGACCTTTCGGTGACAGACAGTTTGTGAGGCTACATTTCGGGCAGCCCAAGCGGATGCATGCTTCAGCATCGTGACATGGTCACATGTGCAGCTGCTCATCCCGTCCATTTCTGCCGGGTCAGCATGAATCTACTTACCACCAAGGCCGGATGCAGTGGACAGACGAAGAAATCTCAGCCCAACCGGACGGAGGGGACGGGAGATCCGAGTGGACAGGTTCGAAAAGAATTCTCCTCGATTGGCTCTCGGGTCTTTGGGGGAGGTGGTAGGAGTGTACAGTACAGATTAGGTATCCAGCAGCGGCGGCACCGCTGATCAGATCATCAAAGAAAGTCTACACAGTACACTGTGGAATCATGAATGGATGGCATCCGTACTCCGTAAGATGGATATACTAGAAGGATATCCACCGGTATGGGCCATATGGCGCCTTTTGTCTACTTCTGTCCCTCCGACCTCCTCTCACCTTGGATCTTGACCTCATCGTAAAAGTGCGCACAGGCCCGTCGAACGATGGGATTATGCCCTATGCCCTATCATGCCCTGCAGAGTTTGGCAAAAAAGAAAGGCGCCGGAATGCTGGGTGAACTGTCCGGCCAGCAGCGGTCAACACCACTACAGTAGTCTCTGGAGTCCTTCCTGTCATGGTTCCCTTCCAGCGGCCAGTGGAGTGCCGATTTGTTGCGCTTCGGCTGCCCCGCTAGCGGTTAGGGTGCTGGTGAGATGGCCGATAGGCGCCACTTGTTTCCATACAGGGTCCTTGCCTCTGACTTTTGGCGCAATCGGGAGGCGAGTGATGACCAGGTTGGCGATTATGCTAGATGACAGATGATCGAAGCCCGACCATCGATAGCCGTCGTCCCGCGCTTCTGATGCCTGGAGGCCCGGGGAATCACGAGCTGGGGAAAGAAGGGACCTTCGTCGGGCTTCGTTTTGCCGGAAAAATAAGGGAAGGGGTTCGTGACCAGGCCCAGCACGAATACTACCAACGTCTGTAGAGAGATGGAGTCTGTCGCTGTTGCATCCGGGGTTCCTGTCCTGTCCTGCAGTTGTGCTGCATGGAGGTCCAACAGCCAGCAGTAGCCAGAGTGCCAGAGGTGCTGCCGGAACCATGTCTCGCTACTCGCTTGCACGTTTCTGCGGTGTAACAAGCTTCTAGTGGAAAGCTGGGAACGGGACTAATGCCTTCTGGTCACAAGTCTAACATCACCGTGCATGTTGCGCGCATTGATGCGAGATTGATTGTTGCTGCTATCGAACTGTGACGGCAGAAACGGACGAGTGGCCAACCCTTGCGCGTAATCTGCGTGCTGTCCTTTCCCGTCCCCGTCGACGCAAGAGACGATGGATGCTGAGATGCATTGCGCTGGCAGAGGGACTGGGAGGGAGGGAGTATCTTCCGGATATTTACTGTAGCGAGACTAGGCAAGGTCCAGCAAATAAGGGTTTGGCGATCAGGAAGATCATGCCGGCTTGACGCCTGATGATGATCAATCGACGTCCAACCATGGCCGACCAGCCACGCACTCACTCAATCAGGGAATCCGAGAGGGCAGAATCGGCGGTTAAGCAGATTAGTTAGTTGGGTGATGGAGGAGAGTGAAACCAATTTGCCATGGTCCAAATGTGTAACACACCTCCTTTCTGTGCTTTCTGCAATTCGTACTGTAGCACTGTAAATATAGATGGGTGGACTCACCAGCGGTTCCCAATTTTTTTTATTCTCCATCGACAGGAGATCCCTGAGTTCGTTACTATATCTTTATAGCAAACGCCGTGGCAAGCGCATCGTGAGAGAAAAAAAAAGGTGTATGGTCACCGTACATTTACATGCGCCAAAATTCGACCGAGTTACCTTGTTCAAATCAGGGTTCAAAGCAGCTCCGTTTTGTCAAGTGCGCCCTCACCGCCAAAGTGCCGTAACTGCCACTGAGCGGCTTTCTCCTTCCTTGCCCTGCCCTGGCCTGCGATTGAGTCGCAACTTACATCAATCGTTCATTACATTAAGTTAGCGCTCCCGTCCCAGGCCTCCCGTCGATCAGTCGCCCGCCAGTCCAATCTTGTCCGTCCTGTCGCATCCTCAACCTCTTCTGACCCAAGAGCTACGAGGTGCGGAAAAAGTGTGTGTGTGCAACACGCAGAGAAACAACAAGTATGGCCATTGAAACGGTGACGATTATCAACAACTCGGGGAAGATTATAAGTAACGTAAGTCACCTTTCGTCATACTGCGCTGGTCGCCTTTTCCCCCCATGTACCCCGCAACACCCAACCGCCTTAAGCACTACAGCAGCGTTTGTCGCGCTTAAGGGCCTCAGTTATATTGCGCATAGGCGACAATTCCCATACGCATCCAGAAGGAGGAGACATTGCTGCAAGAATATATCGCTGACATTCACATCGTTGCCATCTATAGGGCAAGCACCTCTTTGGTCTATTCAAAGAGGCCAAAGCATCATACCAAGAAAAGAAGGCGGCACTCAAGGCCGAGCGTGCCATCAAGCGCAGCAACACGTACGATGTTGCGGCCGTTCCGCAGTACTACGATGAGGTCGAATACATAAGACCCGCCCCGGGCCGCCGTGTATCACACGATGATGTCGAATCGCATACGTCCTCCCGGCGGAGCCACCGCTCGCGGCACTCTAGACGTCCCGAGGAGCGCTCGCGGTCGAGGGGCAGAACAGCCTTGACGGCCACAAATCTCGAGACCCTCACCGAGGTGTCATCTCAGGCTCCCTCCAGAGTTCCCACAGCATACCGGTCTCCATACGCCGAGACCGTGCCTTGGGAGCAGGCCATGAGCCGTCGAACGATGCAGCACTACCCCATCAATGGCACCGACTACGGTCAAATGGTGCCGCATCCGGGATACCAGCTGCAGCGGGCCTACACTGACCCCTCAATGATGAAGACGAAAAAGAAGGAGAAGGAGATTGACATGAACTTGGCCTACGGCAACATCCCACCAGATCTAGCGTCGCGTGTGGACCTGGACCCGGCGTATAAGGCGGCCGCAAAGGAGCAGCAGGCGCATACGCTGATGGAGCGCGTCGAGGGCCTCCTCGTCGAGGCGCACTGCGTGCACCACACGGCAACCCATATGATCGAGCACCTCAAGACGAAACCAGAGGCGGCCGCGGCCGTGGCACTGACCCTGGCCGAGCTCTCGACTTTACTGGGCAAGATGTCGCCGTCTTTCCTGGGTGCCATCAAGGCCGGCAGCCCAGCCGTGTTTGCCCTCCTGGCCAGCCCGCAATTTTTGATCGCGGCGGGTCTGACGGTCGGCGTCACGGTGGTTATGTTTGGCGGCTGGAAGATTGTCAAGCGGATCAAGGAGGCAAAGGAAGCAGAGCAGGCCATGGCCTTTGAGGCACAGCCGGCTCCGCCCGTGCAGTACCCCGTCGGCGACCTTCCCATGGGCCGCGAGCGCGTCCTGCCGTACCCGCCCACCGAGTACAGCGCCGGCTTTGACGAAGCGATTGAGCTCGAGGAGGAACTCAGCACCATCGAGACCTGGCGTCGCGGCATTTCGGCGTATGGCGGCGACGACGACGAATACGACGAGAGCATCGGCGAGAGCGCCGACCTCGAGCTCATCACGCCCGATGCCATGCGCAGCCAGTACAACCTGGACGATGCCCAGAGCGTGCGAAGCGGGCGCACCAGCCGGACCACCAAGACGCACAAGTCGTCCAAGAGCCACAAGTCCACCAAGAGCAGCAGGAGCCGCGCCGTGGATGAAATGAGCATTCCCGACAGGCAGAGCAGCCGCAGCTTCAAGGACGACGCGCAGAGCGAGGCGGGAAGTGAGCGCAGTCACCGCAGTCACCGCTCTTCCGCATCGAAGCGCACGGAGAGGACGGAGAAGTCAACGCGGTCGCGGGCCACTATGATGATCGAAGACGGTGCCAAGGACCGGGAGAACACGATTGACGTTGTCATCCGTGGCAAGAGCAAGGATAACATGCTGAAGAACATGTTCAAGAAGAAGAAGAAGGACGACGATGAGAAGTCGAACCGGCTGGAGAGTGTGCTGTCCTTCCGAACAGACACCAGGGTGTAAGTAAGTAGACGGGTATTTTGCATTTTATGGGTGCATCTTGCGATTCCAGCGGGGTTTTGGGGAGTTTGCATTCTTTTCTGGATTTGTCTTTTCTTGTAGAGACGAGTTCATAGATGATGAGGCATGACCTACATTTTGATATTTCGTCCTTCAGTTGGGCTTGATGTTTGGATAGGATCTTACTGGGTATTGGGACTTTTGGATCGCTGGGGTTTTTGTTTTTTTTTTATGATGCAATATAGCGCAAAAGAAAGACATGATAGCAGTATCATAGATTCGGTGAGTTCATAAACTCTAGGTAGCGTTTACATAGTCAAGTCGGCATAAGTTGCTGTAGCTGGTAACTATATACATTATGTGGTTTAAACTATCGTCGCACCTACATTGTGTCGGAAAGCCACGCGGGAAGGCAGAGTATGCTCATGAATCCTAGTATACGAAGCGACTGGGATGATCTCAATCAACATTTGCAATATACTCAAACTAGTCGGATCCGATCGCACTATAAGTTGATTACGAGAAGCACAGATCTGAGTAGTCGCCGGCCAGGAGTTCCTTGCTCGGTGACTCGGGTCAGTGTACGTACGCATGACGAATCGAGTCAGTCATGTATGGCCTGATGACTGAACTGCATTGCGCATCATGCCAGTCTCGCCAGTCTATGCCAGCCCAACAGTGTGATGCTCCGGCAGAAGCTCTCAATGTTTTTTTTTTTCTGAATCGTTTCTGGAAATACTCGATTGAGGGAGACGGTCTCGTGCTACGTTGCCCTACGTTACGTAGTGGCGCGACGGCTTCAACGGTGATGCTGTACACTACCTTGCCGGCGCGAGTCTTTTAGTCCTCCCCACAATACACGTCGCTATATATTTAGGAGGATTAGGGAAGATGCCACGCCATCTGAAGTTGAGCAAGAGCGAGGCTGAACGCTTGCACACCATCTCTATGTGCTATTTCCCCGGGTAACACCATCCTTTGGGGGCAAAAAAAGCTGGGATGGGATGTGATGGAGGGGGACGGGGACATCCGGTTGGGCCACGGCTGCAAGCGAATCCCTGGACCTCGCCTTTCTGTAATAAAATCCTTCCCGTCTCATTCCCAGGAACAAAAAAAGCATGTTGCTGCCATCAGGCGCCTGGGCAGCGAAGCGAATATATACCCGGAACAAATCATACACAGTAGAGCGAGTGCCCAGAGAGCCCAGACCTCCTGACTCCTGCGTCGTGCTTCAATCACCATGCACGAGTACGATGTATGTACGTCTTATCAGGATTTTTTTTTTTTTTTATGTACGCATGTCGATGCAAGCACACTGGCACATATTCACCGGTGCAACCATTTGGACTGTCGACTGCATTTACGAACGGGCATCTTTTTCCTAATTTAGCAACAACACGTACACGGCCGCAGGTCGACTCATGGCTCCAGACACTGGTGGAGTCGTAGGAACTGGTCGAAGTTTTTCCTAGCATTCGCGTCCGAGTCTCCATTCGTCTGAAGAGAGGAAGAGAAAAACCTCGGGGCCATCTGCCGAGGGTTTGACCATACCCAAAGGACGTCTAGACTCTCTGGACCGCGGTCTGCTACCCGACCCGACAGTGCTAATAAAAGCAAACGTCGCGTACATTTACCTCCGCGTAGCTCCGTCGCGCGCGACTAAACCGACACTGCCACAATGGGATGCTCCCCATATTGCGTATTCTTGGTGTTCTTGGTAAGAAGCCATGTACGTATGTGGTAGCCGAGTGGAATTACCAATTGTACGGACACGAGGCCCGAGGCGAAGAGAGAGAGAGAGAGAGAGAAGGCATACAGAAGCAGAAAGAAAACAAAAAACTAGACGGGTGGGTAATCCTGACTTCCCCAGAGTCTAGACCCACGAGCGATCGAGAGTGACAATAGGCGACCACAGCGCACGTCTGCCGATATGGTCACTGCATCAATCAATCACATCAGTCTACTTCTTCTCTTTCATGCATGTCATTATCAAATCGATCATATCGACTGGCCTGCCACCACACCCACACTGCAAATGTCTCCGTCCTGTTTCTTCCTTTGATCAGGATGAAACACATCTATGCACCTCACCTTCGCTTCCCGCTCTGAAGTGGCTGCCAACCTGAGACTGCCGCGGTCTTGACCAGCTCGAAATGGACAGGTCCCCTGGGAAGGGAAAGAAGAAAAAAAAAAGTCAGAAGGATCAGGAACCGCACTTGGTCTTCCCTGGTCCCCCGCTAGAAGGGCTTGGCGGAGTCCTCGCTGCTTATGGAATATGCGTACCCCTGACGGCCAAGCCTTAGCAGCGGGAGCTACGGTCAACTGGTTACTGCACCCACGCTCCCATTCGGCCGCTTGCCCTTCACAGCGCTGCCCTTGGGGGGGGACTGTTAGGTAAACCCTCGCCCCTGTAACTCATCGAAATGCCCTGGGCACTTGGCTGGCGCCCTGGCCTTGTCGTCGGTTTCAAAAGTTGCAGCTCGACTCATTCGAGTTGCTGCCCTTGCGAGCTTGGGGAAGTCTTGAACCAAAGAGATGCCTCCAACAGAGAGGTCTCCGAGGTCTCCTACCGGGCCATGATGCAGGCTGGGGTGGTGCTGGAGCGCTGGCTGGCGCTGGCGGGCGCTGGGCTCTCCCTCAAAGCTTGGCCAGGGAAATGGCGTACCACACATCACAGACCGGCCGGGCCATTCTCCCAGATTTCAGGAAGGAGTTGCTGGAGTTGGTTTGCGCGCGGCAGGGGTCTCACGGATCTGCAGTCGGCCCCCCCAGAGGACTGGACATCTGCCATAGCTAGCTGCTGCCAGGAACCACTGGAGAAGCTGCGCAGTGGATATCTGCTCGGAGTTAGTGGGCTCTTTCTGGGCTGGGCAGTGGGAAGTGGAAAAGTCAGGCAATGCAAAGCAGAGTAAAAAAAGATACCATCCGCACTTCGCCCGGGATATGCCCCGTTGGGATTCTCTTCTCCCTTCTCTCTTCTATTCCTCTTGTGACCTAACTAGTCCTTCCTTCTTTATTTACCCTTTGCGAGACTGGAGGCCATTGCTGATCTAGCTATTTGCCCAGTTCTTCACCGCAGCTTCTATTAATACCCTTCATACGCTCTTTAGCCTCTTTCCCTATTTTCCTTCCTTCCCTATATATCCTACCATACCTATAAGTGCTTTTCTGTCTGCCGCACTTCTTCCAAGTCGATCCTAAGAAGAATACTATTTGGTGTTTCAACTTGGACCCGGATAATACTCCAAGACAGCTTCAAGCTTCCGTGTGTGCAACTATAATTCAGGTTGCGACGAGACCCATAAAAGAGACGATCAGTCCTTCGAACTATACCCACGCTTCATACCCGTTGCAATGGGTGAAGAGGGAGGCAGTGCTCCGGCCCCGAGCGGCGGCGGTGGTGGTGGACAAGGCGGAGGAGCAGCCGGTGCTGCTAACGATCACGCTGGCGGTGGCGGAGGTGGTCACGGAGCCGAGCCCGCCTCGGTCAACGGCGGCGCAGGGCACGGTAACGGTCACGCCACAGCTGACAACAACCCTCCTCCGATCAGGGTGGAAAAGGTGTCCACGGTAACGGCCGATGAGGAATACCCCATCTCTCCGCGGTGTCACACACCCAACCCTTTCAGCCGGAAAAACACACATCTGGACCTGGATGACTACTTTGTAAGTGAACATACACTACGATAATGTAGTACACGGATCGTGACTAATACGTCTTTAGTCGGGACCGAGAGATATCTCAAAACATTCGAAATGGCCACTCTTCCTCCAAATGCACGGTTCCATCACCCCCAAGATGGTCGTGCCTCTACTTTTTGTCGCAGCATGGTCAACTTGGATTACTGCAATCAGTCTCTTGTTTGACAGTATCGACCTCAGTGTCGGCAGCGTTCTCCTGACTATCACCGGTTTCGTCGTCAGCATGGGTCTCTCTTTCCGAAGCTCGACCGCCTACGAAAGATATGCCGAGGGTCGTCGGTACTGGGGTACATTGACTCTCACTTGCCAGACCTTGGGCCGTGTCTTTTGGATTCACGTCAATGAGCGTCCTGATTCCAAGAAGCAGGATCTTCTGGGTAAACTGTAAGTTGGCTTGGATACTATTTGAGGCCCACGAAACAATCTCGCTGACCGCACAAATTAGTACTGCCATGAACCTGCTCGTTGCCTTTGCCGTCTCCCTGAAGCACCGACTCCGATTCGAGCCGTACAGCAACTACCAAGGTCTCGACGAGCTCATTGACCATCTCGAGACCTTTGCCAAGAGTGCGTCGGAAGAGGACCCCTACATCGCCAAGCAGCCCGGCATGATCAAGGACTTTGGCGACCGTCTCGGGATCTCGTTTGCTGCATCCAACCCCCGCAAGACACTGAAGAAGGCTACGAGTCCGACTGGCAACCTCCCGCTGGAGATTTTGTGCTATCTTAGCGCGTACGCCGACGAAGTTGTAGGAAACGGCCAGCTTCCTATTCCGATGACTCAGACCAATCTCTACAACGGTATCGCGACTCTCAACGACGTGCTCACTGGTACCGATCGTGTCCTCAACACCCCGTTGCCCATCGCCTACACCATTGCCTTCTCCCAGATCACATGGGCGTACATTCTCGTCCTACCGTTCCAGCTTATTGGCTCGCTCGGGTGGATTACTATTCCAGCCAGCATGGTTGCCGCGTATATCATTCTCGGCATTCTCTTTATTGGCCGCGAGATTGAAAACCCCTTTGGTTCCGACGTCAACGATCTGCCCCTCGAACTATACTGCAAGCAGGTCATGGATGATATGGAGACGATTGCCGCGAAGCCCAAGCCTCGCATGGCGCAGTACGTTGAGTCGTCGCGCAACAAGGTCCTGTTTCCCTACAGCGAATCGAGCTACTATGCTTGGGCTCAGCGTCCCGAGTCGGTGATCCGTGCTGCGTTGCGGAATCGCCCTTATAACAACTTTGAGCGATCCAACCCAACTGCACATGGCAAGCCATCGACGGCCGGCAAATCAGATGACCGCCACGAGCTCGTGTAGACATGTTCGAGTATGTCTGCGCACACACACAAAAAAAACATGGCCTCGGGAGGTCCAACCTCATCTCTCATCCTGCATAGGTACTTGACATCTCAGATTGTCTTGATTTTCAACTCATTGTTCGGTCCGGAAAAAAATTGTGAATAGCACGAAAGCATTAGCGGAGTTTTTACCTGATACACCATCTGATTCTTAGATAATCCTTGGGGCACAAGAAAAGCCCTTCATCATACACGTACATAGCTGGGTCAATATTTCCTTTCTAGGTTGATCCCTCTCTCTCTCTCTCTGCACGACCTGTTGGCACGACTGTTTTGCATGACTCAATATACAAAGTTCTTGCAAATCTTTATTATGTTTCCGCTGGGACTTTGGTGACCTTGATGTTCTTATCTTCTAGTGTCAAGCAGGAGTAGTTTGGTCATCTGCCTACTTGCAAGCCATGCTTGTGAGTAAGTGGAAGATTCCTGCTTGATTTGATATGGAGAAGCACGAAAGTCTCGGAAGCTCTGCTCGACTTACTTTGCTCATGTCTGACACCCGTATCTACAGTGGGCTTCTTCTCATAAATGAGCCAATTCGTAGAGATCTGCGGGGAAGAGGTCCACCAAATTGTGGAAGCATCGTCACTGTCATTCCTGATATTGAGTGAGTGCTTGCAAAAGAACCCCGGATTTAGCAGGGTTGGCCGAATGTGACGAGGTCTTGAACCCGCAACCCTCTTGACCATTGGCTCAGACGAACGTTGCACATGGATGTTTGACCCGACGAGGCGAACGCCAAGAGGCAGCTGCGGCTGAGATGGGTTGGAAGGGTGGCCAGACACGAACGATTGATCGACTGGTCATTGCTGTGGACGAACTTTGGCCGCTGCCTATGCGCAATACGACTTGCTACTTTCGCCATAGCTACCGGACAAGCACGCGTTTCGCATTTATGTTCTGCAAAAGCAGTTCGGCAGATGTGACCCTCTCAAAGCGACTCCGCAGCGCTCAGTGGAGTACCCGGAAGAGGGTATAGAACACCCCTGGTGCCGGCCAATCGCTTCTTGGCTCGCGTATATGGGGCTCATTTCTACCTGCCTATATTGATCGATCAAGCACATTTTCGACTTTGGATACTACCTCCTAACCTCAATTGAACAGGTCCCCAAGAATGAGCGGCGCTTCAGAAGGCCAAGCTTTTTCGCTACGTCGGTCGGCTCGGAGACGATCTAGAGCCTCTCGAACCAGTGCGACCTTGACCCGTCCATTCAGAGATATTGGGAGAGTTGATGGCTCTTGGTTCTGAAACAGATGCGCAGATGGATGCAACTTGAACTTCGCGAAGGATTCCCGTCTAGAGCGCGGAGGGAGGTAAAGAGCTCGCTAATGAACTAGGTAACGAGGTAATATGCAGAAATTAGTGGAATGGCGCGAGATGAGATGAATTGCACCTTGGACTCTGGCCGCCCGCATGTTGAGTAGGATATTTCTCTGTGTATCGTAGCACAATACATCATTCCGCAATCTTTCTTATTGTCTTTTCATCTCGGATTTTCGGAAATATTGTCAAATGGCTCGGTCCAAAAAATCAATGTTTCCGTGACCTGTAAGTGTGTGATGTCAATTTGTCGAACTGAACTCAAGATTCTAGAAAAAAAAGATCGTATAATCAATATTTCATCTAAAAAGTCTTGGCACGAGGTTGCACTGGCCAATATACACTCTGGCTAGGCGAAACCTTGCACCCAACGCGGCGGGCGACCAACAGCCCGTCGTTCTCAACGTGGGCGGGCCAGGGTCTGGGTTTACCTGCCAAGAACGGGATATGCTATAGGGTGATCGTCCGCTCCGCCCTTTCTTTCGCCTGCTGCAGAGCCTTTGGAGGGATCGAAGCAGGAAGCAGGCAAGAGAACAGCAGCAAAGGTAGGCCCGTCATGTGATTCTACGCCATGTCGACTTCGGATGAGCCTAAGGTTAGTTGTTCGTCCCATCTATAAAGAAGGTTAAGAATCCACCTCCCCATCAATTTATCCGTCGTGCTATTACTCTGCTCCAGGATCCAAGGTTTGCAGCATTCGTTTCCAATCCATCTCTTCTTCAAAAAGACATTCTTTACAAGTTCAGAAACAAGATCAAAATGAAGTTCTCCATCGTCTTTCTGGCTCTCGCCGCCCTGGCCAACGCCATCCCCGTCGTCGAGGGCGAGGGCGCGCTCCTGAAGCCCTCTGGACCTTTCCCGTCCGGCGAGCCTCACCACCACCACCCTCACCCCAAGCCTTCTGGTCCCCACGGAGCCAAGCGTGAGTTTCTCGAATGTGAATTACCACTGCCATGATGGAATACTGACCGTCATCCAGCGACTGGCAAGCCTCCTGGCCCCAAGCGTGAGTAGTGGATTCACAAGTTTGTGGTTGATATCAAGCTAAGATGTTTTTTGTTCTCCAGCTACCGGCAAGCCTCACCCCAAGCGTGAGTTCCCACACTATGTATCCATGCAAATAACCAGTGTCGACCAAGATACTGATTTCTACCACAGCCACCTCTCACCCGGAGCCCATCCTCGGCCTCGGCAACGGCAAGTTCCACCCCGGCAAGCCCTCTGGCAAGCCCTCCGGAAAGCCTCACCACGGACACCACCCCAAGCGTAAGTCCACCCTGTCATCGACACCACAAAGACAGAACATGTTGACTAATTGTGTATTGTAGCCACTGGAAAGCCTCCTGTATGTCCTTCGTAGATCAACGGACCTTGCTTCCGAGAACTAACACCTGCCTCAGGGACCCAAGCCCACCGGCAAGCCTTTCTAAGCGAAGCAAGAGACGGCAATCCTGCCTCTTGGACAGAATGAGCGAGAGCCTTTTATTTCTACGTAGCTACAGGCAACAATTGGGTACCGTCAGGAAGAAGTTCGTTTGCTGGCAAAGGTACTTGATCGGGAAACAAGTTAGCTGTACATGATGTATATATTTTCACATTCACATTCACATTCACATTGAATCGCACCGGGATGAAAATACTGCAATTGAGCTTAAACAACTGTCTGGTGTTATATACGTGGATACGAAAATCTCGATGAGCAATCAACTATCCGAAATCTGCGGTTGTGTGTTGGCACCTCGGCACACTTTTTCTCTGTTTAACCCCCTCTGCCTTTTTGTCCTTTTCCTTTTCCTCCTTTTTTCCTTTTTTCCTTTCTTTTCTCTCTCTCTGATTTTCCTGGAATCCCGTATCGCGAGCCGATTCATGGGATAAAAATCCATCCGATAAACGCCATGCTCAAAAACAAAAGGTATCAAAATTCATCCAATGGGTCTTTTATCCCAAAAGGCCATGGTATCAAGCCGAAAACGCCGCGTATAAAAACAAACAAAGGGTATCGGATGAGTTTCCCGTCCCAAATTCTTAAAGAATTGGTATCAGGCCGATAGTGCCCCGAGAAGAAGAGGAAAAAGGAGGAGGAAAAAATATCTAGAGAAAGTATGGCCACTTTCTCGGATGGAAACAAGCAGCACCCGGCTCTGGGCTTATACAGCCCCTGGCTTACGAGGCTTAAGCCTCGGGCTCTGTGGGCTCCTCTGTGGGCGCCTCTGCGGGCGCCTCTGCGGCAGGTGTGGCGGCGGCAGGCGTTGTGGAGGCAGCGGGAGAGGCGGCGGGAGAGCCAGCAGGAGAGGCGCCGGCGGGAGATGCTGGAGGAGGACGATCCATAAGTATCCGGGCCTCGATGACCTCGGCGACCTTGGGGTGACGGGCCCCCGCCGCGGCGAGCTTGGCCGCCTTGGTCTTCTCGAGGCTGTTGTGGGAGCACCCGAGCTTACTGCGGATGCACCCCCTGCACTTGAAGCTGCCGTACCACAACGGGTCGACAGCCACGCGGCACGCCTTGCCGCCGGCTCCCCTGCTGCAGTGCGTGCAGCGCGTCTCGGCGTCCCGGCCGTACTGCTCCTCGGCCAGCAGCTCGCCCTTGGTTCTCTCCCAGACCGTCTTGTCCCGCCCTTGGCCGGAGGGATCGGACTTGGGGTCGGGCTTGGGGGCGAGCTTGGGGGCGAGCTTGGGGGCGGGCTTGGTGACCCTGCCCGAGATCGTCTTCTCCCGCGGAGGAGCGGCGGGAGCAGCGGGCTTCCGGCCTCGGCTTGCTACCTGAACAGTGGGCCGGGTGGAAGCAGGGAGTGCGCGGCGGGGAGGGACGGGAGCGGCCGTGGGGGGATGGCATGCCATTGGCTCCGAGGGCATCGGGACCACGGGAGCGGACTCGGCGGTCTGCTCTTCTGCTGGGGCGGCGGGCTGCGAGGGGGCGGAGGGCGAGGGAACGGACATGGGGGGAAGGCATGCCGCTGGCCGCGAGGGCACCGTAGGCGGTGTCTCGGGGGCGACAGAGGAGGCGGACTCGGTGCCCTCGCTCGACGTCTCGGAGTCGGCGTCGGGCGACTCGGGTGGTGTTGTGTCGGGCGGCGAGAGCAGTTCCCGCCGTGCCACCTCTGCCGCGCATGCCAGCAACCACATCGGGGGGTAGACACCCTCGGGGACGGGCGGGAGCTCGCCCGCCGACGGCTCGGGGCCAGCAGCGGGCTCGGAGGGCTGGCCTGCGGCTGCCATGGTCTGCGAGTGCAGCGGGCGCAGCGGGGGAAGGTCGGTAGGGACGACAGCGGGCGCCTCGGACGGCCTCATGCTGTCCAGCCACTCTTGAAACGGACGAAGTGGTGGCAGTCCGGTCGATGTTGCCACGGGGCCAGCAGGAACGAGGCCTATAGGATGTGTGAGTAGTTGAATACATATCGGATGGAAGAGAAATAAAGAGAGTTTTGCTTACGCTCAATAGTCTCGTCTATGATATTCAGGGACTTCTGGGCAATCTCTCTCAACTTCTTGTGCTCCATTGCTTAAGAGAGTTCGTATGTTGGTGGAGGAAGCCTGAGAATAATTTCCTGGTATCGGATGGAATACGAGGGCTGTAATAAGCAAAACCTATCGAGGTATACTAAAATAGTGTGTTGAAGAAGGGTGTGTGAGAGAGTGTCAAGGTTGTAATCGGATGACGTTCTTGAGAGTATAGGTGTGAGTGCGGGTTCATGAGCAGGAAAATATGAGATGAATATGGGGAGAGCCCGGATAGTTATATAGGTTTTTTTTTAGAAGTTCGTACTGATTGCAGTATATACAGAAAAAGCATCAATTTTTTCTGATTCTTGGGGCGTTTTGAGCCCCGAAAGATGTGACGAGCATTTGCAAGTATAAGGTCTAATCTTTTGGCAGTGGCGCTTGGTGTCAGTCAATACTTGGACAAAGTATCTCAGGAGTCTGAGATCCCAGAGATAATACTACAAATGCACATTTGATGGGAGTACTTGGTCGATTTCATGGGAAGACGAAGACGCCCGATGGTGAAAGACATCGAAAGTCGTTTGATTATGATACCATGAGAAGCTGCGATGAAAGACGGAGCGGGACTCTCTCAGGGCTGTATCCTGTATCCGATTCAAACGACAACAATACTAGATGTAAATTTGTTCAATGTGCTTAGAAATACGATCCACTAGCCAAAGTACCTGAGTATCTACGTGTGTCTCCTTATTACTGGAGGGCCCTGTTTTGTAAGGTACTTGTTTTATTATGTCCAGACGCCAGGCCGGGCTATGAGTTGAACATCTTTCTTCGCGATACGTTTGCGTCAAAACTACCCCTTCCACAGTGACCTCAAGAACCTAGATACGCTCTCCCTGCCATCTGAATTCTTTATTTTTCGTTTGGGAGGGGGCGAACATGTTTATTTGAGGCTGTACACTAAGAAGTCGACCAACCCCCCTCCCCCCCGAGTGATTGTGTTGTGAGCCTGCCCCGATGGCCATATTTTGGGTGCGAAGTTCTTCCACTTTTGAAAAAGATGGCTATCGGGGAGGACTCCAGGTTGGATTTTACCAAGGGCGTCTGGGGGGCACTTTGGACAAGGTCCCCAAATTGGGACACGCGAGAATTGATGTCCATTGCGCAGGGTGTACCTTCTGAGGTCAGATCAAGTCAACCATGATGTGTTTACACCAAGGAGTCCAGATGTATAGACTGTTGATAGAGGACACTAACATGGCACGTTGGGCTCAGAATTTGAAGATGAAATCGATAGCATGAGAATCTGAGAGTTTTGTTCATCTAGGCTAGACTATGTCGTATCTTATCAATGCTTTCGCCCTTATTCGTCCTTGGTGTATTTTGCCCACTGTCTCCATCGGTGCCCGTATCTAAATAGACAGATTGGTACTGGGGCCATACTCAGCATCATGGCGGCCAAGATGGTAAATCCCCACCCGTAGCCAAACGAATCGACCAGGGGTGTTGCGAGGAGAGGAAGAAAGGTGCTCATCAGGCAGCGCGTCACAATCATGGCCGTGAGGGCAGACGCCGAATACAGTCCGAAGGCATCGACGACGTATGTCAGTGTCGGCATAAAACAGAACGTCAGAGTGGCCCCGAACAGCGTGATGGCCAGGTACAGGAAGGGCACGGAAAGATGGAGCTGGGGCACCCAGCCATAGAATGCAATTGCCAGAGGAAGCAGGAAAGACCCCAAAATGACAAATGGCAGTCGGTACTCTGGTCTCTCGATACCCCCGTTCTTGTCCCGAAGCCTCACGAATACTTTGTCGAGGCTGTGATTGAGTACCAAAGTAAACGCTATGGAGCCGCCGCCTGGAGTAGAGAAGTAAACAATTAGCCCGTGTTGACTGGGAGACGTTTTGGACGCCGAAAAGCCTCCCAAAAGGTTATTGGCCACCAAAGGCCGAAGTGGTAGGAAGAAAAATAAGCGGCTTACTGAAACAGATGAAAGATGCCCCCGTAAACGATGGGTCGAGGTGCATGACCCCTTCCACAATATCAGGCAGACTTGTGGAGATGATGTAAAAAAACGTAAATGTCATGGAGCCAAAGAGTGCTGACAACTGTAGAACAACAGACTGGGAAAGCACAATCAGGGGTCTCATCATGGCATCACGTAGCTTGGCTACGCTGTGCGCACTCTCGTCATATGGGCTTTTCAGCTCGACATTTCCAGTCTCTTGCCTTAGCCTGGCGGCCTTCTTGTTTAGTATCGGCACCCTGTAGGTTTCCCGGAAGCAGGTCAGGAAGCCAATCTCGGCAATACCAGCGAGGATGATGCTCATCCAGCAAACAGCGCGCCAGCCCAGGTTTTCGGAAACAGCGACACTGATCAGAGGGCCGACGGCACCACCCGTCAGCGGAGCTAGGGAGATCAAGCTCATGGCAGAACCTCTGCGCTCACTGACGAACAAGTCACCCACAATGGCAGGGTTCAGCACATTTGTCGCTACCACGACGCCAGTTAGTGCTCTGGCAGCAATAAACATGGTGCTGTTCTCAGAGAGCACTGCCAAAAGCGTCGTCAAGATGAAGCCGACGTTGCAGACATTCATCACGGGGTAACGTCCGTACATTTCCGAGAGCGGCGCAATCAACAGCGGCCCGGCAGCCTCGCCCAGCTCCCATATCGTGACGAGGAGCACGCTGGCCGACTTGCTGGTCCGGCCGTCGTCCAGATCCGCCACGATGCGGTTTGCGACCGGCACAACAGAGATGCAGGTAAAGGTCCTGTCCAATCATGAGCAACAGTGCAGATTAAGATTTTGGCATAGTCGGTCTACCAAAACCTTGTTCTTCTGACTCACACTGTAAAGGCCATAAAGGCCAGAAGCCCGACAATACTCCACTTGTACGTGCTTGGCCAGTCCAACGGGTTCTCAGCGTCGCCTTCGGGGTCAAAGGTGACGAGGTTCTTGTCGACGGGCTGGTCGCGCTCCAATCCTGGGGCGCGAGCGGCCTCGGCTGGCAGCAATGGCTGAGTTTCGTCCATGGTTGGCCTCTAGGATATACTCGATTATATCTCTGTATCCAGAGCTGTATCCAGACCGTTTTCCTGCCAACTGCACCGCTTTGGGGAGGCTAAAGATGGAAAAGAAAATGGCGGCGAAGGAATTCGTGAATTTCGAGACTACAAGATACGGAGTACAGTACAGGCCTGCGTGAGCCGAAGCCGGCTGTAAAGTGGATCAGTGGCGCCTGGCAGTGCCTAGGTACTCTGTATAAATTCACCATCCTTGCAAAGACGCCATTTTCGCGCCCTTTCAGTGACGGTACACATTACTGGGGTTTCTTGGCGGCTGATAACTGTGACGCGAAACGGTACATGCGATATTCAACGTGGGCATAGTCTTACATATCTAACCTTATCGCATTTAATCAGATATACTGGACACAGAAAAACACGTGAGTAATGACCCGAAAGGTATGATGTGATCTAATACGACGCAACATCAGCCGCCATGAGTATTGTCAAGCCCAAGTCATTTATACATATGGGCAGGTTAAGCACATTAGTCTTCCCCTTGTCAGTGCTCGAGTCATACACATTGGCGTTCGTTTTCATCACAAACATCATCGTCCTTTACGGCGAACTGTATAGTGATATAAACACTACTCGATAGGGACTGCGCCCTCGGGATTCTTAGCTATCCCCAGATGAGATATGTGACCACTACATTGTATGCTCAACTTTGGGACAGAACCCTAAAGGGTTTGATCTTTTGCGATTTTATCACACCGATATCCCAGTGTAATCTAACAGACTGCTGTGGCACCATTCAGTGCATGCAGCTCTGGGTAATTCATTGGCCCTTGCTTATGAGACCCTGTCGTGCCTTTCCCGTGTGCCGCGCAAGTCGCGCCAGTGCTTGCCTGCATCGGACTTGGTAGAACTTTCCTACGTAATGTTACATGAAATTCGAGGATGAACATGGAAGATGTGACACCGCGGATTCTATTTTATACATCATGTTTGAACTTGTTTATGCTACACCCTCTCTCGACGTTTGTCTCCGAACATCAGGACTTCGTCTCTTGGGTGATGTAGTGTTCACCTCGTCGTCCGTTGAGCTCTGTGGCGCGGCAAGACTCTCGGTCTTCTCTGTTCCTTCTGTCGAGAGCTGTCCGCCAGACTCGACATCTTGAGTCGGCTTCTCCGTCACTGACTTGTTCTTCAGGTCCCAGCCCCCGCCCCAACCGAACCATCCCTTCTCGTGAGGTCCTCGTACCAGTACCAAGAGGAGGGCCGCACCCATCAAGCCAATGCTCAGCGCGCCGCTGTGTATCCATCCGCCCTGCGCATAGATATTGTTGCCCACGGCCGTCCCGAACAGCTGGCCACAGAACGTCATGACCATGTAGACCGAGTTGACCGCATTCTGCGCCGTGGGATCGACATTGGCAAAGGCCATGCGGTTGGCCACGACAATGGTGTTCATTCCCAGGTCGCCCAGGAAAGCCCAGATGACGGGCCCGGCGAGCGAAAAGGTACCGACAAACGTGCCGACCAAGACTGCGGACATTGTGACGAGGATAGCAATGATCTGGGTTCCGCTAGGGTGGATGCGTGAGGTCAGGAACTTGGAAACGACAGGGTTGAGGCACACGGGCGAGATTCCGACCAGCGCAAAGAGGCCGATGGCCAGAGTCGACAGGCGGAATTGATCCGCCAGCTGAAAGGTCAAGGTGGTCCAGAAGGAGGTGAACATGCCCATGGTGCAAAAGGCGATGAAGCCGCACTGCGTCAGCACAGGATGCTGGAAAGGCATCTTGATGATGGTGAGCAATGCCCTCAGGTACGTGCCGCCCGGCCGGAGAACCGGGTAGTCTGGCATGTACGCGAACAGGAGAATGAAGATGGCAACCTGCAGGCCAAACGACATCCAGTAGACGCTCCTCCACGAGCTGTACTGCGTAATGATACCGGCGAGCAGACGGGCAATCAAGATACCAAAGAACAGACCCGACATGACAATGGAGATCATGGTCGCCCGGTGCCGTTGCGGCGCGTATTGCACGACCAGTGGGAACATGAGCTGCGGCGTGACCGTCAAGACCCCGACGATGAAGGACAGACCCAGGAAGACGGAGAACGACCGAGTCAAAGTCAGGCCCAACCACTATGACCCATTAGTATCGAAAACATCAACCTCTCTTCCTCGACCCCACGAGTGGCGACTCACGACGAAGGTTGTACAAAAGATGAGACCGAGAATCAGAGGTCGCCGATGAACGATATCCCCAATGGGAATCACGAACAAGAGACCGCCCGCGTAGCCGGCCTGCATTATGGTCGGCACGAGCGAGGCTCGCTCGTCTGTGACATGAAAGTCATCTGCCAAGACATTGAGAATCGGATGGCTGTAGTAGAGGTTCGCGACACTAAAGGCGGCGGCCTAGTGAAGAGAATGTCAGCATTTTAATGTATTTCTTTCTTCTCGGTACAACCCAGCCATTGCCAAAGCCAGCCGACAGGGTACACAGAACCTACGCATCCGAAAATGATGTTGCGAGTCCACGTCAAATCATGGTTTGCCGTCTCGTCCCATCGCAGCCAAGACGGCGTCCACCTGAGCCGTTCCAGCACCTTGGCCGAGGGCCCACGCCGGGACGGCTGCATGTCGTCTGGGGATTGCGCCTCTGCCATTTTAGGTTCGTAACGGCACGTCGCCCAAAGCCGTGGAATGTGAAGAATGCCAAGACTCTGGCTTGATCACTATTGATTCTGACGCCCTACTTATTATACATTGTGCAACATATAGACTGAATGGACAATTGATCCTCACGTTGAGAGAAGGAAAGAAAAACAAAAGACCCCAATTCCAATCCATTTAATTTTAACGCCGTCACATTTCCGGTACCTTATCGCCGATCGGGGGGGGGGCTATCTTTCAGTGGAGTTGCATCATCGATGGTCACTGGGGATTAATTATGACCTTCCGGGGCATTCAAGTGCTGGTGACGTCCGCTTAAGTCCGATGCTAGAATGGTGAAGCGTCTCTAGCGGCCGCTAAACCCTGGAGTTGGGGAGTACGGTAGTGCACATTTCGCCGTGGCAGGGGTGCTGGGTTGAGTAATTACTAGGTTAATTGTTCACCGGGAGGTCAGTTTGGGATTATAATGCCCATATACACTCTGAAAGGAATTGCCCGAGGTACAATCAAGCCACTTGGTGTTGGACGGACGGGGTTTATAATTAACTGCAAGCCCCGAGCACGTGTTGCAGAATGACAAGAGTTATACCTGGCTGCAAACCTTAATACTCCAAGTGCCGAAAACCCTTGTATTTATGTATACCGTACTCGAAGTACTTTTTGGCAGGAATATATGGCAGTACATATCTTTGCTCGGGTATTAATGATTGTCGTTGTTGTATTGCAAGTGCTTGGGTGGTTGGACAGCTTGTCACTGTATGCCCGGTGGAAAAATGGTGGGCAGTACCTAGGTAGGCGTTAGGTAACCTGGGTAGTTGTTTGCCCAGGACGGATTGACTCTGCAGGACCTATTCTTTACATCCAAGTCCTAGTGGTGGTTAAGACTTTTGATTCGTCATGCATATACCTGAGCAACATCCCTTCTGACATATTTGATTCCGGAGTTTTTTTTATCATACTCGAACAAAAGCTGTTCTTTTCTATTGACATGCTGCCGTTCCCATCACACAATGAAACTCAACACCATTCGACCGATCAAACACGCGTTGAATCCTCTGCCAGATGATCCGCGATCGTCCTCCCAGTATACTGGCTTCTCGGCGGCCATATCTTGCTCAGCGCAATATACAGTACCGAGCTGCTCAGGAAAGCATAAAAGTATCCAATGGCGTAGAGATTCGACGCGCCCGCCGAGACGCTCAGGCTGGACGTGACGGCCTTGGCGAAGCCCGGCAGCAGCGGCGCGAAGCCGACGACAAAGGCCACGGCGGACCGCCAGTTGGTCCCCCACTTCTCGTACGCGTACATGCCGTGCGGCTGGTACATGGCCGCGACGTCGGCGCGCTGCCCGTTGACGACCCAGTAGTCGGAGATCAAGATGCCGGCCATGGGCGCCAGCCAGATCGAGTAGCCGTCCATGAAGGTCAGCAGCGACTCGGCCGAGGCAAGGATCTCCCACGGGCACATGGCCCAGCCGCCCAGGATCGCGCACACGTACTGCGCCCGCCGCAGGTTGAGGTACCGCGGGAACAGCGTCGACAGGTCCACGGCGACCGAGATGCTGTTGGCCGAGATGTTGATGCCGATGCTGGCGATCAAGAAGGCGAGCGCAATGAAGAAGGCCGCGGCGCGACCCCCCGGCGACGTCCAGTTGTCGATGATCAGCATGGGGTCCCAGAGCACCTCGCCGTACAGCAGCCGCGTTCCGTTGGCGCCGATGATGCCGAAGAGCATCATGACGATGAAAGCCACCGGGATGATGACCAGCTGCACGTACGGGCTGTGGGGCTTCTTCGAGTACCGGGCAAAGTCGTTCATGTTGACGCCGAGGGTGGCAAAGTTGCCGATCATGGCGTTGACGCCCGACATGAAGGCCCAGCCCAGCTGCGACCCCGAGTACGCGTTGCCGTAGGTGAAAATCTGGCCGCCGCCGCCGGTGCTGTGGACGACCCAGCCCAGGATGGCGAAGCCGGCGACGGGCGTGACGACGGCCTTGAACGTGAAGAACCAGTGCAGCTGGTGCGCCGGGATCCAGTGGAAGGGCAGGACCAGGACGAAGTAGATGAAGTAGCAGATCATGAAGCCCGTATCGATGTTGGCCGACTCGGGCAGGTGGTTCGGGACGTTGCGGAAGCTGGGCGCCCACGCGTAGATGATGGAGCGGATGCACTCGGCGCCCGTATACGTTCCGATGCCGTACCAGAAGATGCTGACGACGACGCGAAAGACGATCATGACGTACGAAAAGTAGAAGCCAAAGGCGGATCGCGCCTGTACGGTAAAGGGAATGTGTAGTCGCGCGCCTGGTTGCTTTTCATGAGTCCAACATTCTGTAGCCAAGATCATCTGCTTGACTTACCAATAACTCCATTATACGTGACCACCAATGCAGTGACGAAATTGCCGATGACGACGGCCGCCAGCGCCAGTTTCCAGGAGAGGCCGATGGCGACGAGCGATGCGCCAATCCTCCAGTTTGAAATGGCAAAGGCATCGGAGATCCAATAGGTGACAAAGTTGTACTATTCCCCGGATTAGTCTCACAGAGTCATCTCGTGAATACTTGTCAATGTGTAATCACCGTATGCCATGTCTGCATCTCCGGAGGCACTGGGTCGAGGTCCTTGTTGCTCCATGATGTGCCAGGCGGAGCATAAGTGCTCTCCTCTACCTCGAGCGTCGCGTGGCTCTTGATCCGGGACCACAGCCCGCCTTTGTGCGGCGACTCCACCGATCCCGCGACGACGTGGGTGTCGCTAGTCGGAGAGCCGGCGTCCTTCTCCATCTCGGAGGTGGAATGTGGAATGGATTCGTGTCCTAGGATAGTATAAAAGTAGAGACGCCGAGTACGTAAAAGACGCCGAGTACGTAAAAGAAATTCCAAGGGAGGAATGGGTCCAAGACCTTTTCATACTGCAGTGTTATGTATCGATCAATATCCTTGCAGAACTGATTGCTTCTTCTCGCTCTGACCCGTGGCTGACATTTGGGAGGGTGGGCAAGGGTAGTATTGATAAGAGGCTCCCCAAGGCCCACCCGCTCTAGATCTCGAGGGGCAATGATAATTTCATCCTCGCAATCGGTATCCAATAATGGGCTGGGTTATGGTATGATTACTCCAGCCTCACGAGAGACTTGAAAGGCTTGGCTATTGTCCAGCTAGAAACTTTCTCGATAAGAACCCAAGTTCTCACTGTATCTTGGTTGATACACTGCCGGAGACCACCGGAGCTTCTCTAAGATGCGCGCTCCCTCCCGGGGACGTCTAGGAAGGGGTAAGTAATTATTACAGCGGAGCTATCGATGTACGTACTACTTATCACCCTGCCAAGTGCCTGGTGATAGGCTTCTCGTCTGCATGTTGGGCGACACAATGTGGCACTCGCTAGGGAGGCACATGTGGTATCGTCCCGCCGGTAAGCGCTTCCGATACCACGGAAGCTCTGCTGCCACGTTCTGCCGTCGGCATGCATAGCGCGGATAGCGCCATCAACATCCTTGTATCTTGAATATCGAGATTGAGATCTGTGAGGAACGATATACTCGACCGCCTCCGTTTGCCACTCACAACTTCGGTCGTGTTATTAACTGGTATTTATGAAATAAAATATCGACCATGCTGGAAAACCCCAACGCTACGGGAGCGCACTTGACGATTTCTGCTGAGGAGATATTCCAGCTCCGGCATGTCGCCAGAGGTGTCACACCACCGGACCTTATTATTCGGCACGGCACCATATTGTCCGTCCACACGGGAGAGCTTCTCGAGAGGGATGTGGTAATCAAGGGACGCCACATTGCGGCCATCACATCCTGGGACTATTTTCCGAGGTCCAGATATCCAGATGACGCCGTTATTGAGGAGATCGATGCCAAGGGCAAATACATCAGCCCCGGCTTCATCGATACGCATATTCATATCGAGTACACAAAGTTGACACCGGGCGAGTTGGCGAGATTGAGCGTTCCACGGGGAACGACGACTGTTCTGGCTGATGCCAACTGTATTGCAAATGTAGGCCCATAAAGTGCCATTCGATATTTACGTTGCGCGGCCATCGACTAATAGCCTGAAGGTCCTTGGTGGTAGAGGCATGGACTTTATGGGTGAGAAGACCTGAACTTTGAGATTTTTGACCAATTCTCTAAAGGTATGCACAGGAACGACTACTACGCCTCTACGCATATTTCGGCAAGTTTCTCACAAGGTGCCCATGAGCGGCCCTGATATCGAACTCGGTGGTACTTCTCTGGCGACGGAAGAAATATGCGACCGCGTATCCCGATGCGAAGCCGCCACGCTCGGCGAGTCGAACCCTTTCTCGCTCGACATGGCGTCGGCCGAGAAACAGGCTGCCGCGCTGCGTGCGGGTAAGAGAATCACCGGTCATTCCGCCCTGCTGGTGAATGAGCCATTATGGGCATACTGTGCTGTAAGTCATAGAATATCATGAGTATCTGGAGAATCATCTAACCAAGAGCAGGGCGGAATCGGTGACGACCACAACGCTCACAGGCCTGAGGATGTCATCGAGCGCTTACGTCTGGGCATGATGCTCACGGTCATGTCTGGGAGTATGAACTCGAACATCGAATCCGTCTTTAGTAATTTCGAGCTCTACAAGGACGGCCTCAAGTACATCAGCTTTTGCGCAGACGACAAGTACTGCGAGGACTTTGACAAGACTGGACACATCGATCTCCATGTCCGTAGGGCAATCGAACTGGGCGTACCGTTAATGGAAGCTTATAAGATGGCGACTATCAATGCGGCTTCATACTATCGACTTGATCACTTGATTGGAAGCGTCACACCTGGAAAGCTAGCCGATCTGCTCATATTGGATAATTTAGAGAGTGCACTGTAAGTTGTCCTGTTCCTATGAAATTGCCCATCTCATATACCAATCTGACCATTCTTCAAGTCCTACGACCGTCATTGGCAACGGCTCCATCGTCGCCTCTAATAATAAAGCTCTGTTCACCAATAAAGATGCCATTCCGGACTTCACGCTCAATACTATCCACATCAATCATCGACATCTCGAACCCTCATCATATCATCTCTTTGCGCCCTCTTCGTCGGCCGAACCTGCGTTAGAGGCATGGATTCAGTGCGTAGAAATGTACGATGGCTATTTCAAGAGGGCGTTCCACGCAGCACTCCCTGTCAACCAGCAGCCGCCTCACAATATCCTCTGCGACACCGAGACCGATATTCTGAAGGTAGTCATCGTCGATCGACACCATGGTACTGCCAACCGCGGCATCGCTTTTGTGCGAGGATTCGGGCTGAAGCGGGGAGCGATCGCCACCACAACCAATTGCGAAAATCAAAATCTTGTCGTGATAGGTGCCGACGACGAGTCTATCGCAGCCGCGGTGCGGGCCATGAAAGAGCTGGGCGGCGGGATGCTGGCAGTGAGCGGCAAGGGAGAGAAAGTGCTCGGGTCTCTCAAGTTGGACGTTGCGGGTTGCATGTCCTCTGCACCGTGGGAAGAGGTCAGAGATCAGAGTCTCGAGCTCGACAAACTCGTCGGGGCGGAGCTTGGCTGCACGATGGAGCAGAATCCATTCCTGATTGCCAGCTTTGTGGGACTCGTCGCTGTGCCTGATTTAGGCTTGACGGAGCTGGGTCTCGTGGTCGGCGGCGGGGAGGCGCTGATGAATCCAGTATTGACGACGGAAGAGGTGGCGACCAGTGAAGCTGGAAGCCTAGTTGAAGGAGTCAAATCGACAGCACAGGCAATAAGGGTGTGCTGTCGATGCCCGAGCCATATACATTGATCGTATACAGTTAAGCAAGACGGAATCGACTCGGCCGATCCTCCAGCTTTGCAATCCACTGCTCGCTATGCACATCGATCTCGATTTCGTGGTCTGAGTATAGTTGATGTTTTGTTGATTCAATATCTCTTCGCGCTGATCAGCCCCCAAGAGCCTTTTCGGGCTTTGGCTTGACAGGGAGGTTGAAAGACAGGGGCGCCGGCTGAGCACTCTTGATGCCGCATTGGACTTCGATACTTCTGATAACACCGCCGACTGGTCGTAGTTCTTCCATGAAAACGGCGATATTTGTGAAACTCTTGCATCCCGGCTCGGCAAATACTCTGGCTTGACATCCATCTTCCACTACAGCACAAATCGTTAGCAAGTCTCCTCCTCTGACAGAGTCACTGGCTATTGGTAATAGACATCAAAAGCCCTCCAAAGCACCTACTGTTTGCCATGAAAGTTCCACACTCGGCTTGCGCGGCCCTCGTGATATTGTAACAAGTCGGCCCTGGCGGCGTAGCTATTCCCGCGCCCTTGGGGACGTTCAACCGGAAAAGGGGCGTACCGCGACATTCCTTCGGCCCTGGCGACGAGCTGTAGAGCAGTACGGTGATTGGGAGGATTGGTTTCGCCGGCATGGCCTGGGGCGTGGCTTTGGGCGGCGCTGGCGGCGGCGGCAGGGTCGCGTTGACGACGGGCACGATGGTCTCGACCATGGCCTCGTCGCCGATCCGGGAGACGTCGGCCTGCGCCACGGCGCCGTCGACCATGAGCGCGGCTTGCTGGTCGCTGAGTCGGCGGCGCTGCGCCGCGCCGGGGATGGCGGCCAGGGCGGCGATGAGCAGTGGTATTACCGGCGACGGAAGATGCATTTTTGTCTTGTTCCGATGCTACAAACTGGCGTTATACATGACTGGTGTCAAGTGTTGTCGCTAACTCCCGAAAGCTGGGACTTGCAGAAGATATATATACGCCGTCTCATGATACTGCCAAGCACGCCCATTTGCCATCTTGGCGTTTCGTATCGAAGAAGCCTGAGCGTCTGCCTTGCTCCTTTCACTGTAGAAATCTTCTTATATTCTATAATCCGTTGTACCGAATGACAATTCTATTAATACAAGTCGTACAGTTTTTGAGAAGTACATGTTACTTAATCCGACGTGGAAGTTGACTTTCGCTGTTCCCGTCATCTAGGTTGCGAGTCGTGACTCTTGGCGCCGACCAGGAGTACGGAAGCGACAAGACGGTGAGGTTGTTTGCCACGGGATATAGTTGTCCTGAAAGTTTTTCGAGCTACAAATTAAAGTTTTTTCGATCGTGTTGGCGATGACTTCACTTTCAAGCTTTGATTGCCTACCTCAGACTGAGAATCTGTCACCCTGAGTCGTCAACGTTCAGCCAGACTCTCTGAGTTGCAAAAGATAGAGCCTGGCTTAGAGCCTTAGAGTATGGCGTCATATGGTAAGGGCGGCTTAGCATCACTGTGACAGCCTCAAGTCCTCGGACCAGGGCCACCAGCATTGACTCCATATCCTCCAACCAAGGCAGAGATGGGCATTGAATTACAAACAAGTACAGTCTCCTTACATGGGAACTTGGGATGCATTCAATGTCGAGAGTACCAGCAGTCACCGCACACAGTCACAGCATTCCATTGTCTGCTGTTAGTGGAGCGACCCGATGCGTCAGTGGGTCGTGGTCCCTGGTTATCGTGCCTGAAAGTGCTAAAACACCGCCCCTCACTTCGGCAAATGCCGCCCCTCTTGCCCCGGAACCCGTCACGCTGCCCTTGTGACCACCAAGCCCAGCGCTTCAAACGGCGTCCTTTGCACTGATAGGTAGCTGCGACAATCGTCACTTGACGTCGGGCCGCCATTGACGACCGACCTGAACCTCCTCTCCCTTTGCCCATTCTTTGACTCGCAGCACAGCTCGCAACAACCTTTTGTTCTTCTGTTCACAACTCCAACACGAGCTCCATCTCTTGTCTGACCTCGCACGCAAAGCTTTCGACGGCTCGCCCACACGAACTCTCGTCCCTGCTTCCCTTCCGGTCGCGGCGCCCTCGATCCTTATCCACCGACCGAACAACGATAAGCCCAGCTTCCCGACAGAAGCCGCCGCCAACATGAGCAGCCCTCGCAGACGTATCGAGACTGATGTAAGTCTGGTCGCCAAAGGAAACCAAACGTGGATATGGCAAGAAACAAAGACTGACGATCCTCCCGTTTAGGTCATGAAGTAAACACCACTCTGCGACTGACCACCTCGGATCCTCGAAGCTGACTTGTTTTTTTTAGGATGTACGGCGTCATCCCCCCCGACAGATAACGCAAGATTACGACCTCGTGTGCATCGCCGAAAGCTAATGTTGTACGGAATATAGGCTCATGAGCGACTACGAGGTGACGCTAGTCAATGACAACAGTAATTCAAGCCCTCTCCCTACTTCTTGCATGCGCCAAGAGAGCATCTTCAGCTGACCTGCATAATAGTGTAATGCACCCATACACTTATACAATGTTCAGGCACTCAAACCGATCGATTTAGGCAAGAATTCTACGTGCGATTCAAGGGACCGACGGAAAGTGAGTGTCACCTATTCTGTTCACCAGCCACGATACAAGTTCCCCAGCTAACCATGTCTCCATGTGACAGCACCTTTCGAAGGCGGAGTGTGGAAGATCCACGTCGAGCTGCCCGACCAATACCCGTACAAGTCGCCAAGCATCGGCTTCGTCAACCGCATCTACCACCCCAATATCGATGAGCTGTGAGTGTTTTGGTTCCCCGAATGAAACACATGACAGCGGTGTAAAGAGATGGAGCAGACACTAAGAGATGGTACTTTTATAGGTCCGGCTCTGTCTGCCTGGACGTCATCAACCAGACATGGTCGCCAATGTACGACATGATCAATATATTTGAGAGCTTCCTGCCGCAGCTCCTGCGCTACCCGAACCCGTCGGACCCGCTGAACGGCGAGGCTGCGGCGTTGCTAATGAGGGAGCCCAAGAGTTACGAAGTCAAAGTTAAGGGTACGTAAATTGTCTCTATCGAGCGCAAGATTTGATGGTGGCTAGGGGCTAATCCATGACTTGCAGAATATGTCTCCAAGTACGCCAGTAATGCCGCTGTGAACGAAGCAGGCGCCGAGAGCGACGACGACGACGACATGTCCTCGGTGGCCAGCTTTGGGGACGAGGAAGAAGAGCCGCTTGGGGCAATGGAGGACGTGTAGGAAGACGGCCACACACCCCGAGCACCTCAAGAGGCGCCCCAGGAAGCGCTCCAGGAAGCGCCTCGGGAAGAAGACCAAGCACAGTCGTAGTTCTAGCTGTCTGCTTTCATGTTTTCACAAGTCAGGATCAAGGAGTCCCGGATTTGGTGTCACGGCTGGGATCGGTTCATCCCTTTTGGAGTTTGCATAACATTGACTTCTGGTTGTTTTTTGATCCCGATTAACGCGAAACCGCGCATCGGACCCATCATGTTTAGTTCTGGGCGGCTCTGGTGTTTCCCATGTTGGTTCACTTATGACCCAGTCTGACCAAACTATTTATTTGTCTCAATATAAACAATCATCGACGCATTCTGGCATGCAATCTAGGTTTATGACCTCGGTGGTGTTTGTTCATTATTAAATCTATGGTATATACTAATCGTGTCTCGTCGGTAAAGTCGACTTGTCTGTTCTTGCCATGGCATATCGTGTCTGATGAGTACTAAAGAACACCTCTGACTTCTATCATATCACGTTTCCCATTCGTCGTCAGATGCGGCGTGCTCCTCTGCCAGCGACTGCCCGATGAAGCGAATCTGCTCGGTTCCAATGGGCTTCAGCAGTGTCAGTTTATCCTCAATCATGAACTTCTCTTCGTCATCCCTCCACCCAAAGACCTCAATGACCCGAGGTGCTCGAGGCCCCGGACAAGGCACATGAGTAATCGTGTTTACGGTCTCTCCTTGGTGATATATTTCGTCATAGTCGAACCCACCCCACTCGTTTGGACGCGGGGGGCCTACGTAGCTCGGATCATTGCCAGCTTCAATGTCGCCATCGGGAGACGAGAGCAGATTGCACAACCACTCGACCATTCGGCAGCAGCCGAGTCCGCAGTACGCCTCGTCAAAGGCGAGCTGCAGCCGGTCCAGGTTCATCTTCCTCATGTATCGGATGCGATTGTGCCAGACGTCTTTGACAAGATCTGCCTTGTACTCGTGGAGCTGCTCCAGCCGCTGCTCCTTGGACGAGGGTTTGGCGAGGTCTATAGCGTTGAACTCGGCGCAGTCGCTCAGGGCGCGGAAGTCGGAGATGGGCCAGTCCCGCATGTCAAAGGCGTAGCTGACGTCGCGCAGCGCGGGCGTCACCTGGTCGAGCCCGAAGGAGCGGCCGCCGTCCCAGAACTGTGCGCACATGCGGCCGCTGTCCGGACACCCGCCGCCCGCCGGGAAGACGAACCGGTTCTCCCGGAAGTAGACGCGCATGGCCTCGAGGTGGACCTGCTTGCTGACGCCCTGGACGATGCCAAAGGGGCGCTCGGCGGAGAGGCCCCGGGGGTAGGCCAGAAAGGGCTCCAGGTCCTCGTCCAGGCTCGCGTAGCGCTCGTACTGCTTGCCCCGCGCGTTTCTGGTGATCTGGTCGTCGCGGAAGAAGGGGACGCGCAGGCCCGGCGCGACGAGTTCGCGGTAGATCACGTCGCGGATCTCGCGCGGCAGGGACAGGAAGCCGTGGAACTCGGTGCCGACGCGGCGCTTGATGATGCTCCGGAAGCGCAACTCCGGAATGTCGAGCTCTTTCCCGATCTTGTTGATTTCTTCGTACGCTTCCTGGTCGAGGGACTGGTTCTGGCTCTGCTTCAGTGGCTCGAGGAGTCGCTGGCGCAGCTGCTCCCGCCGTATCTCGAGGCACGGAAGCCGCTGTTGCCGTGCCAGACCGGTGTAGTAGGCGCTCAGGCGAGCATTCCAGTCCGTGCAACGCTTGGAGGCGAAGTACTCGAGGGTGGATTCCCACTGCTCCTCATGCATGGACTGAAGTGTTCAATGATGGTTAGAACATCGTCTCAAAGAACGATAGGGGGGATTATTCTTACATTCATGATTCGCCTGGGGAGCATCTCCTCCAGCAATTCTGATTCCCAATAACGGGCATCTTCCTTTGCATTCCTTGCCCGTGCCCTTTGCATTGCATTTGCTATATACTGGTTGTGGATATCGTCGTCAGAAGACATGGTAATACGGAATGGGAATCACGAATGGGTGGGTTGGCGAAAATTCAATGGTTGCAAGAGTTGGACGGTTGGAATAAATTAGAATGGCGCGAGAGCGACATGTATATAGAGGAAAGACGCGTTCAAATTTTCCCGTGTTTACGTGTAGGTTAGGGCCAAGAAGCCCGCCTTTGCAAATCAAATAAATCAAATCGGATTTGAAGTTCATTTGGCTTGTTCGGCTTGTTGGATTTACTTGACTTGACTTGGCTTGAATTGCCAGCAAACGCGGAGGCAGGAAAAGCAACGGTTATGCCGGGGCCGGGGGCTTCAATTCGTTTCCGGGAGTCTAACCCTGCGGCGAGGTGAATCATATTCAGGGGTCCAAGGGCCAGGTTATAGGTGAATAATTTAATTGATGGGGCCAGACGCGTCCGCAACGCGAGCTTTCGCGACTGATACTCGGATAGGGTTTGATAAGATTGCTCCTCGTGTTGATCGTTGCGTGATGAATCGTTGATTGCACAATGATCTAGAACCGCATAGATTGAGCAAACGAATAGACTTGTGCCTTTGGTGAGCTTGCGAGACGTTATATAGTGTCGGCGTGGCACGAGTAGTTGGTGAAATTCGTGATATGTATGATGGTTCTTCATTATAATGCTATCGTGAGTCGTGACACCCAAGATAGCTAGGTACTACCATGCTCCTTCGTCCTCCTCGGGACTCTGGTCTTCTTCGTCAGCACTTTCGACATCTCCAGTAGCCACCATCTCGGCAAACGCTGCGTCCCGTTCCTTTTGCAACTCAGCTCGCTTTTCCCTTAGCGACTGTCCGATGAAGCGGATCTCTTTCGTACCCATACGACTTATCAACTGGCTCAGTTTGGCTTTGATCATGAGCCCCTCTGCGTTGTCTGCCCAGCCAGAGATCTCGATAATCCGGGGGGGCACGGTTCTCCGTGATGCCTTCGGGACCCCACGACCGCGGAACAAGCTGGCCGACCATGTCGGGGGTCTCGTCCATGTCGGGTGAAATTCCCATACCTCCGATGTGGCTGCAAACCCACTCGACCATTCTGCAGCAGCCGTAGCCGCAGTAGCACTCATCAAACGCGATCTGGAGCCTTTCCAGATTCGTCCTCTTCAGCTTTACGATCCGGCCAAACCGCTCTGCTGCAGCAAAAAGATCCTGTTGTCGTGCAGGGCCCGCATGAAGACCTGCTGCGACTGACGTCCGCGACGTTCTGCATGTCTGAAATGGGAATGTCTCTCATGTCAAAGGTGTAGCTGGCGTCGCGCAGCAGAGGCACCCAGTAGCACTTCTCATCACTGACAAACCCTTCGGCCACGGCAAGGTCCTGGTCGCCGAGCCAGATCCGGCGCCGGCGGAAGATGGACAGCGGGGGCATGAACGGGCCGATGGGAAACACGATTCTGTTCTCGCGGAAGAAGGCGCTCGTGGCCTCGACGTGGATCTGCTTGCTGACGCCGCGTAGCAAGCCCGCGCCGCCGTCGCCGAGCCCCGCCTGCCAGTCCTCCGGGTTCCCCGGCAGGCCCAGGCACCTGTAGCGCTCGTAAACCTGGCCATCGTTGTTCCTCGCCTGCCGTACTGCCGTCCGCCCGGCCCTCTCGGGCATCAGGATCAGGCCCGGCGCGAGGAGGAGGGTGTAGACCATGGCGCGGAGCTCGCGGGGCAGATGCATGAAGCCGTGGAACTCGCCATTGACCCGGAGCTGCTTGATCTGCTGCAGCCGCTGCCTTGTGCGGAACTCGGCGGGCGAGGCCGACCGGAGCTTGTGGGCTCGGTGCTCCTCCTCCAGCCGTTCTAGCCATGCCGCGCGGGCATGATACTCGCTCAGCCGTGCCTCCCAGTCCATGGTGCGGAGGGACACGAGATAATTGCTCGCGGCATCGTATATTCCCGTGTCGTTACCGAGCTGCATGATTCATTCTCTTAATGATCTTCTTGTGAAACGGCGCCGAAGTATTCTTACTACATGCTCGGGCAGGTCCCGCAAGATTTGTGACTCCCATTCCAGCGCTTGGTCGTGAGATACTCCCATGGCCGTGGTTGGTAATTCCTAGGTCGAATATATGATGCCACAGTCAGATGTTGCAAGAATTACATATGCAATGCAAGTCCAAGGTTCAGCGAGAAAAGGAAGAAAGACGCTGTCCCGATATGTCGACCATCGGCAGTGAGTAACGCCGACACCTCGTTGACTCTCCCACTTTCCCACATTTCATTGGACAGGAAACGTTTCTTTTTCTCAATTGTTTGTGATTGGAAATTGGAAAATACAGAGTAGCAAAGGTCATGCCAGAATTTACAAGGGACGAACAAAATGGTCCACGACTTCCACGGCACTTTGCGGGGCTAGCCTGTTATTCTGTGGTGCGCACTGCGCAGGCGTAGGCGTAGGCGCATTGCTCAAGTATAGGTTTATAATACCATAACACAGACCATCTTTCTATATTGTGATGCTGTGACTGGTGTCTTATATTGAACCATAAACTAACCAATGCTCCGAGGGGTATCTTTAAAAAACAGTTTGCAACGCCATGTGAAAAGTCGATGTAGGTAGACTGTACGATCAGTCCGAGTCCGAGTCATAATTCACCAGAGCCACAGAAGTCGTGGTCTTGACTTTCTGTTCCGGTGGAGACTCGCCAGTCTCTGCTTCTTCAACATGGACACGCTTCCTTTTGATGCCTGGGATCCTTGCAGAGCCTTTCGTCCTGTCCAGATTTAAAAAGGGATCTGTGACAACTCGTGTGTTTCCGACCAATTCAGAGACCAAGCTGTCTTTGGTCTGCTCTGCCTTGACTTCGGATTTGAGACGCTTTGCGACATTCGATGCCTCGTTCTTGGATTTTGAAGTCTTCTTCTCGAATAAGGGCCGAGCCAGGCCCTTCCTTTCAAGATCATCTTCTCGACCATCTAGCAAGGTCGAGCCAAAGTCGACCAGCCCAGCCCTTAGCTTGTCCTCCTCTTTCTCGGCCACAAGCTCAAAGTCCAGACCCAGCCTGTCCTTGAGCGCTTCCGTCCTCTTCTCATCCTTCTCCCTCTCGTGCCGCCCGATCCTGAACTCCTTCCTCAGCCGGCGGTTCATCTCGTAGGGGTCATCCCACGTCTTGTTGTTGGTCTCCTGCATCGCCTCGACCCTCTGCCGGGCCACGATGAGCTGCTCGCGGTCCTCGATGGTCTTCTCGAGCCGGGCAAACGAGTCGGTGCGGAGCCTGTCGCGCTCGGCGTCCGTCATGATCTCCCAGTCGCCCTCCTTGACCTTGCCCTCGGCGTCGTCCCGCCGGCGGCCGCCCTCGGTGACCACGTAGGCCGTGTTCTGCGGGTCGGTCCGGATCTCGATGGCGCCGCCGCAGTCGGCGTGGCGCATGCGGAACGCAAAGATCGGGGTCGAGTGGTAAGCGCCGACGCGCGTCTTGGCCGCGTTGAAGCGCACGCCCTGGCCGATGATGGTCGGCTTCGGGCACGTCCCGCACCATACGGCGAACGGCATCTCGAAGCGCACCGTCAGCGCGCCCGGCTTGGACGCCCGCGAGCCCAGCGGGTGCTTCTTGTGCAGCTGGTTGCCTGATACGGTCCCCTCGAGGTCCGGGGGGACGTATCGGCCCATGTTGAAGCCCTGCATCTTGGGCTAGAGATGCCGGCGCGGGCAAAAGGAGACACGATGATGTCGATGCTGTCTGGTGCTTTGAAAACGTGAACCGATGGACAGGTGGCGTTTTGTGGTGTTTGGCTGGCTTTTTGACTGCGCAGCTGCTTCGGCGCAGTGCGCGCGTGCGGTTATGTGACTCAGAAGACAAAAGATGTCGAACTTCTGCCTACAAGAAAGTAAGCACTGAGGACGTTACGTCAGAAATTTAGGCGGGGTGCTGAAGCGCTAGACACCCCCAAACCAAAACGGCGGTCCGCCAATGTTACCCCGGATTTCGAGTCCGTAGTGGATCGTTACGGGTACCTAGCCGTGGTATCCTCCAACTTTTAGTATTTACGTGCCGTGATTGCATTGCATTGCATCTTCTCTAAAAACATTGTCTTTTTATAATGAAGACAAGAGTATGATTAAATACCAAGTTTCCTCGTTCCAATCAGAGGATAATTCTGCGTGGGCGACTAGTTCAGAAAACCCTCTTGGGTGAGTGACTATTACCAAAAAACGTAGACATCGACTGCTCTCTCCTATGATCCAAGTTTTTCATACAAAGGGGCATTGATTTTATGGTAGCATATTGACCACTCTGAGTTATATGAGGCACTGCCTTATACAAAAGCATTTGAATAATATCGTTCCATTACATCACTGTCAGGCTACCGCCTATGCTCTCTGATAAACCCACTTTATAGGCCCAGTATTCTGAAATGTTAGGCTGATACTATGCTTCTTGCGTTGCCTCAGAACGCGTTTCGCGGCTATTGACAGATCGTGAGGATCTACATGCGGTGAAACATTCTAGCTGAGATTCCATCTGTTGGAAACCCTGTCTGCAGCAGCGGATCTTCGACACTCATAATGCCATTCTTGGCCGATGGCACGTAAATCACGCCCAGACTGGGGAAAGGCGATCAGCGAGCACTGCCCAGCGAGTTTAATGAATGGATATCCAGTCTCGAGCTGTTCTGACTCGAACTTGACACAATATCCCTCTGTAATTCAGTGTCTCGTTATTTGTCATTGGCCAATACTCTCGATGAGCCCACAGAGATGTGCATTACAGACATCTCGTGTTCGACATATCAACATGTTGAACCCAGTCTCGTGTCTGGGACCTGTGCTTGGCCAGAAACCCCGGCGCCAAGCAGCTCCGTTGGCAGGTTTTCTGGAATATTTACTCTCTTTGAGTTCCAATGCAAATGTTTTCCCTTCGCCTTGAGAATTATGATTCGGTCTTGTACAGGTGGCAGTGACTGACCATGACGATCCGACCACGATGGTATGGCGAGCTTGCCAAGTCAATTCTCCCCAGCTTTGCTCAAGATCGACTACACGCCGGACGCCCAAAGACGAGAAAGACGCACTCGACATCGTATCTAGACGGGCTCCGAGGCCTGGCAGCCTTGGCCGTGTTGGGCTACCACTTTACCGACTACAACCTCAAATACTTCCACCCAGGTTATGGTGTTGAAGAGTCATCCTCTCTACTACAGCTGCCATACGTCCGCTTGTTGTATGCTGGCAAACCCATGGTTCATCTCTTCTTTGTCATATCTGGTTTCGCACTGTCACTTCGACCTCTCCAGCAACTATTGGCGAACAAGGTCGAGGAATGTCACAAGACCCTATCATCGTCCATCTTTAGGAGACCCATCAGGCTGCTGGGGCCATGCCTCGTCCTGACTTTCTCTCTAGTCTTTTGGGCTCGCGCTGGATATTTCCATTATCTCTCTCATCAGCCCACGTTGTGGGCTCAAATTGCCGACTGGCAGACAGACTTCCTCTTTCGCGTGACATGGCCTTGGAGCTGGGACTTTGGGGAACGGCCAAAGTACAATGTGCATCTCTGGACGATTCCGATCGAGCTGTCGCACTCTTACCTTCTGTTCATGGTGATACTGTTGATCACGCATCTGCGGCCACCCTTTCGACTTGCGACTCTCGTCGTCATCATGGCGTATACCCTGCGATGCGGACGGTGGGCAGCCTTTGAGTTCGTAGGTGGATGTCTGCTGGCATACATACATACGAGTCAAGAGCAGGACTCTGAAGAAAAGGAAAGAGAAACAACGCCGAGTTTTCTGCAATCAGGTTGGCATGGAGTTGTCAACATGCTCCAGGTGATGACCTTCCTGGCCGGTGGCTATGTCATGTCCTGGCCGACGGACTTTCAGGCGCTTCCCGAGACATATCAACTCTTGGTCGCTCATACCCCCGAACTCTTTGCCAAGAACAACAATCCTCCCGACTTTTGGTTCGCACTTGCGGCGTTCGCTGTGGTCGGTTCAATCAGCCAATTGCGACTACTGCGCCAATGTCTCGAGTTGCCTTTCCCACAATATCTGGGCAAGATCAGCTTCTCCCTTTATATCCTCCAACATCCCTTCCTCAACCTGATCCAACCTTACCTCATGGGCGCGGAACCGCAGCCTGCTCTCGGTGAACAGCCCGCTGTGCCCGGTTGGGGTCTCAAGGGATGGCCGGGCGTCGAGACATGGCAGCAGCGAGTCCTCACGTGGTTCATGGGCTGGGCCATCGTCGTTCTGTTGAACATCTGGCTGGCCGACACTTACACCAGACTAATTGACCTGCAGTGTGTCCGCCTTGCGAGGGCCGCGGAACGATGGATTTGTGTTCAGGCTGATCGGCAGCCCAAAGGACTTGGCAGCGACGAAAAGTCGTTGTTTGCGGAGCAGGTCCGAGTCAAAAGTGAACTTAGAAGCGACTCCCCGGTTTGATTTGGCCAGTTGGCGACAGGAGCTCTTCAGGAGGAAAAAGTGATGCAGGCAGCGGCCCCCCAATGACCGGTAGCTCAAACCTTGACATCACACGAACATTGGCGCTGGCTTTTACCTTCCAATATACGCACAGTTTGACCGACTTTTCGTTTGCATCATATGCCTTCCCGAGTACAGAATGACCTCTTCTGTGTGACCGCAAACACAAAACAACAATCCTCCATCAAGCATCACCAACATCCACGGCCACGTGTCAGTATTGCAAATAAATATCATCATTAGCCGTCCCGATTCCTACTATCGTCGACAGACATTCATCCGCCCTCAAGTCTCTCTTAAACACTCAATATTCATCTTCATATCAATCGTTGCACTTCATCATGGCCGGCTTCTCTCTTCGCGCCGCCTTTGCTCTCGCGTCTGGCCTCATCGGCACCATGGTAGATGCGGCAGCTGTGGGCAACATGGTAGAACGCAGCATCACCAACTCCAACGGCAAAACATCGACTGTTCTCGTCAACCGCGGGCTCACTCAGACCAACTATAAGGTCCGGAGGGAATCATACGAAACCAACTCTACTACAAGCACCTTCTTCAAGGATGACAAACTCGTGGCACTGTGCACTCCACAGACAGACAAAGATGGAACCGTCATCGACAGCTCGTACGCCGAGGATTGTAGTTATATTCTCAGCTACTACCGCAGTGAAGATCAATGGGGCTGGTGGAACATTGACGACCTCGTTCCAGGTGTCGACTTCAAGTTGATCCAGCACAACACATGCTCGCTGTATACACGAGTCCCTGAAAGTCACTTTTCTCTTCAGTAAGCCTACGGCTCATCCAAATGTTTATGACGGCCAAACTGACAGATTGCAGAATTTCAAATGCCGACCTCGAGGCCTTTGTCAATACGACCATGCACAAGTATAGTCGAGGGTTCAATGACGGCAGGGCTGAGAGGGTTCAAGGAGATGGAACTCTTCAGTGCTTTGAGACGGATGGTGAGACAGCATTGGTTGCTACATTGAGTCTGAGACGATAGACAAGCTTGTATGTTTTCTCTTTTCGACGATTCCCTGAGTTCATAGCATGTGCGTTTTGATAGCCTTTTACCATTCACAATACAACGCATTATCATGCTTTGCACTTTTCCATCATTGTGTGAATTGATACACATTATTATATTCCACTTGACTTGTATGTATTGGGTAGGTAGGCACTCACCTTGGTCATTATCTTGACTGTAACCTGTATAGTCACTGATCATCAAAGGTTCTGTACCAACTCCACGCGTAGCTATATAATACTTACCGAGCTTACGCAAGGTGACTGGCTCTCCGAAATGCACGACCGAGTTGCAAGCTCCTTCAATGGAACGGAACTAGAGTACCAAATCTGGTTGAATCTGAGGAGCTATCGTTGGGCGCGCTCGCCATGTCGCCTGTTGTGGGTCAGGTGGATAGTGCCTCGTCATTGGTGTTGTGCTGGCAATATAGTTGGCCGCCTCTGGAAGATGAAGATGTTCTCGCAAGAACTCATCTATAGTCATGGCTCTGGGGTCGCCTTCGTCAATCATAACGAAACGTGGAGCCACGGTCCGCCAAAAGTGCCCGTTATTTATCCTACGTGCAAGATCGACAGTGGCCGCCAGGATATGAGACCAGTGTACCACCCAGACCTCGCTGACTGTTGCCGCCGCTTGGCGGAACTCGATCGTCGGTTTATGTTCATAATGGATATTCTTGAAGTTGTATGCTCCGCGACCTGGCGACATGAGCATCGTCTGGACGGCGCTTACACTATCCGTCCCGAGGATGTTGATCAGCGCTGGGAACATGTGGATTAATGGCCAGTCTTCCTCAAGAGACCACTCATCCCACAAATTGCCAGGGGGGTTGTCATTTGCCTGGTCGGCAGTCATCCCCATTGCTGCGTTAGTTCGCTCACGGAGGCTCGGGTGGTTGAACTCGTCGATGCGCCGGTGCTCTACGTGCAGAGTATTGTAGAGGTGCTCGACCATGAAGAACATGGCCGCAATCTTGGTCGCCGCCCAGGCGTCATACAATTCCTTGCCCTGGCCAATGTGGATGTGCAGCCCGCACGTGTCCGGCGTGAAGATGACAAAGGTGTTCTTGAGCATGGTCAGGACCTGGACGACCTGGGCGTCGGCGGCGGGATCGGCGTCCAGCAGCGGCGGCGAGACGATCTCGACGTCGACGATGAAGTGAGGCCCGCTGCGGTATCGAAACAGGCGGTCGATGCCGGACGTCAGGCTGGGGTCGTCCTTGACGCTCCAGCGCAGGTAGTGCGGCTCCACGGTCCACTGATGGTTGGGGTTGTTCTCGTCCGCGGCCTGGACCTCGGGCGGCGGCGGCCCCCAGTGCACGTACGTGGTCTGCGGGTCGTGCACCGAGACGCCGAGCGCGAACATGGCCTCGTAGACGGCCACGCGGCACAGGTGCCTCCCCATGTCCAGCTTGTTGAAGTCGAGCATCTCCTGGCTGGACCCGTGCGGCTCGTACTGCTCGTCGTTGAGCACGATGCAGCCGTCGACGATGGCCCACCGCTCGCCGTCCGGCACCGGCACCGTGTCGTAGCCGGCCTGCACGCTCCAGCGGAACGGCATGAGGCACTCGAACTCGAAGCCGCGCGTCAGCGGGGGCAGCGGCCACTCTGGTGGTATGAAGGCCTGGGTCTTTTCATGAGAGGACGCGGACGCGACCCCTGCTGCCAGTCCTTGTGCGCCGGCGCCATACGGCCACGGAGGGAGCCCGGACATGGCTGATGTGAGAATTGGGAGCGAGAGATCGTGTGGATAGATTATGTTAGTCTCGTTTCCGATACAAGTGTTCTTCTCCGGTTTTGTGGGAGAAGAGCATTCAGACAGTTTTCCGGGACACGGTGATACACCATCAGACACCAGTCTATTATATGTATTCTCATGTCTATATGACCTCGAAGAAGACAATACTGTTGTAAATGAACTTCATATTTTCAAGTTCTTTGTCCGTCGACTATTGTCTTTGTTTGCACAATGACATTGTGTATGAACTCATCTTGACCCGATCATTCGTCATTGTATCTCAATACAGACCAACACTGGCCGTGACAGACGAGCTGCCTTCCACCTTTGCGATTCATCATGCGCCTGGTAGGGCCGCCGGCAGTAAGTTCACTGCTTTCTTGAAGACGTTGTTTGGATCATATACTGCCTTGAGCTGACGTAGCCGCTCGACGTTTGGACCGAAAACTCGATCGGCCTTGACAAAGGCGCGGTCTGTTTCGACGACGGGGTCTAGTAGTTTCTTTGTAAGCCGACAGCAGCCAGAGCGAAGCGCATACAGGGATGGAAATACTCACTCAGGTAATTGTAATACGTGCCACCGCGATCGCCCAGCGCGTCGCCCTTCCACCCGTGCTCCTTCATGAACCCGGCAATAGCGGCGCAGATGCTCTTGGCCTCCTCGTCCCGCTCCTCCGAGTCCCACGATATAACGATGATGACATTATACGCGGCGCCCTCGCGGCCCGCAAACGCCGTGTGGCTCGTCGGCACCGATCGGACCTTGTCGTGCGGCGTGAGCTCGAATCCCACCATGCTCCTCGCCTTGAGCTCCTTGTTCCCGGGCTTGGATAGGAGCGCATGGAACATGTCGGACGCCTTCTGCAGCAGTCCGACGTCCAGCGGACAGAGAAAGTTAGCCCCGCTGAACAGATACCGCTTCCCGTGCGGGACCTTTGGCTCGGGGAACGTGTTGGCCTTTGGGTAGGGGATCACCGCCGTCTGGTCCATGATCTTGCCGAGGGCCAGGACCGGAGCATAGAACTTCTCGGCAGACGCCTTGTTGCCGTTGTAGAATAATGACGCGGCGATGACCGGCTCCAACGTTTTCGGGTGGCACGCTAACATCGGCATCATGTACTGGTCGCCGTCGGTCTGGCGCTCGAAATTGTTCATGAATGAGGCGATCTGCGGTATCGCCGACAGCGGCCAGACGACGACGCCGCCCCAGACGTTACCTTGTGGGAATATACGTGAGGAAAAAGACGTCACTACGCCAAAGCTCTGGCCCGCGCCGCGCAGCGCCCAGAATAAGTCGGGATGCTCGTCTTGGCTCGCGGTCACGATGTTGCCGCTCCCCAGCACGACCTCACAGCTGAGCAGGCAGTCGATGCTGAGACCATGCCGGCCGGTCAACATGCCGTAGCCGCCGCCGAGGATCAAGCCTCCGACTCCGGTATGGCTGACGGTGCCGCCGACGGTCGCATAGCCCTTGTCCCACAGCGCCGCGTCGACGTCGCCCCATAGGCAGCCACCGCCGAATGTGACGGACTGGGTCTCTTCTCGAACGGAGACTGAGCGCAGCAGGCTTAGATCGATCACCATACCGTCGTCCGAGGCTGATCCGCCGCTAGGATTATGGCCGCCGCCGCGGACCACGAACGGGATCGAGTTGGACGTTGCGAGTCTCACGGCCGCGCTGGTCTCTGTCGAGTTTGCCGGTCGGATCACGAATGCCTGGAGCCTGTGTCAGTTTCTGCTTACATACCTATATCGGCATCGGTATTTAATAATTACGTACCGCAGGACGAACACATGTTGCGCTCCAGCGTTGGATGCTGTCCGTATATCCTTCATCTCCTGGCACCAAGACATCACCTTTTGTGATGAGATTTCTGAGCTCGGCGACTATAGGAGCCATGTTGAAGTTCTTTGTGTGTTCTTGATAGTATCAATTCGTAAAGGCTTTCGAGCCAGGACGTTCTCCTTTTACATACCAGGACATATAGGTTGCTGGCCACTTTGTATCATTGGGGGACAAAGCCGTATCTGAAAGTGGCGAGCTGAAATCCAAGATCTTACCCTTTTACTCCTTAGCCGGTACTCGCATCACAAGTGACATGTTGCACATTCCCTCCAGGGCTGGCTGACACCGCCAATCTGTCAAGGCATACGTACCGCGAGGAATTCCCCGAGTCAGAGTGGCACATCGTAAGACCGTTTTTAGTGCTGAAGCTGCTGCATCGTCTAAATGGTCGCCCTCTTCTTTGTTCTAGACTTGTTCAACCATGACACTAACCCTAGACACAAACGCCTAGCTCAGCCGCCATGATACCTGAAGCGGTAAAAAGAGCATTCAATAGAGATTGGTAGTGTTGCACGATTTGGTGCACTTTCGTCGCTTTCAGCTGAACAACATGTTGCGCAAGCATCTCAGCTCGTCAGCACCATCTACAAATATGGCAAGGGAAAGGCAAGTGTCCCGTGTTGCCATTGGCACCTTCATTCGTGATTACTGCTTCCATTAAAAATCCACCGTCTACAGAAACAATGACTACTCCACCGTGGATTCTCACTCTCGAGTATTGAGACGACAAACGAGACCTTTCTGTCTACAAAACCAGCTGCCGGTGACCTCGAGCTCCCTCTCGGGATCTACGAGCTCCATGTCGTACCGGGACACGAGCGTCGCCGTGATCTTGTACACCTCCATGAGGGCAAAGTTGCGGCCGATGCAGATGTGCGAGCCGGCGCCAAACGTGAGATCGGCCGCATTGTACGCCTTGAGGCGCCGGCGGTACGCCTCGTCGTCCTCGTCCGGGCCCGGCAGCCAGCGCTCGGGTCGGAAGGTGTCGGCGTCGTCGCCCCAGACGCCTCGGTTCCGGTGCACCACGTACGGGTTGATGCCCACGGCCGCGCCGGCGGGGATGAAGCGCCCGTCCGGCAGGGTGAGGCCCGACGCCGGGACGTAGCGCTCGAGCAGCATGCAGACTCCCGGGTGGATGCGTGTTGCTTCGCGGACGACGGCTTCAAGGTCTGACGTGGTGATACATATTACATCAGCTCTCTGCTTACTGTAAAAAAAAAAATCAAACATTGACAAGAAAACGACTTACAAGGCAAGGATCTCGCAGCGCTGAATGAAGCGACTTGCCCAAACCCAGCAGCGGCGACCTCCTCCTTCAGCCTGCGATACACGTCCGGGTTCCGCAGGACGTGGTAAAAGATGGCCCGGACCGTGATGGCGGTCGTGTCCGCGCCGGCGATGAGGTTGACGAGCATGTAGCCCACGATGGTGCCGTCGTCGACGACCTCGGGGTGGGCCCGCTTGGCGTCGAGAAAGTGCTGTAGGAAGTCGGGCACCTCGGGGTCAAAGTTCTTGTCGTTGCCCTGCAGCCGGGCTACCAGGTATTCCAGCGCGATGCGCGTCACGTTGCTCAGGTTGGGCGGCCCGATGCGAGCCACGGGGTTCTTGTCCAGGAGGAAATCCAGGAACGGCATCTGGCCGACTGCCGCGAAGCTGGCGACGCATTGATTAGCAGCTGGTGCCGTGATAGAAGGCTTTCACGGAAGAATGATCGTGACTTACTAGTCCAGAGCCTGGTCCGCGATCCCAATGCTGCCGTCGAAATCATGGCCCTTGTCCATGTACCCGAAGCGTTGGCTCATGGTTGCGGCCCCAACCATGTCCCAAGCATCTAGAACTCGAGATCATCAGTACATGGCCATAGATGTCACGTGGAGATTTTCATTGTCACAGCATGAAACTTACAAAAGGCAATCCACTCTCCTAGATCGCACACCCCATCTTGGGTGCCCTTGGCGAAGCGAGAGTCCAGTTGTACGCAAAAGTCTCGGACGACCTTGTCCATAAGCGGCTCCAGCGTTGCCAGGCTGCTCTGGGAATAGTACTTGGCAATGGGGCGCTTCATCCGGGCATGTTCGGCATGGTCCGTCTGGCTAAACAGATGGTAGGTGATCTTGCCATTGACGACGGCGCTGTTGTTGTGATAAAATTCGGTCTTTTCGACAAGAGAAGGAGAAGTCGTGTTAGTCAGCTACTTTTTCTCGGCCCCGTTTGTACGGAATCGGCACGAGACGGGCCAACTTACCTTGCGCCACTTGCCGTCCGTGCCGTACAAGGTCTTGATCAGCTCGGGATAGTCCAGGTCCAACAGGTTCGGCCCAATCCGAACCACGGGACCATATTTTTCATGGAGCTCCTCCATCCTGAGGTGGTAGTCGCCCGTCCTTACGAGAAAGAAGCGCCATAGGTTCGTCCATCCTGTTTACACTACTTAGTATTTCGTCAAAGAATCGTGCTGCAGGGTGATGAAGTGCAGAAGACTGACTGGCAAGGGGATGACCTGGATAGCCTCGCAAAGGAGATAACCACTCAGAGACGAGAGAGACACCAAGCCAGGTGGCGACGGCTACAGCTAGGGTTACAGCCGCGGTAGATCGCAAGTCGGGAGGCTGCTTGAATATCTGCACGATCCTCTCCGTGTATGCAGAATAGATGAAGGTATGCTCAACCGACATTTTGGGAAGTTTTCTTTTTTTTCGGGGGTGTTCTCCTGTCTCTGTAGTGATCTTCTGGCCACAGGAATGCAGGCCTGAGTGTATGTGCGTATATGTGCAGTATGTGTGCACTCTTGGGGAAAGAGAGATGTCACCCGGGACCTCGGAATGCCACGTACATTTAAGCTTGATCACTTGTCAAATATGGACTGCAGAAATGGTGCTCAAGATTGTGTTTCCATGCACAGAACCTTTGTGTTCACGGTGACATTCGACCCGATGCCAGCTCTGCATATGTGGCGAGAGACTTGGGGGTTTCACCGGCCCCCAACGCCCATTCCTGCGTTGCAACTTGAGCCATGCAGCACGGCATGGGACTGATGGCTGCAGTGTTGAGTCGGAGATGGTTCCTTTTGCGCGGACAAGGTCGGTCTGATGGCCTCTGCTTGGTAGAAGGAGTCAACAACATGAACGTACTAATATTAGTGACTTATCAGTTGACAAGTCCCCTTGCAGTAGGTGCGGGTTATGCCGTGCACTGGCGTCTTAAGTTACCTTGACCAAGTTGTCGTTGAAGACGATGAGACTGAATTGGATTCCGAAATATTACCAATTTTGGAGCCGGGTAGAAGGCATGAACCGGTGGAGCGACGGCAACTATTCAACAAGGCTCCCATCGGAATGGACCCTCAGCTTGGCACGCAGAGCCCATGAACCGCTGAGCAAAAAGACGTTGCGATGCTGCCACCACCCATCTGCAAGGAGCCGTAAAGGGAGGAGGTATATCGCACCCGGGGACAGGGATCTCCAAGCAGGCTACGGCTTGTCCAGAAGACTAGAACGCGGGCCGTAGATGCAGTCTGACCGTTGGTTCATGGTCCTGTATGTCAGTTAAATCAGCTGAAACTGCAGAATGCAAAGGCGTCCCGAGCCGATCCAATCCTCCTGGTGACTTGGACGCGGGGGGATTAATGATACCGCGACGGATTTCTCCATGCTAATATTGGCACCCTGGCGATGTCAAGTACCCCATTTTGGTAGAGGACTGGTTTAGGACCCTTGCCTTTTCCGCATATTGTTGGCCGACTGCCAACTATAGACCCCGCCTCCTCATCTGCGGGACTGTGTAACAAGACCGAATCAGAGACTTTACCGACAGTGGAGCAGAGGGATAGCTGCAGGTATCAAAAATTCCCAGTCCTCTGATGGGCCGGTTGCAACTGGGGTTGACGTCCATCATGATGCGGCTTTGGCGGGCGCGACATGATTGGCGTACGGGAGTCGTGATCCATGGATTACTCTTGTGGCTTGTCCATCGGTCGACACAGTTGTTTCCTTTCTGGCGAATGGAAGAACAAATCCTACGGAGATATATGGCCCTGATGGAGGGAGTATACAACTTCGTTTCCGGTGCGTTCTGCAATCTGGTTTCGACTGGAGTGGGGACATTACTTGCATGATCCTTCGGTATCATGATGGCGTGTATATTCTCTCATCATGTTGAATGACTCCTTTCTTTTTCCTTTCCCAGACAAGTGTACGTAGTTTGATAGCTATTTCAACCGAATGGTTCGATCAATCAATTACATGATACCGAATGGTTAGGTCGGCTCTTCACTGAATAACTTGAACAGAGGTTGCCTAGGCATTTGCAGTGTTATCCGCAGTAGGCGCCCAATGAATTTTAATAATAAAACATGTATACCTGCTCTGCGATTCTGTGGCATGGTTCCAGTATGTGACTCTATCATCAACTTTGGGGGTCGGGCAGCGTCATGCATCGACCTCGTGGCAAGCAGGTACCACGACGGTCCAACTGAGCTTGGGTAACACGGCAGTCCAATATCAAATGCGTTCTTGGCAACGGCTTTTCCAACAAGGGTGCTGTGACCTCAATTTGAAGTCCCGAAAGAGAATTCTGCCTCCCCCATACGAGACCCGACGTGTAGACGCCGAAGAAAAGGGCGATCTGCAAATATGGTATCTTGTCCTACCAACTTGAGGGATCCGACTGTGGAATCTGTTCTGTGCTTTTTCCATCTCAACGGACTCAAGACCGGACCAATAACGGTTGCCGCCAGGATTATTCCCAACATCTCTTTGTTTACTCATCAGTATATTGGTTTCAGGATGTGCGAGTAGCCCGTCGAAAAGTCGAGACGTCAAAAGAAATACATCACAACCTCGGGAGTGATCCTAGACGGACGAGACAGTGCTTTGACTCAGAATCGACCCCGGAACATCCTCCGGGCAGTCGCGTCACCTATCTTCCCGGCCCGTCAATGCGCCCCAGAATTTGACAACACTCGAAAACGAGGCTCGAAGCACGAATCTTCAACGAACTCCTGGTGTCGCATTGCATGTATATCAAGGTGGATATAACACTGAAGATATATTGGACGCCATCTTCGAAAGATCAAGTCTAGAGATCGAGCAGATGACAGGCGTTTGATTTCAAGCTTACACACTTTGTTATATACTCACATTTGTTCCTGGCTTTCCCACAGCGAGCGTTCGACTCAGGACCAGGCCTTCAAGAAAAAAGCGTTCAACTTGCCAGTCCTACAGCATGGCATACGGGGGTGATGCTAAACAGGCCATCACGGCCATGTGGATATTGACGGTATTGACCCTCGTCTTCGTCGTCCTACGCACCTATACACGCGCCTTTGTCGTCAAGGCCTACGGTATCGATGACCACGTCTATAATTTCGCTTTCGTACGTGTGACCATAACAATCACGGCAGAACTTTGGAGACACCTAACACATAATCCCAAAACAGCTCCTCCTTCTCTGCTACGTCATCTTCATCACCATCTCGGGCCACTACGGCTTCGGCAAGTCCATGACGGAGATCGCGCACATCGAGGACGCGGTGCGGGCCGTGCTCTTCGAGGCCATCGGGCAGACCTTTGCCGTCGTCGGCATGGCCGTGGCCAAGTGGTCCCTGGGGCTTTTTTTGTTGCGCCTCGTCACCGAGGCCTGGCACCGCGCCGTCATCTGGACCGCCATGTGTGTGCTCATGTCGGCCTCGATCAGCGTCTGCTTCGTCTTCTGGCTCCAGTGCTCCCCGCCCGCCTACCTCTGGGACAAGCGCATCGAGTTTGGCGAATGCAAGGTCAACAGCACGCCCGTCAGCATGTTGCTCTGCGGTATGTTTCTATCTACTACGTGAATCTGTGAGATCGGCCAAGACTAATGTAGGGCATCTTCCAGTTCTCTGTGTCATGGTTGACTTCTTCTTCGCGCTCTTCCCATGGCTCTTCATCTGGAGGTTGCAGATGAATAAGAGGGAGAAGCTTGTCATTCTTTCTAGTATGAGCCTGGGCGTCATGTGAGTCAGAATCCTCCAACTCGAGAGCTCCCGTCTAAACGAAACACCATAGCGCCGGCGCATGCGGCATCAAGCGAACAATTGAAGTCCCTGAACTGTCGAGTGCCGACTACTTGAGTAAGTCTCTTCTCTCTACGTCAATTCTCAACACACTCTAGAAGTACGAGCGCTGATCAAGTCCTCACACCTCCACAGAAGCGACAGTGGGCCTGATCGTCTGGTCCGCCGCCGAGATCTCCGTGACCATGATCTGCATCGGCATCCCCATCTGCCGGCCGCTCTACCGGACGTTCCTCGAGAAGCTCACGTCGCAGCTCTCGGGCGGGGGCGGCTCCAATGCTGTCCCGGGGGGCAACCTCAAGACCCCGATCAGCAGCTGGTTCCCCCGCAACCAGTACCTCCACAAGTCGCGATCCTACGGCCTGCGCACGCTGGGCAGCTCCGAGTACCAGGGCCAGCACGCCAGCGACGACGAGATCCGCCACTGTCACCACCACGGCGATCAGGCCATGGAGCTCGAGGGCGGATGCACAAAGGAGCGCGTGGACGTGTTCCCCAGGCAGGACCACCACGAGATGATCGCCAGCCCGGCCGCGGTGGGCTATACCGGCAACAAGACCTTCGCCGTGAGCGCCGGCCGCCGCCAGAGCGACGAGGGCAGCGAGGAGGAGATCCTGGGCCTCGAGCTGGGAGGCCACGGCAAGACGGCGACGGGCGATGCTGCGCACCACGAGGGCGGCCGTCGTCACGGCAAGACCATCAAGGTCACCGAGGAGTACCACGTCACGAGCAGCAGTCGTCGCACCAAGTAGAGGAGGGAGGGAGCTGGGTAGAAGATCTTGTGTGAGGCAGGAGAGCGGCGATATCAGGAAGTAGTCTCGCTCCTTGTTCTACCTCCCGACGTGGAACACAGAGAGCTGTACGATACAAGCCTAGAAGTATCAAGTCGGTACAATATTTTCGGCACTATAAACAACCACTGGTCTATAACCACGTGGTCTTATGATAAAGGCACCCCGTATGCACGTGCAAATCGGTACGGGTTGGATGGTTGGATACAAGTTGGCAGGACTTATTTGCTATGCTACCAAGGGAGCTGCTGCGGAGAGATTTTGTGATACAGTCGACCATTTTCTTCTCTCTAAGATAGACAGGACCGTTATTGCAACTTTCCGCTGTTGGTAGTGTGCCGATGTCTTCGTCTTTTATGTTTTTAACCCGTCTGACTGAGATCCCACCCAGAGCAACGAGCAGTCATATTCGTCCTCTGTCTTCACTTGTATCAAGGCACAAGCTAATTTTCAGAATGCGTATGTAAATCGCTGTTTTATTTGACCGTGCGTGCCTATTAAACGTTCTGCACTAGTCTCCGCTCATGTCTCTCGACCCGTGACCGAAAATGCTGTGAGGCCTTTTTTTTGTGTACGATTACTGAAGGAAACAAAGCAAAGAAAAATTATGCTCGACCTGCCCCCTAACGCCGTGCTTGCCGACAAACGTCCCGTGGAAGTACCATTACAGGTCGACCCCTATCTTCACCGCCTTAATGCCCTATGTATGCAGTGCTATCCGACATATGCTGGGAAGTGTTGACCACATCCAGATATATGGGTCTGTGTCCGAACTGTGCTTTTCGTCGTCACGGTGAAAATACTATACTTGCAGCGCCAGTGTTTGGTGCAAGATTTATGAGAATGCTTTGGGTGAATGCTGCCCTCCCCTCTACCTGGGTGTCCTAACGCCTGAAAGAGATTGCCAATGAAAAGAACCGTTCGTGCGATGTGTGGTATATGGCGGTCCAAAAACGGATCCGTGGTGGAAGAAGGTATCATGAAAATCGGTTGTACTCGCGAACGCCGTTGTCTATAATATGCGAAATGCGTAGCCGAAGGATGACAAAGACCGTCGTCAATAGAGTGGCTGGATTCGGGACCAGTTGCTCTAGTTGTCGTCGTTATCGGTAGCTGTGAGCCTCTGAACCTCGCTGGGATTGAGGAGAATGCGCTTCCCGAGCTCCTCGGGACTCTTGCCGTCGCGAACGGCGCCAAAGTCGAGAATCTGATGGCTCATTAGTAAAACGTAATCATGGGGCTGAGAAGACTTGCTCACCTCGACATAGGTGAGTGACCCGCGCTGCACAGCAGCGACGCATCGTCGCTCATCAAATCGTACCTGCCAGACTCCGCTGAGGTCTGTGAGCAGGTCTTGGATACATTCTCCAGTTCGAATGTCCCACATCTTCAAAGTTCTGTCACTACCACTGATAACTTTGCGTCCGTCGTGCTGGAAGCACGTGATGGCACCCGTGTGAGCCGTGAGAGTAGATTGGCAGCGACCACTCTCGGGGTCCCAGATTCGTAGTGTTGAGTCGGCTGCTGCAGAGACCAGACGCTCATCGCGAAGATCTAAGAGGCCGACCAGCAGGGTGTGGCCTTCGAGAGTATGAGTGCAAGCACCGGTCTCGAGATCCCAGATCTTGACGAAACTGTCCATGCTGCCCGAAATGCATCGGTTGCGTGCAGTGTCCAGGACAACACTATAAACCTTTTGGGTGTGTCCAGTGAGCGTATGGACCGTCTCTCCAGTGCTGATCTTCCAGACGCGAACGGTGTTATCGTAACTGCCACTGACCAGAGTATCAGCGTCGGCAGCAATAGCACGAACTGAATGGGTGTGGCCATGGAGAGTGCGGATAAAGTAAGGGCAGTCGGCATCATTGGCAGGTGGGCCGGTCTGGATGTATCGTCGAGAGTTAGGTTCAGGCAGACGCCAGACACGCAATTGACTGTCGCGGGAACCAGTGATGATCAAAGGCTTCGGGGGCATCATGACAGGCAACCCATTCTCGATCTTGCCTGTATCCTTAGGCATGAGAATCTGCAGACAACGGACAGTGCTAGTGTGACCGTAAAAGACCTGACTGCATAGACCCTTCTCGATATCCCAGACACGCACAGAGCGGTCGGTAGATCCCGAGACAAGAATGTTGCCTTCGTACTGCAAAGCCCAGACACCACCCTCATGTCCCTCGAGCCTCTTTCGGAGCTTGCCAGTCTTCGTGTCGTAAATATGAATGAGCTGGTCGTCGCTACCGGTGATGATCTTGTCCTCATCAAACTGAAGACAAGTGATGACATGCCGCGGGTGGGCAGCGAAAGCTACGTGGCTTGGCTTCACCTTGCCACTGGTCCAGCTCTTTTGGATCATGAAGTGGCGTCGGTAAAGGGACTTGAACAGATGCAGCTTACGCAGACTTCCAAGACCAATGTGTGGATCAGGCACGGCGAGCGCTGCAGCGTTCGCAGCCGAGTTGGGTCCCTCTGACTTGTGCATCTTGACTTCCGAGACTGCCTCTTCTGACTGCTCCTTTGCTCGGACGACGTGATCCTGAGCACTCGCACGTCGCTTGTAACGGTCGGGTCCAAAGTTATTCAAAGCTCTCTTACGCTTGGAACTTCGCAGTTTCTGGGGCGGCGGTTCGGGCTTGGATGAGCGAAGCTCGGATTCACTAGCAGTGAGGCGAGTCTGCAAGCTCAAGTCACGTTCGCAACCCTCCGGACCGACAGGATCCTGCCAGCCCCAGCCCTCGCGAATGGCGCGTTCCAGCTCGCCAGGAGGCAGAGTAAATCCATCCCTGTCGAACAGCTCCCTCCAACCTGTCTCGTCGCTGTCGATGGTATTTCGCCATGTCTTGGAAACTTGAGCAGCACGGCAGCGATCGCGAACATCAAGATACGAGATGATGTGCAGCGTTAGCTCGAGTGGGAGATCTTTCAGAACATCGCACTTCAACGCAGGGTTAACGACGCCAGCAACGACATGAAGTGTCTTCCTATTGCATCGACGCAGCATCTGGTACATCATAAATGACTTCATCTCGCTTGGCATGGCCTCGAACGTGTCTAGCATGGACTGGCTATCCATCAGACTGGAACGAGCCATCTCGCTAGCTCCATAGCGCTGCAAGGCATGAGGTGTGATGGCTAGAGCGGATGTGTCGTCGTAGTCGTCGGAGGTCGTTTGGCTGTCCTCGGGGGCCATGACGGAAAAGTCGTCATCATCTTCGCCATCGTTAGAAAGCAAGTTGGAGGCTTGCAATGTCGGAGATAGACGCGGACTAGGCAGGCTGGCGTCCTGGGCCACAAGAGTGTCGATGGGGCGAGGGTGTTGCAGAGCGCGTATGGACTGCTGGAGAGACTCGTCGGCATCGACAAATGCTTCGGCGTCGGCGTCGGTAACAGGGGGAGTAGCCACATTACTGCCGCCGAAGACGGTATGAGAATCGCTGCCGGCCGGGCTATCAATATTGAAGTACTCTTCCGATTGCAGCTGGCTCGGATCAGAGTCGGGCGTTTCGAATGAATCCAGATTTGAGCGGCGAAGTCTCAAAGGCGGTCGACTCGAAGATGCAACAGCTGATCCGGCGAGCTCAGACGTGTCTGGCGTTATAGGCAGACCTCCAAGTCTGCCGAGGTTTTCATTTGCGTTGTCCTTCTGGTTCCCGTGGGCTATGGCTCTTCGGAGCTTGTCCGAAACAGCACTCGCATGGGACCGGCCAGGCTTGGTCGCAGCTCGCTTCATCAAATCGCGGGTACTGGGGGAAGCGACACGCGACTTTACGTTCTGATATCTTTGAGATGCTTTATCTGACTGCGAAAGGGTCTTTGTAGGATGTCGTGGAGAATCTCGAATCATTTCGGGCTGACCCTCGACGTCTTCGATCGAGTCGTCAAAGGAGTGAAAGGACTGGGAATGCCGGCGAGGCAGGTCAGTAGGCGAAACGCCACGAGTAGGAGTACCCGTAGGTGAAAATGGACGTACCTGGTAGCCGGGCTCGCTGTCTGCCGTGGCGAAGGAAAGTGATCCGTACTCATCTGACGTGAAACTAAAGTTGGCCAGCTCGGGCGGCGTGGGCTTGCGGGCCAAAGGGTATTCTTTTGAGTCTAACGACGTGAGCGGCTTTGGTTCTCGTACAAACATGGGTGGAAACGATCGCTTCGTAGTCGTCGTGGTTGTGATGGTCTTGGTCTCTATACACTCGGCCACCTCGAACTGCATACGAGCATGCGGCGATAGGGAGTCGGCATCGTCCCAGTTGACGGAGACGGTGGTCTGGCTGGAGCGAGGCCGCGAACGCGGCAAAGCTTGCGGCGTGGTTGACTGGTCCATCTTCCTCCGCTGTCTGTAGACAGCAGTGTTTCGTGGATAGCTCTGACTAGAAAATAGGAGACCTCATGTGCTCCTGGTGGCGTGGTGCTGACAACAGAATAGGTCGTGTATGTGCCGAGGGATGCTGCGGTTGATGGGGTGCGTGCGTATGTATGTGCAGGCAGTAGGGCGTGAGTATGGCGAAGGGATGTCTCGACTGGAATGTCGTGGTCTGGTCACGGGGCAGGACGCTTGGTGTTCTGCGTGTTTTAGAACCAGGTCGGCTTTTTTTTTGTTAAGGGTTGGGCTGGAATCGTGATGTTGAAGGGAGAAAGGACAAGCAGCCGAGGGCGTCGAAACAGTGGCAGCGTAAATCAGCCCCACGATGAGATGTGGTGACTGGTCAGCAGCCAGCAGACGGGGTGGTATGGACTAGTGTCGCCGGGTGTACCTCCTACCCACGGACAATCGATGGGCTCTCTAGGTAGGTAAATCTTGTGTGACGCCACGCCCGCACGCGCCCGCTGGGAGTTGCAAACGGCCCGTGTCGAACAGTTTTAGAAGGGAGAATGTAGGAAACCGGTTCAGTTGCAGTGGGAGCGGAAGCACTTGCGCCCTAAGAAAACAGGGCGAGGTGATCGGATCCTGGATTGGCCTTGCTCGCGCAAATGCCGTGGCAGAGAGAATTCTGGTGTGTGAACAGGTTTGATAGAAGGTGGCGGGTGTGTTTATTTTTTCTTTGGTGAGAACATATACCCAGGTTGGTTAGGTATCTCCGTTTGTTCTCGTTCGACCGGTAGCGCCGACCCTCTGGCACTGAATCAGATGCAGCGCGGTCGAGAACGATTGTGGTGTCAGGCTGAGGAATTTTCACGCAGTCAGTGAATCAATCACTGTCGATTGTCGCCGTGGGGTGAGTGACGAGTCTCGTTGTTGCGTCGCGAAGAGTGAATAACCACAATCAATCCTCGTGCTTGAACGTCAGGTTCATCCGACAATCCTCCAGGTCGTCGAGTGGGCAGCGGACAGCAGGCAGCGCCAGGCAGGCAGGCGACGTCTCCGTCTTATTATCATCTTCAATTATGGGTACGGTCAGTAATGTACCTGAGCACGGGGATGACCCCCCCTTGGCGGGTTTGGCGGGCTGTTGGCGGGCTCCCTAGTGCCGGTCTGAGCTTGGAAATTTTTATGGAGATGTCGGGACGGCGCTGGGGCAGGGTCAACGACCGCCATCAATCAATCCATTCAGCGCCCCCCAGGTCAAACAGGGGCACGCACCCGAGTGGCCGTCCCCAGGCCGTGTAACGCGTCTAGCGGCCAACAACAGCATGCATGCACTGTAAGTAGACCCCGAAGCTTGCGAAGGGCATAAAGAGAGGGCAGAAAAAGCAATGGCCCAGCTGCGATGATTTCTTATCGTTTTCAACCGGTATCAGGGATTGTTCCCATTTGAACATGAGAGACTTGGAATATATCATATATCACAAATAGTTGATTCTTTTCTTCTCGCCACTTCAAGCATCGTTACTTGTCAGGTATCGCAGCCTCATGTTAAAATAGGTTACCACGAGTTGACACCATCTGGCATCTCCACGTGAATGTCATATTCGATGCACTGCACCGGCATTGCTTTACTTGTTTCTTTCTTCAAGTCTTCCTATCTCCGTGGTTGAGCCCGAGATCTGCATGATTAATATCAGACGAATCTGTTTCTGACTCCAACGAACAAGAAAAGCATGATCTGGTCCAGCATTCGATCTGGCACTGGCAGTTCATCTTGTCATAACATATGCAGAGAAGGACATTTCTCATTTGGGTTAGCTGCAAAGACGGAGCATGCATCAAGACTCGGTTCTAGACGCAGCAGAAGTGAGGAGCGACGCACTCCAACGGCTCCTTACGGCTCCTCATGCGGAGGGATTGGGATGGCACATGAGGCAAGGCTCTGGCCCGGCAGAGCAAAGGGTGGAAGCGGCGGCTGGCGGACAAAAATACATACATGCGGAAGGTGGGCGATTCGGAATATACAGAGTAATGGCACGACTGCGGCCGACCACTGGGCTGACTGACTGACTGACTGACTGACTGTGAGCTGGTTGGACCTTGACCGGGCCTCAAATCGATTCCCAACTGACGAGGCCAGACTGCCAGCTCTGACGTGTGCACGATTTTGCTGATGTATCGTTCATATATGGTCATGTGATGTCGGAGGAACAGACCTGATGCTGTTTGGATTTGGAGATATGGGGGCAAATAGAGAGAGAGGGAGCTCAACATAGCCACATCCTGCGAAAATACGATCCCCTGAGAGGTACATACGACGACGCATTCTAGCACCCGGAAGTCCCAAGCCGCAGCCAAACAGCTTGGCTTTCTGGGCAATCTTACATGTATACCTATCGAGGCAGTAGCTTTTCTGCTTACTCAAGGGTCGAAAGGCCTTTTCTTTCTATTCATGTCGTGATATTCACCAATATCAAGCCGTGTTCGTTCCGTGTCACCAGCATCCAGTCTCGAGAGGAGCCAGGGATCTGTGCTGGATGTCGATATGGTCTGGTCGCACACTTGCCGAAGACAAGTCCCAATTACCGACCCGGGGCCTCGTCCGTTTCTGTTCTGCCCGGAGCCGAACCCCGCTGTGAATGGCTGCCAGATCTAAAGAACATGGCGCCATACCTCCACCGAAGAAAGGTGAATCAAGAGCAAGGCATACTATACTAGTTAGTGAATATCAAACTACTTCGCGAAAACTAAAAACAAGGTTTCGTCGATACAGTCAGTTCATAGCATTCAATGAGGACCCATTTGGATCAGATCAGGCAGACGGTGGCTTGAGCATATCATGAACTCGGGCTTGTCCGGTGGATATCATGGATGAGTAATGTATACTGTAGTCCTCAGGACCATGTAGAGCACGAGGGGCATCATGAGTTGGAATGGGAACAAGACAAAGACACTGATTGCTAGAGAAACTCCACGATACCACCTGACAAGATGGAGTTGTGGAACTCCAACAGGCCAAAAGTGTGTGGATGTCGATTGTTGTCGCGCTAAACTCGGGTGACCAGTCCACTGCCAGCCACTCATGCGGGGTCGCGTGTCCAAGGAGTTGGGATCCCTTTTGCAGGGGTCGAGCCACGGCGTCCAGCCCGCGCCCCATGGACAAAGCATTTGATGCTCTTGAATTTCGGCAGCACACGATACTTTTGGAATGACGCTGCGAACAGGTTGGTTCGTGGACTTCTGTATGAGTATACGCGGTACGGCAATTCTGCAATGCTGCAAGGACCCCCAGACTGCAGAGATTATCAGTTGTCGATCGCGCTTTTTCAAGGTTACAGCATCAACCCAGCCGGGTAATCCTGTGAGAAAAGGGAAACAGTCAGCTTATTGCAAGTACTATTCCCTATGGAGTCCGAGAAGTCAATCCAGTACGATCGACCATGTCTATCACACAGCAGGATCTTTGGGTATTCAACGTAGCATAGCAATTAATAAATACACTCTATCGCGATCGCTCACGAGATAAGAGTATACGTATGAACTTCTCGAGCATTCTCTTGAGCTTGCGTAGGCCTGAGCCAAAAATGGCCCCTTGCTTTACTTGCTCGGGGATCTTCAACTCTTGATCTGCCTCTACTTGTACAAGACTTGCTAAGCCATAACGGTGATGCTCAACAGGATCAAACACTATGGATCTTGTACTCGGGATCGTATGCCCTATACCATTCGGGCGACGATCTTCTTGAGCCGCGGTTCGCACATCATCCTGCCAATCAAGCAGCAATCCCACGACCGACGATACACACGCAACACAGCTGATCTGCACTCCGCTGCGAGTGCGGCTCGGAGTTTGCGCGGCGCCAATTTGCGCGATATGGAAGCAGTCCGATATTCCACAATTGGTTGCAGATACTTTGTAGGTCGTCGATGCTTGCTTTGCAATCCACCTATGCAGTATTCACGGCAGCGAAAAAGAAATGTCAACATGATACAGAACCAAGCTGGCCGGTTTACATGGCCGTCTTCGTCGGCTTCCTCCGCTGACCGCCGCCATGACAGCATTTAAAGACGCCAGCTTGACCGCCCAGGCGCGAGTCAGGATACCCTTTCCAGAGCATCCCTCTTCCCAGCTCTGTTTCATGTGGCAAAACACGTACTGGGAAATGCCGGCTCTGGAGGTGAGTTTGACGGCGCGCAAGCAAGTAAACATTCACAAATGCTGTGATGTATTGTGTTTACGGTTGTGAACATTGCGCGTACCAGGGTTCTTCTTCCTGACGGGTGTAAGTTCACCAGCAAGCACTCTTAATAGATGCCAAGCTCTGAGCTGAGGGTTGCCATTGCCGTCGCGATCACCCAACATCGGATGAAGACTTGGCCACTTCGTGCTTGCCGTGTTATATGCATTGGCAATTTGCTTTTCTGTCCATGGAGCTGTTGCCTGGATTGAAGCATTGGAGATCTGCTCACGCGGAAAGCATGTGCAACATTTGCCGAGACAAAAGGTTATTTCAGGCCGTTTGTTTTCGTTGGGTTCGTCGGGCACGCCGCAAGGAACTCCATTTGCCTTGCTACCTGAGTGCTCTGGTTTATAATTGACTTCGCATGCCCAATGCCTGAATTCCACAGATCTTCAACAAAAGGTACGTTGCCGGGACCTTGGGACCTTGGGTTCTGATGAAAAATTTGAGATATAGACACAAACCTTGGGGGGATCCAGAATGATAAAACATTTTGTTCACGTCGAGGAGGGTGTTCTTCGCTCAGCTGCGAGGATCTTGCGATGTGGTGACACCCACCCTTCGCTGCCCAAGTGGACCTCATTTGCGGCTGCTACCAGACGGTTCTGCGCCATCAGCCTCGACGGGCACCGCTAAACTCCCCTTTTGGTGCCATTCTAGCCGTCGAAGTTACTTTTAGACCGCTGGGTTTCGCTTCATCCTGCGAACATTCCCATATCAGTAGTACATAGACGGCGACAAGAGCGGCTGCGAGGAAACTCTTCCGTTGGCCCATTTGCGTGTCATTACTGACAGCTAGCTGAAGTTCGACTCGTCTGTTGTTGCTTGCCTTGTTATCTGATTTTCAGCTCTGTATCACAAGCCGATACCCAAGGAGACTCGCCTGCATACGCATCGAAAATCCTAATCCCGATCTTGGGTCTTGAAACCTTTGGTCCTGCGGGATGACATCTCACGATTCTGGTTATAGACCTCCGCTGCCGCCCCGGAGTCCGCGTCCGGCGCTGGCAGCAACGCCGGAGCCGGTGTACTCGCCGTTTCCTACTCCCGCTCTGGGTGGTTCGGAATACGGTTGGCCGTCGCCGTCTGCCCAAGCAGCCGCGACACCTCCACCGCTTCCTCGGCGGCCCGTGGTTGCGTCTCCTGGGACCAACTCTTCCATCTATAGCGATTCGCGGTCTTCGTCGCCATATCTCGCCACCCCCGGACATGGACCTGGCTATGCTAGTTTCCCGCCGCCCCCTTTTTCTCCTAATCGACCACAAGCCGCCCACCAGCACCAGAAACCGCCCCCTTTGCCCCCACGATCTCCACTGCAGGTTTCAAGCTCAAGCGCTGGATCATATACGCCCCCGACCTCTGGTCCTGCCACTCCGAATGAGTTTACCAGCTTCCCGCCGCCGCCCCCAGGACAGCCGCCACTGAGGGTGTCATCTACGGGCAGTGTAATCAACTACGGCGATGAAGGCGTCCGGTCCAAATTCCCGTTGCCTCCGGATCATTCCTACGACCCGGAGATTCCAAGCTCGCCGCCTCCCGCCTACTCTGTCTTGGCCGGGCATGGAGGATCTGTCCAATCTCCGGGGGCGGAGTCACTTCCTCATGCTGCCTACAGCTCGTCTGAACCTCCTTTGACGCCTTCTGTGGAGTCTGGGCTAACGACTCCTGATCCGTCCACTTACATGACTTTTCCCATGATGGAGTCCTCTCCGATGAGGGCGCCTTCGCCAGCTGTAGTGCCACAATTTGTGTTGCGGCCGCCTGGCTCGCATTCATCCTCGCCGATGATATCGCCACCAGGAAGTAACCCCGTATCGAACCCGCAATCCCCAGATGCCATGTCATTCTTCCCCACTCCACCTATAGCGTCGCCCATGCCGGTCAAGGATCCCATCGACGAGTTGATGAAATCCGTAAGCCATGATTTGACGTTGACGCCAAAGGACTCGAGACAGCAGAGTCGGCTTGGGGGACAACTGCAAACACCGCCATCCTCTATGGAGAATCTCACGGCTGAGCCCGTGGTCGCACCTCTACGACCACCCAAGAAGCCATTGGACAACAGTCCGGCGACTGCCTCACAGGTCAACGGGGGCAGCAATGTCCAAGCCGCGAGAGCACCAGCGAGGGCGAAACAGGGTTCGATATCGAGACCAAAAATGCGATCCCGCAGCTGGACTTCAAAGGCGGTGGTGACTTCTTGCGTTGATACGCCCACGACCTTCTCGATGGCTTGGTATTCTCACCCATCAACTCCAGACTTTCTCATCTGCTCGCGTTGCTATACCAATCACATCTCGACGACGAAATTTGCCAACATCTTTCAGAGCTCAACACCAGACGATGGAAAACCTCGGGTCTGTGGCTTCAGCAAACCTCGCTTTAAAGGCCAAATGTTCCCCACGGCTGTGACCACTTCATATCTTCAGCCCTTGATCGACTACATGCGTCGGAGATCGAGTATCCCAGACTGTCACGGCCCAACCGGCGTCTCGAGTACAATTGCTTCAGCCACTAACACCAAATGGTACAATACAAAAGACAACGCGATACAAGGATTTCTCGTATGCGAAGCCTGCTATGAAGATCATGTAAAGTGTCACCCATCACTTTCGAGCTATTTTCAAGCGAACCCACAAGTTCAGGGTCCGAAAGAAGTCTGGACCTGCGACTTTGCTCTGTCATTCATACAGAGACAGTACGAAGCCGACAGCAAAAATACCAGCCCGGAAATGGGTTGGGATAACTTTGCGACGGAAGCCAAAGCGCGAGTCGGTATTCCTCACTGCGGGCAAGCACAAAGCATCAGGAGCTTTGGCAGGAAGTGGTTCCAGCCTGTATCGGGCCCCAAAGACCTCGTGGTCTGCGCGGCTTGCTACTGCGACGAGGTCATACACACCGGCGAGGAACTGAAGTGGACCATCGCCCCAGGCCTCACGGAGGCATCAGACACGAAGATACGATGCGCCCTAGGCGGACGTTTCAACCTCAAAATCGCCATGGCGCGGGCGCACCAGGCCAAAGACTTTTCTTACTTCTGGGTCGCCGCCCAAAGACTCGGATCCCATCCCCCGTGCGAGGATATGGGCGTTGTCAACGCCGAGTGGTGGACTCTACCGGGCGACCCGCAAGGATTCCAAGTATGCGGCGCGTGCTACGCGGTGATATGCGAATCGCTGGACGTGGCACACGTCTTCGAGACCAAGCCGGAACGGTCATCAGCGAATCTGCGCTGCTGCTTCAACATATCACACCCGAGGCTGCGAAACTACATGCCCCGACTGCTGGAGCTCTACTTTACGCAGAACCCGACCGCCCTCATCGAATACGCTGAAGTGTACGCGAGCATCCCTACCTGCTCCAGAGACAGTCCGAGGGAGGGAGGCAATTGGTATGGATGGGACGACTGTCACATCTGCGCCGAATGCTACCAAGACTTTGCGCGACACCACGATATCGCCCAGCACATGCAGCTCAACAATACTCTCGTACAAGAGAGCGCATTCTGCGAGATGTACTCGACGCGTATGCGACAGCTGTACGTCGTGTGCTCGCGCCGGTTCCCACCCGACGTCGGCGAGCTCCTCCAGTCTTGTCGCCGCCGCCGGGAAGTCTACGCGGAGACGGTGCCGCAGATGAAGAGAATCCTGCACGAGCAGAAGCTTGCCCTCGGCCAGCCAAAGACGCCGGGGTCCGTGCAAGGGTCACACACCTTGGTGAGGGCGTTCAAGACGCTGGAGCAGCAGTGGAGGACTGCGGAATAAGAAGTTCATATACGATCGCTGCATACATGTAAATAGCATGGTCATGGACCGAAATGGGTTGCATTTCACGGCGTCAAAAATTAGATGGATCCTAAAAATTAGGGTTACTTGTTCATATTATTACTACATAAAAACAATTCTATTCCAGACACAATCATATTCCCAACTCTGCCACTTTCGTAGGGAGCATCAAAACGCCAAAATACCAAAACAGACATTAAATCCCAACATCCTGACCTTTATCCCTTCCCATAATATCAATCAACTTGTTTCCAACTCCCATCCGTGACGCCCCAAACACCAAATCCTAGTTCAGTCCCGATGACCTGAAAACCGCAACCTCCGACACCTATTCTTCCTCACTCGTGCTCTCGGGCCGTTTTCGCGGGTTGGCGATCAACTTATTGTCATTCCAAACCTCCGTGGCCACAATCTCCTCCTCGGGTCCCCAGGGACTCAGGCTCACGGGGGAGTCGCCCCCGTCAGAAGCGGGCGCGGCCTGTTCTTGCCGTTTTGCAGCAGTAGGCTCGGGCCTGCTGCTTGAGTTTCCGCCGACGACGTGGCCGGTGCACATGCTGCTGCCGTGAGTCTGGCGGTGAACGCTCATGTGCTCGGGGACGTGCTGGGTCTGCAAGACGGCTGGGGTCCCGGCCCCGGGATGCGGGCCGGCGGGGATAATGGTCGGACTGTTGCTGCGCTGCGGCGGTCCGGTTTTGCGCCGCGGCGTGTCGGGCGGTGCGCTGCTGGTGTCGGCTGCGTGGGGGGCAGAGGTGCCGTGCTGGGCGGAGGTTGAGCTCTGTGACGGAGGTGATGGGGTAAAAGAGCTCTTTCCTGGAGGTGAGGGGGTAGATGTGGTCTGTCCTGGAGGTGACAGAGTGGATGTAGACTTGTCCGGAGGGTTCGACATCTTGGGCGGGATTCCCTGAATTTTGATCCTTAACTTTTGACGTGGTTCCTCACCAGACATCTGGATCGTGCAGAAAGGTGTAATTTTTGCCTTGCTGAGATCACAATGTGGTCGGGCCAAGTAAAGATGGTCTTTGGTGTGACAAGAAAATTGGGATCTAGAAAAGAAGAGATTTGCAAGTTGTGTGCCAGCGCCATTGATTTATACTGAATTCATTTTGGATTGCTCAAGTAACTGTGGAACAAATAAAGTGTTTGTTGATCTAGGCAAGCAGCAACACCAAATACGTTTTATCCTGCCTATCTAACACAAAATACTTGCTTGCAGCTCTATCTGATGTTGACTATAATGGCAAATACGAAGTCGGAAGAAGCACATGCAGATTGGAAACAACTAACATCTTCGGTTTGGACTGTGGGGGTTGTCTTCAGGTAAGTGACGCCGGGATTGTGTTGTTATGGTCCAGGAGGAAATCAAGGATCAACCAAAGGATGAAATTATCTTTCGCATGCTTGCGAAAGTGTCAACAATGCTTCTATCATACACTTTCAGATCTTATTGATACTGCTTCACGTTATAGTGAAGACTAGTACGGAGTATAGCCGTGCTAGTCATCCGACTCGTCCCACATTCCGCACCTTCCGCCATATCGGTACCCACCAGATCGTCGCCCACCGAACGGAATTTTTTTCATTCTCAAACAGCTGTATGATTTCTCATAAGCACAACCGAATCAACAATTTCCGGTGAGATGGCCGAGTTGGTTATGGCGCCAGGTTAAGGTCTACCTTAACACCTACTTCCTGGTACGGAAACGTGCGTGGGTTCAAGTCCCACTCTCATCACTTCCTCCAGATTCAATCTGGAATACCTTTCTTTTTGCATTTTTTTTTTCCTGCATCGTGCCCTGATCGTATTTGTGATGACTCCGAGCCAACATTGCATCGGCCTACTTGCATCTATCACCAACATGTATCCAACATCAATGTTTGCCTTTTACTTTTTGAGACATAAGCCACGAGGCCGCCGAATCATGAGGTGAAGCAAGGCCCGCATAACGTAGACACTGCCGCAATTAGGAACCAAGGTTGATATAATTTAGTAGAGTTAGGACATAACTTGAGAACCTCGTGCAACTACTGGCCATATCACACACGCCGGTGTACTCGGTCACCACCGGGAGTCGGCCCGATCTGCATCCTTCAATGGGATGAACACGCCTCCCGACATCAGTTTTCTGGCCTTGGGGGTATCCCGTGATAGACATTCTTCATGTTTGCCTGAGAAAGTGCATGGTATGCGATCCTGCGATAACCACGCGACCTCTAGGCTTCAGTCGTTGCCCAAGCCTACGGAGAATACAGACTCAAGATTCATAGCACTTGTTACCCGCTGCCGTCACAGACTCGTAAATGTCCACCAGGCGTAGCGATACCGAGGATGGAGCTCATGGCGTCACTTCTCAAGCGACAGACAAACCGTGCATGTGATCCACGGCCTCCCGGATTCAGCATCAGCCACGAATATGAACGGATATAGTATGTATTACAGACGCTGGTTGGTCGGCATCCCGAGCCTGTACGGAGTAGAAGGAGACCCTTGTCCCTGTATACGCATGGCCCTCGGCATGCCGAGATTCAGCAACGGCCAAATTTCCAGGTCCATGCCTGTTTTAGTTATAAGCTGACAGGTCAAGATCCTTAGGTAACGCACGTTTTTCTTACCGAGAAGAGGAAGCCAAGGGTATGATGAAGGCTGACTTTAAGTAAGCTGACCATTAAAACAGGCCCAAATCGTTCTTCAGCCCTACCCGGGCTTGCTGCGCCAGCAGCCCCCAACAGGCACTCAAATTCAATTGACCAACGGCCAGTCGGAAAAAATGCCAGCTTCTTCATCGTGTGCTCTTTTTCTGCGCGGCCAATAATAGACTTGGGTCGGACCCGTCCACATGGTAGTGGGACCCCCAAAAACGTGGCTTTCCGTCATGTCATGGAACATCTCAGACACGAGTTGGTATAGCCCGCGATGGAGGCAGCTCAATGAGGCGCGGCGAGGTGATAATTATGGAGATCGTGAAGTTGGCCTCCAAAGATGGCGAAGGATGAGTACGTCTCGAGAAGGGATATAAATGCTTCACGATGTCTCGTGGAAACGAACAATTCTCAATCCAATCCTCAGTCCACACCAGCCCACATCCCACGCCAGCTTAAAAAAATAATCTCGAGCCGCACATTCAATACCTATACCAAGCACATAATCATCAATCTCTCGATTAAATTTCCAAAATGAAGACTTCATTCTTCCTCGTTCTCGTCAGCTCTGCTCTGACTCTATCCGCTGCGCTTCCTCGCGCCGACGTGGTCCCCAGGGGCTACAATGCAGTTGACACTCGAGGTAAAACTACGTGCTCTATGAATACACAACGATTACTGACCTTTGAACAGACGAAACCTGCCCTGATGGCCGAAGCGGATACAACTGCGCCGATAAGTCGAGCGTTATCGCACGGGACCAGAGAGGCGGCCAGGACGCCACCAAAGAGACACAAAGAAGTGCCCCGGCGGACAAGCGCGGTAAGACACACCTAGACATGGCAAGAGAGCAGTAGAGAACAAAGACTGATGAAGACATGACAGATGAGGTTTGCCCCGACGGGAGAAGCGGGTACAACTGTGCCGACGAGCCAGGAGTCACCGTGAGGGATCAGAGCGGCACGGATGACCAGAGAGGTGCCGATGACAAGCGTGGTAAGATACTACAGACTAGACACTACATCTCCATCGAGACAAGAGCCATGACTGACGTCTATAACAGATCAAGTCTGCCCCGCCGGTCGTAGCGGGTACAACTGCGAGATCATAGACTCCTAAGCTGGAAGAGTTGACCATGCTTGATGCGTGGAAGCTTGTAACGATATATCCTTTCTAGACGCAATCCGGCAACGGAATCAGAGACTTGTATAGTACCTAGATTGTACGATTGGCACGGCGCATAGAGTCTAGCATATGGTTTGGCACGGCGGGTCCGATGCAGCAACCGACTTTTAGATTGTACTTTTAGAGTAAACATTCAAACCATCCATTTCCCTTTGGCCTTGAGATCTTCTTTCACCTTCTGCCAGTCCTCCTTCGTGACCTTGTACAGGTAGCCGACCTCGCCATTGTAGCTCAGCTTGGCCGTCTCCTCGGCGGCCCCCAGCCCGGCCGCGACCATGAGTCCGCGCCAGCGCTCGTTCTCGAGCGACGTCTCGAGGCGGACGACCTGGCAGCCTATCGTCGCAAAGGCGAAGTCGACGGCGGCGCAGACGGCCTCGAGGCCGTACCCCCTCCGGCGGTGGCGGTAGTCGACGTTGACGCCGACGTCGGTGAGGTAGCGGCCGGCGAGGCCGGGCGCGGGCTCGTCGCGCTCCGGCGCGGTGCCCTCGAGCCCCTCGCGCGTGCGGAAGCAGTTGAAGCCCATCCAGGCGACGACCTCGTCCGTCTCGCGCAGCGCGATGGTCAGGAAGGCGTTCTTGCCCGCGTCCGACGACTTCTTCCACCGCCCGAAGCGCTCGATCATCGCCGGCACCGAGAGGTCCTTCATCGCCTCGGTCTCGCCCATCGGGAGGTTTTCCACCTTGCCCATCAGGTCGACGTAGGCTGCTGCATCTTCTGGGATGGGAGTGCGAATGACAAGTCGCTGGCTCAGGATTTCATACTTTTCGGGCGGAAACGAGAAAGTCATGATTGTGGAGTCAAAGCTCGGCTGGTGAAGTTCAATTTTGGTGGTTTGATGTTGCTGACGCTGTAATAGAGGCGCGCGTGGCGGTGTAGGACTTGTTTGTTCTTATTAACTAGAGTCGAATTGACTGGAAGCGATACAGATGGTTTCTGGCACTATAACTTTCTCAGGATCCTATCAACACACGACTGTATAGGAATTATATAGTCCATTCCCCAACGACCTCATTGGAAAGGGACTTTTGTAAGTCGCGATATCTTTGTGCAGGATTGTACTTGGCCAGAATTGGCTGGTGACTCACAGATGCAAGATTCGCTCCGCAGACTATAACCCTTTTAGCCCTGATGCAGGCCCTGGAATCCTACACACAGCCCGGGGTCTAATCCGTATGCAAAGCGTACGTATATACCAGCGGCACGGGCTTACCTCTCATATTCGGCTTGATCCGTTAGATTGGGTGACCCGCAGTGACTCATAGTAGAATGGCCTGAGAGTGGCCTTTTGAATGTCGCTATCGTATCGGCATTGTAATCGTAAACCTATCGTCTTTACAGCCACATCATGAGTCAACTCGTTCGTTGTCGAGAATACTGGAGTGCAACCTTGGAATAGCGAATTGGTGACCCCGCTTCCACCGACACATTGTCAGATCATACGGCTGGAACAAAGCTTGGCAGCTCGAGAAACAAAGAAACACATGAAGGAAATCTTTGTTTGTGCGGCTATCATTTGGCAACTGGTTGCAAAGATCTTCCAGCGTGTCTCTGACATTTTCGAGTTCAACAATATCCCAGACACCAAAAGGCTTCACTACTCGGGAGATTCCATCACGTCAATTCATCATGGAAATGTGGAAACGCGATGTCCCCCAGACCGTGTCGCACATGTAGAAGCACTACTGGAACAACGATGTCGGCTCCGATTAATACTCGATCCAGATGTTGGGAATAGAACGGACCTGGATGATGGATTCACCAGGACAATTCTTTCTTCAAACCGGCCTTTGACAAGTCTTGCATGAAAATGTCGCAGTACGATTGCTGGCCATCTCCATGCGATGCTTTCCAACGGGGTCTGCAGAAACATGGAGAAGCGACAACAGAAGCATTGTATAGACTTGAACAATGAACTTGTATCGTAGAACAAAGGAAACGTTCCTAGACTCCAGGACAACGATCAGCCATGCTTCAACCCATATAAAAGTAGTATTCTGGGTCTGAGGAGATGCAAGCTCATGATGTAAACTAGCAAGTGCAGATCCAATACGAATCTGCTGAACACAATCGCATCTCGGGTATTCTACGAAAATGGCCTCGCCAGCCAAGGTGAACCGGACATACGCTCCCCTGACCAAGGGGATCGAGTTCGAGTTTGCGATCCCGTGGTACTTCAACGAGAGCAGATCGGGCAAAGTCGTCCAGTCCGGCATGGAGGACGTCGACTTCAAGATCATCGACGGGTGCGTGTGCGTGACCAAGCAGCGGGCGAACATGATGGTGCCGCTGGCGCACATCGCCTGGTCCGATGGCATGGAGGTCGCCCGGCGGGCCGTGTACGAGGTGCTCACGGACAACGGCGTCGACTGCAACGAGCCGGGGCCGTACAAGTACAAGGGGCTGCCGGGCGACGAGAACCACCGCAACGCGGCCAACACGAGCGCGCCGGCGTACCTGCGCTGGAACGTCACGTCGGACGGCAGCATCACGGGAGACATGCCGGAGGAGGCCTGGGAGGAGGAATTCGAGGTCCACGAGGACGACCGCGAATGGTGGCTCACTGACGTCGAGCTCATCACGCCCGCGGTGCCGGCCGGCAGCAAGTCCGACGACGACGAGATCCGGCGCGTCATCGGCATCGTCAACGACAACTTCCACTGCCTCTACCCGAGCTCGTGCGGGCTGCACGTCCACGTCGCCCAGGGCCCCGAGCTCTACCCCATCGACGACCTGCGGCGCATCGCTGCGGTCATCTTCGGCGTCGACGTCTGGTTCAGGCGGCTGCACCCGCAGCACCGCCTGTTCAGCACCTACGCCCGCTCCACGAGGAGGTTCTCCCGCCTGTCGCAAGGTGCGACGGGAGCTTGGGCGAACAAGACTATCTTCGGGACCGCCCCGGCCCTGCTCCATCAGATCGATGAGTCTGGCGACCACGCGGTCATCGATCCCGTGCAGGCATGGTCGGAGCTCAGCGTGGTGAAGGACAACCGGGCGATCGACATCCTCTTCAGCACTTGCAGCAACGCCTCGTACAACCTGAGCAACGTCGCCAACACGTCCAAGCCGACCATTGAGTTCCGGCAAGCGGCAGGTACGCTCAACGCCGAATGGGCGGTCCACTGGTCCAACCTCGTCGTCGGGCTGGTGGATTGGGCGCGCCGGCGGTCGAGCGATGAGATCACCCAGTTTCTCGTCAACGCCCAGTGGAAAGAGAACGCCCCCCTCGGGAGCACCCAGTACAGTGTCGATCATCTGATTCGCGAGGTGCTCGGACTGCCGGAGATTGCTGACTACATCGCCAACACCACGCCTGACAGACGCACCTACCCCAGGTTGGACGAGAAACAGTCCGAGTGGCGAAGGCTCATGAAACGCAAGGGGTGCAGATGCATTGGTAAGCAAATGTGGCCCTGCGACGACTGGCCGCCGTAACAGCTAAGTCTTGAATATCCTCAATTTCAGGATGCAGGTAAGGTCCTGCATATCATGTAAACCAAGCAAGGCATCGAAAAGATTCCAAAAGTTCATTTCAGGTAAGTATGTAGAGGTAAGACAATATGATTTCATGACTACAAGGAACCTTGTGACAAGATCCAGAATACACGATACCCTCTTGAAGACAATAGTACAGTGCCGGATCTTGGCGTGATCATATGAACGTCTGAGTAGAGCATCATTGATAATTTGATAGTAGGATCGTCGCATTACCTCGATGCACGACTAAACTGCAAAGTCATAAAGATCCAGACCCCGGTAGCATAGTAAAAGACCTCGTTCGAATTGAGACTGAAAAGTATAACGGCAGCAAAACAAAAGACCACCGAGTAGGTCATTTAGTGCTTGTCAATGACATGTGCAAATGTGAGATGTGCGCATCATGATCTCATCGCCAAAAGGTGGGGCCATGTCAATCGCTCATGCTGAACCATATATAATTATAACTTCTTGGAAGAATTCATCAGGCGTAGTTCGCATCACACAGTAAATTTAATAACCCAATTCTTCAATCAAGAAACATTCTTCCTTCTTAGATATCTGCAACATCGACAGTACCACCATGTCTTCTCACGGCAGCTCCAACACTGGGTCGAAGTCCTCCACCGGCATGGCCTCTGCGACAAGCACGCCTGCAACGGCTGGCATTGGCGAGGACAAGCCCAAGGCATTTGATGCTCAGGGAGCTATTGGAAAGCAATTCACAGGTACTGCACTGACAAAATGTTCTATCAGTGGTCTGCCAGCACAGTCTTGCTAACAAGCATACAGAGCAGGGTGCACTCGGCGGAGCCGCTCAGAACATTGGCGGACCCTTCGACAAGGAGGGTGCTATTGGCAAGCAGTTCACTACAGAGGGAGGAATCGGTGGCTCAGTGCAGAACGCAATGGGCGGTACCAAGAACAAGAGCAACTAATCTGCCGCCTACAATATTCGACTGCGATGAAGCCCGAACACAGAAGTGTGGCTCGACCCTGTAATATTCCGTACATGACGAATAATTTACCGCATTGTCCCTTGACTGCATAATCCCTTGTGCTATACCTAGCCTCATGCCAAAATGGGCCACAGTTAAAGTCATCTGCGATATCTGCCACAGCGATTGCCACTTCCGACAGTTGTGTTATATCCATGAGTGCCAACCGAGCATCTTACCAGAGCTACCCCTCTAGGATCCCCGTGAGTTGCGATACGAGCCGCGCGAGCTTCGATATGCACCGCGAGATGTGGTTCCTCTGCCCCTGTTTGCTCTGTACGATTGAGACGAGGAACAAGAGCCCCCTTTCGAATTGGTAGTTGTTGCCGGGGCCGCTGCACTGGCCGTCTGCAACGGGCCATACTGGGCCGATTTGCAGGCATTCTCGAACTCTTTCAAAAGCGACTACGACCATTAACATTCGGCCCCCAGGCTTGAAGAAACTAAACATTGAGAGACTTACATCAAATGGCTGTTCTATGAGTGATCCAAAGACGGCAGAATTGCCAAGCTTGAGCGCTGTGACTCGCGGGCTCTTGATTCCAAATGCCATCCGAGCCAAGAAACGGGGATCATCACGTACATCACAAGCCTCGAGTACCTTCTTGATTCCCGCAAAGTCGACAGGTGGTATTGCCTTGTGAGGTAGAACGACGGCCTTCTTTGTGATGCAGAATGTGCAGTGACCACAGTTGTCCTTGCCCGTTGGCAAACCCATGCCAAAGTGCTTCGCCAGTGCGAACGCGAAACACTGATCTCCCGTCACAAGGTCGGCGACTTGTTGCATACGCCCAAGAGCGTCCTTCTCTCGAGCTTGCATATCAACATAGAGATCGTCGGTTAACGCGTCGAGTTCGGAAGCTTCGACTGGCAATTCGTCGAGAATGCGATATCGATTCATGACACCGGAACCTTGGACATCGATCATTCCTCTGTTGCTCCACTCATTGATCTTGTTCATCAGATCAGAGCGGAGAATGTGAGAGCCAGTCATGGCATCCTTTGGTTCAAAATGATACAGGGTTGACTTCTTTTTCGCATTCTTGAAGATAGCAGTGGCTGCGGCAGAACGGTCTTTGGAAGCGATAGGAACATAGGTACCCATGTCCCTAAATTTCCACGAGGTGTATTCCGGTGTAATGGCCCTCAGCAAGCCGAACCGAAGTTCCAAGGTTGCGAATAATACTGAAAGCGTGGTCGGCCTGATGTCGTGATTCCGGGATAGCTCACTGTGACCCAGCTTGATAACATCGCCATCGAACTCGTGAGACCTTTGGGATGTGAAGATGTCCTCGAGAGCCGATCGTACGGCTTGCCGCGACGGGAGATCACCGCGGGCAAAGTTCTCCCGAATGTAGAAATCATCGGGACAGATGTACACAATGCACGTACTGGGTAAACCGTCACGACCGGCGCGACCGATCTGTTGACTATATTCTTCCACAGTGGAAGGCAGGTCCCAGTTGACAATGTTGCGAATATTGGACTTGTCGACACCCATACCAAAGGCAATGGTGGCAACGACGATACGGATCTTGGAGCTCATAAAGAGGTTTTGTATGTTGGTTTTTATCTGTGTGTTCACTGTGGGGCTCGTGGTCAGTGTTGTAGCAATACGGGAAAGCTAAGGGACAGAAAAGAAAAGTTCTTACGTCCGGCATGAAACGCCACAGCCTCGAAACCTTGGCTCCCGAGATCATCGGCCATTTGTTCGGCTTGTTTCTGTAAAGTCACGTATACAAGAGTCGGGCCCGGGTGATCTCTGAGAAACTTGAAAAGTTTTGGATACTTCTCCTGTTGAGATTACGAAGGTCAGCAACCGCCATTGGCTCAACAGACACCATTCGAATCAACAGACAGATACATGTCTGAGTATTCTAATTCTCAGTGACTCACTTGCTTGGTAAGGGTAGGTTCAGCAAGAAGCTGCAGGTTGGGTCGGTATGGGGAAGTGCGAAAGACAAAAGGCTTGTCGATCTCGAAAGCTTCGCAAATGTCGTCTGCAACCCGGGGCGTTGCAGTTGCTGTCAAACAGATGACTCTCTCGGCCTTGATCTCCTTGGCGAACCGGGCAACTTTCAGATACTCTGGTCTAAAAGAAGCGCCCCATTCGGATATACAATGGGCTTCATCGACGGCGATGAGTCGGACGCCGCCCGGTACATGCTTCATGCTGGCCACGAAAGCCTCGTTGTTTAGCTTCTCTGGTGAGCAATAGAGTAGACGCATTCGACCCGAGTGGATGTCTGTGTGAATTTGGGCGTTTTCCTCGGGCGTCTTGGTTGAGTCGGAGCACTCGGCTGCAATGCCCTTGGCCTTGAGGACATCGGTCTGATCCTTCATCAAGGCGATCAGAGGTGAAACGACAATGGTGATGCCCGACCCGAACTTTCTCTCGACATCACTCTGGTTATCGATCTCTTCAAACGCAACCGCAGGAATCTTTACACTGGTCAGGTGACGATCTCGAAAAGGATTACAGTACTGACCTGATAACAAAGTGACTTGCCGGCACCAGTGGGGAATATGGTGAGAGTGTTGTTGCCATTGAGGACGCTGTTGATGGCCTTTTCTTGCTCATGGCGAAAGCTATCATGTCCAAACTTGTCATGAAGAATGCTGCGGGCAAGATCGAGGTGATCATCCTTCCCGGAACTCAAGGTAGCACCTTTGGCGCGTTTGGGTTGTTGCTGTTGCTCGTCGTCGCTCAGTGCTTCACGCGATCTCTTCTTTGGGCTCTCCAGTTCTTCTGGATCAACGCCGTCGAAGAGATCATCGCCTGAATCATAATTGTCTTCCATGACTAAGCAGTGTCGATATACGAACACAGATTCGGATAGGTGCACTTTTGCCGGGCCAATTGATCAGGGTTGGTAAGACAGTCCGGAGGTCGAGTGGATGCCAAGGTGATTGACGAGACGCGTTGACGGTAGAACAGAATGAGCAGCTGGCCTCAGCTGGCCTCTTCTTGACGCGCCTTCCCCAAGTTTCAAGTTCTGTATTGGATTAAACTTGGTAGGTACTGATGCGCCCTGTAGCGACTGCTCCTGCCCCGCCTAACAGGAGTGCTTGCGCACTTCTCCGCAGCTTACAGTACGTCATGTAGCCCCCACAGTTCCTCCTTAGCGGGGTTAGCGTACCATATTGTGTACTAACGTAACATGATCACAGCTTCCAGCACCTTGATTATCGTCAGACTTGATCAAATGCTTCCAATAAAGTATCATAGGTGTCCCCTGATCAATATTTGGATTAAGAAATTCAAGGGCACTATGTTTTCCCATTTTCCAGTGTTCGATCTCAATACATATATAGTGCCTGAGTAACGGCGACTCTATTCTCCCGCAGCTCCTACCTGCTTCTGCCATTTGCAAAGTCGCAATGTGTCAGTCCACTCCAGTCCCGTCCACCCGCGCACACCGGGTTGAAGCGCATTCCAGCTGCAAGCTACCTTTGAGCACCACCTGTACCTGCATTTAAAGCTCTTTATGAAAATTTCGGCGTCGTCTAGAGAAAGCCCGAGCCCAGAGCTTAAAATGCAAGCAACGACGTAATTTTACGAAATGGAAACCCGCGCGGCAGTTGCAGTAAGCTTCAGTTCCGTGGGGGCCCCAGACTGGAGTTGCCAAAGTCAAAGTCCTTTTTGCAACTCAAAATACTTGCACGTTCTTCTTTGGTTATTATATCGGCTATACTACCTGATAAGGGAAAAAAAAAAGCATGTCAGGTGTTCCGGAGGGTTCAGTAACGACTTCTGCCGATCATTCCTCCTCAGCTGGACCAGGATCGCTACATCATGGTCCAGATGTACGAAGCCAGAAGCTGAAGCATAAGACCCCAAATGATCAGTCACAACAACATCCATGTCTGAGAGCTCTGAAAAATTTCGACTCGCGATGGTTTCTTATTCCGCAGGGAACCGGCAGTTTGAGTATTGCTGTATTGGAACTCCCGTTTCTGTCGTTGACTGCCCGCCAAACTATCGCCGATGTATTCCGGGGTCTTACTATTGTACCGTTTCTGATTATTCTCTTTATATATGTTTGCAGGATCATCAAATTCCGGCGGCATTTCCCGCAGTGGCTTTTTAGCGATAACACCGAGTTGTCATGTCTCGCCAGCATAGCCGTCACAACGACTACCATCACGCAAACGCTGGGATCTATTCTTGGACCTTGGGGTTGGGCAATCGCTGTCCACAGGCTATGGTGGGTGAGCGCTGGTCTGTCATTCGCCGCCGTCATTATCATACTATATGTCTTCGCACATATCAACCCACCCAGCATTGCACAACTCCTACCCAACACACAATTGCCTCTCGTGGCTGCAATAACTGCTGCAGCTGCTGGCGGCTCGATATCCTCAGAAGGATACCTGAGTGCAGGACAGCAGGTGCCCATGATCCTCGCTTCTTACCTGCTCCTGGGTATAGCAATGCCACTGGTTCTCATCCTCGATGCACTCTTCCTGAGTCGACTTTACAACGAGACCAAGGAGGGCAAGACACAAGAGACCAAATCAAACGCCATGAACCTTGCCTACCAATCTCTGGTTCTGGTCGGCCCTTGGGGCCAAGCAAATTGTGCATTACAGAGGTTGGGAAAATCAGTCATGCAGGGCTCATTTGGTCCATATAATAGGGGCATCATGTTGACCAGCCAGGCTGCCCCAGTCGTTGGTTATTCTAGCATGATGCTTGGCCTATGTTTTTGGGGACAAGCGACGTTCTGGTGGTTGTTCGCTCTCGTCAGTATCGCGCACGCAGCAGGGGCCGACAGCAGCACGCGCGGGTCAGTCAAGTTCGACCTCGCTGCATGGTCCTTGGTCTTCCCTTGGGTAAGTTGTAACCAGAGAACCAATACTTTTATGTTTGTCAGACTAATCACCACATTACTTAGGGCGTTTATACTCACGCAACGGAGCTTCTTGCCGAGACATTTGACTCACCAGCACTCCGGTTTTGGTCTGCGATCCTTCTCATCGCTATCGTCTTCATATGGATTCTCAACTCCGTAATGACAATCTGGAAAGCTTACACAGGGTCTCTGCTTGGCTTGCAACATGGCTGGCACAGGCGGAACGCACCACAACATCAAGATACAGCATGAACAAACAGTCACAATTATTCTTCAAAGTGGGCAATACAATAGAATTACATACATTCCAGATAGCATGAGCTACTTATTAACTCATAAAGGGAAACCCGTCCCCCACAATGTTTGGTGCAGAGCACTCCGTGTAGTTGTAGGCTTGGTTGGATGTGTCGGTGCAGCTTGGTGCCAGAAGCACTGTGACGTTTGCTCCAACGTTGGATCTGGAGAATCTCATCAGCAACACACTTTTGCCGCCTCTGGTGTCTACTTACTCTTGACCATAATCATTGCCGCAAACCCACGTCTGGTTCACACTCAGGTGCCAAGTGTTCCAGTCGAATCGCGCGTTTGTTCGGAGCACATGTTGCGTCCTGTTTGCATCCACGATCGTATGGGAACCACAGTTGTACCATCGCGTCCCGTTGTCAGCCCACTGGCCTCCGTACTTGCCGTTGGTGAAGCTGCAGGCGGTGCTGATGTCGTTGGCGTCATTCATGACGCCAAACGCCAGCGTCATCGAGTCCAGGCCCGCCTCGATGGTGCCAGGGGCGGGCATGTACTTCTGGTAGGCGATGTTGTTGACGGCGAAGGCGCACGGCAGACTGGTCGAGACGCAGACCGGGATCGTCCCGGGCGGTGTGGGCGCCGGGTCGTCCGGGGGGATCGGCGGCGTCTTGCCCGCCGGGACGGCGAGCGCCGCCGAGGTGCAGAGCCACAGGACCGGAAGCCACAGCATTACGTCTATCGGGTCAAGACGTCTCTTTCTCGTCCCAAAGAGACAAAGATTAGACTTATCAGATGAACTAGTGATTCCGGGAAAGAAACTAAAAAAAGGAGTTTCATTTTAAGAAAGAAATCCACTTCAGAAGGATCAGAGTATATATCCTAGGGAACCCCAAGTCTCCCGCCCCGCGGTTCCCACACCACACCCCTTCTTGGCAGTAACCAATTGCCTGATCGGGAAGTTGTCCATGTAGGTAGCTGCCCTTAACGGGTTTTTGGTATGGGGATACGCAGCCGGGTGTGGTGTGGGCTCCCCCGGTTGAATTCAGCACGTGTGAATTAGATTTCCATTCTGGAGCCGTACCGGATCTGATTGGTGGTCTCCTGACTGAACTGCGATGGATACGTTTCTGGTAGGTGGCTACGATTGGTTCGGGCCGCTTTGTATTATAAGTTGCTTCTTGGGAAACAGATGTGGTATTAATATCACGGCAATTGGGTGGGCTTACAATCAACTTGTATTGGATTATTGATGACTGGCAATTTGATTATATCCGATTTATATTCGTACCTACGGTAGAAATGCACTGCTGGATGTGTGTCGACGTCAGATGCTTTTGAATGCGACCACGCTTTTCCCTTGAGCCCACCAAATTCTACCTATCGCATTGCATCTTGCAAAATTTCTACCCTCGAATCATACACCTGTCTTGACATTCTCTTCCATACATCTCATGATAATTGCGACGCACTGGAGGCGCCCATTTCATCCGCTCACAGAACTTGAATGCTGACTTCACGGAGCAGGATTGTCCTAGGGCATTTAGGCACCCAAATTTATTAAAGAACGGAGTATTACCGCATTGAAATCTGTGAGTCCTAGGATGGAGTATGTGGTAGTTGTTGCAACCGAGGACTCGACCAGTGTATGTGCCTGTATGACTGGATTCGCAAGCATATAGACTGCAACAGCAGAACTTGCGACGATGGGGAGACATCTCGTAGCTCTCTGAAGCCATACCCTAGACCGAGCGGGTGGATTGGCCTCGGGTTGTGGCGCGCCCTGATTGACCTCGATTTGATGGCATGGAGGGCACGGGATGTTACTTCCTGCCTGAACTTCTTTTGCGAGTTCTAAGACGCACTGACTCTTATTAGCCTTGTATTCGATCCCATGGTAAAATAGATATTTTACAAGTCTTACCTTTTCGCAAAACCAATGGTTCTTGTCGCATACTCCCACTGCGTATACCATCCTCTTTCGACACAGGTGGCACCTTTCTTGGGGAGAGGCCCGCCTGACATGCAACGTCGTCGACATTGTGATGATTGCCGTTTGAATTAAGTGTCTCGGTGGTTTCTTTGTTGTTGTTGTTGTTTGACTCAAAGATTGATGTTGTTTGTAATAGTGAGATGATAGTGAGACGGTATATAGTGGTTGTCTTGGTCTATTTAATAGTTGTATCAGTTGGGTCAACGGTCATGTTGTTTACTGATGCCCCGGGTTTTTTTAAAAGAAAGAGTCTTTGACGATTGATGTTTCACAATGTTTCTCGTATCGTGGGAGGCTTGCCATAGAAGGCAGAAGGCATACTAAGAATACAAAACTGTATGAGTCGTGGTATAGACTGGCTGGCAACAAACTAGAAGATGCATTGCATTGTTGTTGGCTCTTCACGCCCTGCAAATCGTGCTTGGCGATGCGGCTTATTGGAGCGACATCCTCGCCGCAGAAAACGAGTCTACCTGTTGTTTTTGTTCTTTTTCTGCAGCTTGACCGTCAGTGTATCATATGCTACCTACGCAGCTGCGACCCTCGCGAGAGGGAGTGTCTCTGGTCAAGAGCATAAAGTGAATCGTATCTTTGCACCATATCACTATCATGTCAGACGTGATCCTTCCAAGAGAGCTGCTTCGGTGTAAGCGAACCTTGCTTGCAAATACGCAGAGAACAAGTAGGCGGCTCAGTATTTGGATTCTTGCGGATCTGCAACATCCGCGACGTCGACAAGCGGCGGACTTCATCCGATAGGTTCTGCCGTCTTAACCCGATTGATTGATGGATAGGAGCGGCCTTGAGACATATGATGGACTTGGCAGCACACGAAAACATTTAGACTGCAAGAACAGTCGGAGATCCAAGCATCGTCGATCCGTGGTTGGCGAGGAAGCGCATCCCAGTGGCCACAGATAGCGACAACGATTTGTGTCGCCCAACAGTCAACCGGTCAAATTGGATGGGTAAAAAGCGAGTCCAATGGCGGGCGGATGCCAGCGGGATCCTTATCGCAGAGAAGGGGGAGAGTGTCCGTCTTGGCGCGAACTTGTTCAACCACACCTGAAGGAGTTGCACTGGGACCCCTTGTCGTAACAAACTCAGGGTACTTACGATGCCAGGCTTCAGTCCTCCTTCGAGTGGTCAAAAAGCAAATGCAGCCTGTAACCAAACAGTGAGGCAGTTGAGAATCTGTTCAGTCGATCAGGAAGAACCTCTTCTATTGCCTTCATGATTGTTGTCAGCACTCGAGGTTGATTTTGTATCCCCGGACTCAAATGGAACGACAGAATTGAGATGCAACGTGAAATTATTACTAAGGCGGGGAACGGAATCCCCGTGCGTTCGTTCAGTTGTGTTGGGTTCAAACTTTAGCGCCCTTTCCCACTGTTCTAGCCTCCAGAGGCCCACCTAACCCACCAGAAGCCGCGCCTGTTCCTGCCATTTGACGCCCTCACCAGGAAAACACCTTTCGGATTCCTGCGAAGTACGGAAAGTACCAACTTGGCGGTCTGCTCTAGTTACCCAACCCAGGCTTTTTGAGCTCATCCACATCTCAAATGAAGACAAACGTTTAAACAAATACCTCATTCTGATGATCTGAGAAATATTGCCACCTTTGCGACACACCATCATGCGTCTTCAGTACGGCGCAAGCGGCGGGTTGGCCAAAGAGGCCCCGCGCGTGGGGGAAAGTGTCTTGGATGTTGGCGCACGACGATAGGAAAACCACCTCAGCCACCCTGGCCTTTCCCCCTTCCCGCCGAGCAGCCAGGAATGCCGTCCAGGGTCAGACTGCTAATTCAACGTCGCTTGGCGCAGGATAAGCCAGCCGACTTGGCTCAGGGCCCGTGAGCACTCCTCAAGTCTTGACAACCAGACAAGCTTCGAGAACGCAAATATTGCCACAAGCTTGCGATGCCCACCACTCAACTTCCTCGGAACGACAAGATGCCCAGGAAACGAGCTAGGCAGCCGCCATCTCGGCGGTAGATCCGACATCAGTCTTGTCAGGCAGCTCAAAGCTTGGTCTCGGGCACACGAACTTGGCCGCTTGGCTCAACCTGTACCCGAGATATGATGCCCAGATCAGATTGCCACTTGCAGGCTGGTGGTCGGGTAAATTCAATATTTGCCTGCTTTCGGTGCCATCTTTCTTTTGCGCATCCAGCATCAGTCACGCCTCTTTCAGGTCTCTTCCTGGTAATGAGTGTTGACCAGGTATACCGCATCAGCAAATACTCCGTCTTGGTCTATGCTGAAGAAAGAAATATATATTCCAATTCACCAGAGCTGAAGTCTCTTCTCAGATGCTGCTGCGATGGTCAGAGCCAAATCGCAATATCTACCGGCTGAATGCTCATTTACAGCGCTGCGAGCAAGATGCTTTGCATATTCAGCTTGCGACGTTGCGTGGCCCCATCCATACTTCTCCTCAAAGGCAATCCCCCAGACGAACCGCCATTGTTACAGTATGGATACTCGGCATTGTCCAAGTGGAACATTGGTCCCTTGGGAAGAGGACTAGCCGACCATGTAACGAACTCTATTGGGAGGATCCCGCCACCATGATTGACGTGATCGGGCTCATTGCAGGTGCAGGGAGGGACTCCTGCACGCTTTGGACCACCCGCGCTGCATCCTGTTTGTGGACGCCATGTCCAATGGGTAGCGTGAGCCCCTTCTTGCATATTCTAGTCTCGCTTCTAGAAGCTGTCGATGCTGGGTCGATCTCCTACGCGTAGCCTCTTGCACAATCGTCCTTGTCCCTTTGCTATTGCTCCTGTTGACTCCCCGAGGCAAGACAAGCTCGAGGCCTTGCTCAAAGTCCCCTCCCGTGTACAACACCAAGGAGCTTCTAGCCATCATTGGCAAACAAGAACGGAATGCCCAGCCTTGCCCATCAGCCTTGGCAAGCCATTGTCGTGATAGAGCTACCTAACCAACATGGGATACCCAGCACACCTTATCTTACGCCAGTCACGCCAAGAGCTTAAGTCGAGCGACCAAGTTCTAGGCTAACGGTCGATGTTACTCGATGCGGTATCCCTGCCATTCGTAAGGGCCTATAAGCGAAACTTTCTATGGATTCCTTCCGTTCATCGAGTAATTCTGGGCCGGCCATTGGTCGCGAGTATTGATAGGTGTCTCGTGAGCATGCACCATCGAGGCTCGGCATCGCGCACTCCTTGCATGTCTCTCTGGACAGGATGGACCATTCGATAGATAGAATCTCGCCATTCTGTTAGGTTGCCTTGTGCTTTCCGGCGCCGTGGCTACGGAACCTAAGCAGGCGGCTATCTCATTTGGGAAGCTCGAATGCTGTATTGCTGGGTTTACGGTATTGGCATGCATGGGCAGAGTGGACGAAGCTGACTTGACCCATCAGTATAAGAAGCATCGCGTTGCACCCACCATATAGCTCGTGTTTCTTGTTCAGATCTGCACTGTTTTCCAAAAACTTGCGTCGATCCCGGCTCCAACAGTCTGTTGAGAATATTCCACGATGGGTAAGTCGAAATTATCCACTACTGTTCACCTGCTCTTTCAAGTTGCAAACATGTAGAACGCCAAAGAGGCATCACTGACACTTGCGTAATAGCTGACGCTGGTACCACCATCGCCACCGTGCCGGCATCTGTCGGTGCCATTGGAGACGCCCACCGGGCATCATATGATGCCACTGCTCAGGCGGCCATCGAAGCTGAGGTGCAGAACATCACCACGGTGGAGGACAAGACGGGACATGATACCTTCCACGGACTCGTCCTTCCTACCGAAGAGGAGAGGACGACTCTGCGCCGCGTAGCTGGAAAGTTGCCGATTACATGTTATTACCTGTGCGCCGTCGAGTTCGCCGAGCGTGCTTCCTACTATGGATGCAACCAGGTCTACAAGAACTTCATCCGCGCTCCTCTTCCCCCGGGCAGTACGACTGGAGCCAGTGGTGCTGGCTCTGAGTACACCGCTGGTGCCCTTGGCAAGGGTTCGGTCACCGCCACTGCCATGACGGAGGCCTTCAAGTTCATGGCCTATGCTCTGCCCGTGTACTTTGGTTGGCTCGCCGACACAAAATATGGTCGTTTCAAGATGATCTGCTGGGGTGTTAGCATTTGTGGTCTTGCCCATATCATCATGATTATCTCGGCTCTGCCCCCGGTCCTGACTTCGGGTCACGCCATCGGACCCTTTGCCTTTTCCCTGTATCTGCTTGCCATCGGTGCGGCTCAGTTCAAGCCCAATATCTCGCCTACCATCATGGATCAGTCCCCACACAGAGTCGCCCATGTTGTAACTAATAAGAATGGTGAGAAGGTCATTATCGATCCCGAGGAGTCCATCAACAGTGTTATGCTGTGGTTTTACCTCCTGATCAACATCGGTGCTTGCACTGGTATTGCCACCACCTACCTGGCCAAGCTCGTTGGTTACTGGGCTGCTTACCTGATCCCCACCATCCTGTATCTGTTGCTCCCTCCGCTCCTGTGGTACCTGAACCCCAGGTTGATCAAGCAGCCCCCGGGAGGATCTGACTTGGGCAACGTCTTCAAGGTCATCGGAGACATCTTTGCCCATGGTGGACTCAAGCGCATCGGCCGCTCTGGATTCTGGGACATTGGCAAGCCCAGCGTCCGCCGCGCAGCTGGTTCTTCTCACGTCTACGCATACGACGACCAATTCGTTGACGATGTCCGCCGCACTTTCCAGGCCTGTGGTATCTTCCTCTTCCAGCCCATCTTCCAGATCAACGACGGAGGTCTTGGTGCCGCTGCCAATGCTTTGACTGCTGGTATGGACACCAACGGTGTTCCCAATGATCTGTTGGACAACTTGAACTCTGTCAGCATCGTCCTCAGTAAGTCCAAATACTCTAATATGCTACAATCTCTGTATGTGATTTGCTGACACACCTCCAGTGGTGCCGGTCATGAACCACATCATCTACCCGCTCCTCCGCAAGCATGGAATCAAATGGGGCGCTGTTTCTCGCATGACGTTCGGATTTGCTCTCTGCACAATCGGTTCCATCGGATTCTCGGTTCTTCAGTACTACGTATACCAGACTTCGCCCTGTGGCTACAATGCTACGACTTGCGCTGAGATTGTCGCCGTCGGCGAGAACTCCCTTTCGACTGTATCATATGCGCTCTACTCTATTCCCATCATCGTTACGGCCATCTCCGAGATTTTCATCAACGTTACAGCCTACGGTATCGCCTACTCTCGTTCTCCCAAGAACATGAAGGGTCTCGTCGCCTCCATCAACCTGTTCATGGTCGGTATCTCGGCTGCCATTGGCTTGGCCACCGCCCCGGCGATCCAGGACCCTTACCTGATCTGGGCCTTCGCTGGTCCTACCATTGCTGGAGCTGTTCTGACAGTCATCTTCTGGTTCACGTTCCGTCATCTCGACAAGGAGGAGTTCGTGATCAACACCGACATCAGCGATATGAAGCGCGACTCGGACGCAGAGAGCGACTTGGAGCGTCGTGAGGGTGGTGTGATTACCGACGAGAAGACGGCTATCAAGTCATAGTATGTGGTCTTCCAATGACTCAGCTAGAGGCTTCTACAGACTGTGCTCATGGCCGCCTTGATTTTGGACAAAGCTCGTTATATGTCCAGATACATACATCTGCATAGTAGTGTTTCATAAAGACTACACAGCAGCGCCAACACTAGCGCGCAAGCAGGCATGCGAGGCCGGCTGATTAGACTCCATAGCGTAATACATAAGCTGCCTTGTCTTGCATGCTTCTTGCCATCAGTGCCTGCAGGATTAAGTCGGCTCGCCAACACTCTTGGCAGGTCTGATAGTATCAAACTGGCCTTTCATGCGGTCATTTGGCCTCATAACATTTTATCTGACCAGGTCCATCGACGAACTTTGTATAGAATCAGATGGATTCTAGTCATTGGTCTTTTATGCTCATGGCAAGCCAGCGAGTTTCATGAAACACTATGCGGACGACAACACCAGTCACGATCCGAGCAAATCAATCCTGCTGATCACCAGAAAGAATATTTGCCAAAGTTTACCAGCTACCGCTTTATACGTCTGAGCCCTGTCATACGCCGTGGGCTCACTCGCGCAATTCTGCGGTTGCGCCTTTCCATTACCGGACACGAGGTTGAAATAAGCTCAGGGTCTCAGCTCGCGGCGCCGTATGACGCCGCCGCCACGCCTTTTTGGAGTCAACGGTCGCGATGCGAGCAGGCTAGTTGACAGCTCGTGGCGCTCAGCCAATCCATGAGCTTAATTCACTCGTGGCTGCTTCTTTCATGGCGGAACGACCAAGGAGCTGAGGATGGCGGAAACAGCTAGACTAGCTCAGCTGAAAAACAGAAGGATGTGTTTTTGCCAAGAAGACAATCTTCCCTCGTGTTCTGTCCACTTGGGCCCGTCCTGTGTGTAGCATGTCCTCACACGGATGTAACGGCCTGCCGATCGTGAGGTCAGGCGAGAGGGGAGGGAGGGTGCGGTAAGCGTGAGCAAAAGGGCTGGTTCGAATCTGAGCACCTCTTGTGAACGGTTGCACCGTGTCTGGCGGTCTGGCTGGAGGATTCTGAAGTATATAAAGAACGACTTGCATCCTTCGTCGTTGATGAATTCCTCGACACGAACAAACCTGCTAGTATTATCCAAGAACAATTGTCACTTATATAAATATCAACATGCAGTTCACTGTTTCTCTCTTGAGCCTCGGCCTCGTTGCCACTTCTGGTGCCCAAGCCCTGGAGCCGCGCGCCGATGTCCAGACAGTCCACCTCACATTCCACGGCGGACCGGCTCAGTACTCGTTGGCTATCCCAGCCGACGGCCAGGTATATCAGACGAGTAAGTCGGATTATAAGCTCCATCTGAACCCTTCCCAGACTCCTGACGTTGCCAAAAACAACAGACAACGACATCTCGGTGAGCATCATCGACGACAACGACTACAACGCCATCACCAACTGCAAGTTCTACACGGCCGGCGACAAGGAGCTGGTCAACTCCATCACGCCGACGGGCGGCCAACAGATCCTCGTGGGTCCACCCCAGCCCATCACTGCTGTCAGCTGCTACGGCTTCTGCGTCGGCATCTACGGCGACTGCTACGACGTCAACGGCCAGTTTGTCGCGCCCTGCTGCAATGGGTACTGCGCCGCCGACAAGTGTCGTCCTTGGGTCAATCATTTCTAAGTGATGGCAAGCCACAATGAGGTTGGACCAGGGTTAAGCGATGGGATACTTGATTTGGCAGGGAGAGCAGTCTGATACTTTCACGCTGGGCGGCAGAAACTGGCACTCTTGATCGTGTATTTTGTTTTATAGGACTAAGCAGGACTATTATGCCCACTGGGTTAATACAATACGTTATGGTTGTTGATGATGGCTATAAGAAACCGGAAAGTGAAAAGATGAAATAGTGACCATGTTCTTTTCTCGTATCGCACACACTCATGCAAACGACGAGTCCTTGGAACGCCATGACGCCGGGGGAATCACTGAACCTTTTTTTCCCGCCATACACGTGACCGTCATAAATTAGAGAAGTTATGAGAACAGTTTTCTCGGCTCATGCTTCATGATACCTAAACCGGAGTCCATCCGCTCCGCCTCGGACTCCGCTGGACGACGGCGGTGGCCTCGTCGAACTCGCGTATGCTGGAGAGGTGCCTGACCTTGAGCCGGTCGGACGACTTCTTCCTCGAGACGGGCCGGAGCTCGACGTTGTCGGTGCTCATGGTGGGCGTCTCGGAAATGGGCGGGGTGCTGCGCTGCGGCGCCGTCGCGTTGGTCGTGATCTGCTGCCGCGTCCAGTGCCCGGTCTTGCCGAGCGCCAGGAACGGGCCGGCCCGGGGCACCTTGTCGCGCGCCAGGGCCCGCAGGATCGGGATCGACGCCGCGATGATGGTCACGGCGATCTCGGCCGTCGCCAGGACCACGAGCTGGACGGTGTCGGCTGTTGCCAAGATTAGAAAGACGCGAATTCGGAGGAACCTATGACTTAAAGAACACTTACCAATGTCTGCGTTGCCACTATCTTGGATGGCGTAGATCTTGACGAAGGAAGTAATTCCGGCACTAGAATGTGGAAGTTAGGTCGTGATGATCATAATGCTTATTCCAAATTGCGAGGGCATACAAGATACCCATGCTCATCGCGCCGAGCGCGCTCAACTTCTCTTTCCGGTCGATCCTGAGCCCCCAGAGGATATACCACGGGATGATTGCCAACATAATGTCCATGAGTCCCGAGTACCCTGGGCAATATGGTTAGAAAACCGGGCTATCACAGAGGCGAAAGCAAAAAGAGGAAAGGCTCACCCGCAGTAAAGATATTATAGCGCACGTTGAACTTGTACGGCCAGCACTCGCCGGGCGTGGCCATCATCCACGTCTTCTGCACCGGCCAGCACCGGACCCAGGTGATGACGGCGCTGGCGCCGAGCACGGCGTTGACGGACGCGATGATGAACCAGATAAAGGTCTTCTGCCAGCCCGACGAGATGCGCAGCAGGGTCACGGCGAACGCCGTCTTGCTCCACGCCGCCCCGACGATCATGAAGGTCCCCGCGAACGCCGACACGAACAGCATCGACGGGTAGTTCCGCAGCGGTATGTCGTACGAGTGCTTGCCGAAGCCGTCCTGGATGGCCAGCGTGATGGATATGTTGCCGCCCAGGAGCATGAGCTGCGAAAGTCGAACTGTTAGTCAAAACCATCATGTGTCTTGTTATGTTGGGACTGTGAAAGCTTTGGTGACTTACCCAAGAACCCAACAGGATATAGTCATCCCACCACAACCTTCTATGTCGAATGAACTTGCAGTATATCCGGAGCGCCAGCCACGCCCCGGCCAGGGAGCTGAGGGCCCAGATGCAGGCATTCACCTGCGGGCCGTAGTCATCGTGCGGGAGCGACGGGTTGATCACTTGGAGGGACGAGGTACCAGACATGGCGAGAGGAGTTTCGAGTTGGAGCTTATAAACAGTTGACGATCAGTGCTGCGGTTGATGCAGCATCGTCCACCTCAAAGTGGAAAAGAGAATAACAGCGACGAGATCAACGAAAGAGTGAACATTGGATAATCTCATCGTGTTGATTGTGATTTCAGCATTGCCCATGGCTACGAGACGGTTCATATATATCCATTTTGCTATAAGATGTCTCTCGGCGTTACGTGCGTAGGTATGTGTGTGTGTGTGTGTGTGTGTGTGTGTGTGTGTGTGATCCAGAGTAGGGGTCTTTGTCGCATGAACCGGGTGAAGCCCTCCTTGGAGAAAACGTGCTGGACAGACGGCGAGGTCCTTTACCGACGGGGATGGCATCCAGCCCAGTCCAGATCAATTCGACAATGCACCCGGCGTGCCATCACAGGCTGGTTATTGTATTACCCCAAGAGAATCTGAAATCTTTGTGCATTGATGGGACGACGGTCGATCACGCGATGGGTACGACTGTGGCTTTCCTTCTTTTCCTTCTTCCCCTTCTCTCGGCGGCCAGGGTAGTGATCCGGTTTCCCGAAATCCGGGGGTGATTCGGGTCGTGCAGGTTTGTCGGCCGGTCAAGGCGTTATCTCGACTCCTCATTCACATTTGTCCCGTCTCTCGCTTACTTTGTCTCCACGTATGCATTTGCCGACCAACTCGAGATAGTGGCCGGTGACTCGCCCTCCTGTTCACATACAGCCGGTCACCAAATGCATTGAGCTGCGCGGCGATCAACCACCCAGCAATCACTCCCGGTTTCAGACTCATCCAAAGCCCAGCACTCAATTCGGGCACGTCATTGGCGCGACGACTTCTGCACCGCGACACCACCAAGACGTGAATGCTATTATCCACCGCCCGCGAGCCTCACGACGAGGCAGTCTCTTGTTCATAGCGGGCGTTTTGTGTGTCTGCCCTTTCCCCGCAAACTTGGCAGCGATCAATCATGTCCGAACCAGGAAACGGCCTCGTCCGTCACCCCTCGGGTGCTCGCTCGCGCGTGTTCCCATCTCCGCCCCGGGAGGCGATCTTCTTTTTTGCTTCCTGACAGCTTCGGATGCTTTCTTGATAGGCTAGACCAGCCCTGCGGCACGGCATATCAATCTGCTCAGGAAACTGGCGCGGCGATTTTGATGTCGTACGTCGGGTTTCTTGCTTCCGCTATATTGTCAAGACTTAGCACGAAGAATTCATTGCATTCTCATCATTTGGTTGTTCATCATGTATCAATCTTCACATCTGGTCTGACAAGGCTGAGAGAGAGGTAAGGGAAAGTGAATTCAAAAAAAGAAAGAAGAGATAGTTCTACTCGAACAAGTCACAAACCTAGATCCTGTATTGTGTGGCCGAACGTGTCTCGTCACATGTCTGCGTGCTACTTACTGCTGGTGACAGGACGCATGACGCTCCTTGGAGGCGTGGGAGCTCTGGCGCCGCGACTTGTGACGGCTTGGTTCGTCCGATGTGTGATGGCGGCTCGAACGCTCCCTCGTCTCCTTGGTGCTGCTGCTCTTGCGCCGCGAGTCGCGCTCCCTCCGAGGTTCTTCCTCGTGGCTGCCATGTGTGCGGCGCCTCTCCCGTGGTTCTTCCGCGTGTTGGCTGTGGGTGCGGCGCCTGTGTCGACTAGACTTTCTGGACTTCTCCTCGGTGGTGGGTGAGGCTGCTGTTTTTTCGGACGGTCTGTGCGATCTTGACGATCCGGAACTGTGGCTCTCCTGGTTTCCGGTGTTGATGTATATGCCAACCTTGGGCTCTTGTGGCTCTGGAGCAGGCTGGCGTGTTTGTCTTTCAGGCTCAGGGGCCTGGGCTCGGCTTCGCGGTCGTGAGTCTGTGGATGTGCGCCGCGTCTGTCTTTCAGGCTCGGGGGCTTGAGTCCGGCTTTGCGGCCGTGGATTTGTGGATGTGCGGCGGGGTGTCTCGACTCTGGGTCTCTGCTCTGGTTCGTCTTCTTCCTCGTCCGACAAGAAGAATGTTTTTCTCCTTGAACTATGCTGTGTATCTTCCACCCGCGGGTTTACCGGTTGCGAAGTTTTCGTTGGCTGTTTGGCAAGGGCTTCTCCGACGAAGGGACGTGAAAAGTTTCTCACTGGAGGGCGGATGGGTGAGATCGGCACCTCCTCCTCATGGAAGGAAACGTCCCGACTCACGCGTCGTTGGTCGTGGTCAGAATCAGCCCTCAGCGAGACGCGACGTGGCATTTCTCTCACGGTTGGCCGACGATACTCCCAAGAGTCGCTCACTGTTTGGCTTCGGGGCCGCATGGGGTTTGGCTCGTACCGAGGGTCCACGAAGCCTTCTTCTTGGTGGAGGTAATAGGGTTCCCGCATGTCTGAATATCCCCTTACCGGTGGCGGGCCATAATGGCTACTCCGCTGCCTCACTCTCGGGCTGGCGCCGCCGCTTGCCATGGTCCCGGGGATCGGGCGAACGGATTCCCCAACGTAGACATCGCTCAGCCGTCTCGAGTCTCGAGGCAGATTGTGCGAATTCTCATACGCCGGCGGCGGGTGGGAGAATACGCGGCGCTCATCGCGGCGGGGTACATCGCTGATGTGTAGGTCTCCGAGCCTTTGAAGGAATTCATCGTCTTGCTCTCTCGTGGAAGCGCCCAGCCGCTCGTAATAGGTATGAGGACGGGTCTGGTAATCTCCCCTGCTCTGACTTGGAAGGCGAGGGTTGTACATCTTGTGAGCTGGGAAGATTGTGAAGGTAGCCGGTGCGGAGGTTGTATTGGTTGTTGTGGTGCTGGATGGTTCTGGTAAGCGATGGTGAGAACAGCGACGAGAAGAGATGCTTCTGGTGAGGAATGGCAGCCATTTTATATATCCTAATGATATCTAGGTGACAACTCTAACAAAAGACGTCGAAAGGGTTCATTCTCAGGCTTGAATGAAGACACTTAGAAAGTTCCAAGGCAGTCCCGACTCATGTCTAAGATTTCAGGCCATTCCGTTCAACTTTGCCATTGTTCGCTTTGATTCGCTTAGTGCCTGCCAATAGGTATTGTCCCATTGTCGTGTTGTTCTAGACCTCTTTGTTCCTCTTGTCTCTTTGGTGTTCATTGTTCCCGTCCAGACCCATGCACCAGTTGGAACGATGGCTACCGGTAAGCAGTACGTACAGACGAGAGCCTCTCTTTCATTGAATAACACGCGCAGGCTAGGCTTCTGTACGCCAATAACAGACTCACAGTTCTGTGTCTACTCCGGTAGGTTCAAGCCAGCCAGGTTCATATCAGTCATCCACTTCGAGACCTTCAACACATCAATCATGAGCACGGGAACTAGGAGAGCTGTGTATGAGGCAACCTTTGGTATAGCTACGCATAGGTATTTTTCAATATGGGTTTAAATTCAATAAAATCAACTAGCTTTTCTTTCCGTGCCACCCAAACTCCTTTACAGAGCAGTCCAGCCCAGCCACAACCAAGGGTCGGGGTCACTCGTCTGGTAACTGTGGAGGGGAAGCACGTCGGTGTCGGCATCAGCGAACGTGCTGGAGCTGGACCATGTGAACACCTCACTGTAGACTAGAATATCCCTGGTGGAGTACCCGGCGAAGACCTGTACATAGTTGTTAGCAGATATTCAAAAGGGGGCGTCTAGTGAGTCAAGGATGATCTGCTTACCCAAAAGTTGAAAGCGGTCTGGTTCCCAGAGCAGCTGAAGTACAGCTCGCTGCCGTTCTGTGCTCTGCCGCAGGGTCCCTCTTCCGAGGAGACATAAACTGCCATGGCGCCATTTCGATCGCCGGTGAAGACACCGCAGTTGTCCTCGACAATTGTCCATTGGCCGGCGTTGGTGAGGCAGCCAATGTCGGTGCCGTTTCCGCTTGTGTGGTCCAAAGTCCGGATCTGGCCGGTGCCGTTGAAGGAAGTGTCGAAGATGGCGGTGGCTACTCCGGCCAGGACAGCGAAGACTGTTGTGCGAAGCATCTTGTAGGGTACTGGATGAACAACCCGTGTCTTGATGGTGTTGATGTTATCTGGGCAGTTGAAGTCGGTCAAGATACTGAAGATGTGGTGTTGAGAATAGCCAAGTGATCGACGGTCCCAGCGTGGATTATATACTTTTCATCTTTTGACTATTGGTGTCCGGGCTTGGGCTCCAATGCGGGTCTCTTGCGAGCGTAGGATACCGCCCATGATCATATGCCGCACCCCCGATCAAGAATGGTCTCCCAACGTCTCCACAAGCATTAGAACCTATTTTATATACCTGGCCTATACCCATCTCCTGACGTGGTGGCGTCCAATGACTGTGCTGGTGCAAGGGTTCGACCTGTACTTACCCGTCTGGCGGGACACTTTGGAGGGTCCACAATGCATGCCGCCGATGCTTGGTTCATCTACCGTATTAGTCCCCGGGAAGGGTCGTTTTAGTCCAGGCTTTACTTGTGTTCATCCGATCTAGGCCCGAGACACCTTTGACGTACTCAGATTCGTATACTCACTCCAAAGCCACAACTTATTGACAGGCAGAACGATCATACTTTTCGCCAAGTCCGAAGATATCATTAGTGACATCATTAGACACAGCCTTTCGGGCTTCGCGTCCGCCTCGTCTGTGGCGATGAATTATATTTCTGCTCAAGGGATTTCATATCAGCAGTAATAAGATGCCTCCCCCTCGAGCGGATACGACAAGGTTGGTACCTGTCAAGGTCTTTTTCTTTCCAGCTGCGCAGGGTCAAAACCTGTCAGCCAAGAAAATATGACCTAGACCGCGGTATTGGTAGACGGGAACCCCTGGGACAATCGTTTCCCGGAGCTTCTCACAAGGCACCCTCGTTGTTCGTCGAGTTGTGATCATTGGCTGTTGGATATCCACGGCAATCGAATGTTCCATCCTATCACAGCTTGAGCACGGTTCTCGGGGGGTGCCATGACACTACACTACAACTATTGTTGCAGGGAGTACAACCCCGACCCATGACTTCTGCACTGGTACACCCAGCGAGATAAGTCAGCGGAGTTTGAAAATCAATCCGTTCTAGACTGGCCATAAGGCATTTCCGGCTGTGACCTAGGAAGATCCCTCAATGTCCCGTAGGCACGGAATGCCATGTGGGTACGGAGTACATAAGCTCGACTCCTCTTTGCTCACCAATGCTTACAATAGCGCATTGACAGAAACCAAGCTTCATATCCTGGAACCAAGTAGAAAAAGAAAACGCAGCAAACGCTTTTGAAGCCCAACCTGGAAAGTAATGACCTGGACCTAGTCTCATGATGTCATGCCACTGCATTGTTCGCACTGACAACGGCGACTTACATACTTTGGCTTGATACATGATCAGTTCTGGTACGATACTACGGACAAGTACAAGCCTGCCTACCACTTTCAAGCACTTCGGTTACCTACCTAAACACAAATGGGCAGTCTATTGAGCCTGGTAACATCGCGGTGGACTTACACCGTATGTTGCTCTAGATAATGGATACCGGTTCCTTTTCAGCATGGATCTTCACTCTGGTAACCTAGGGTGTGAGATCTAGGTACAACGAAAAGGATTTCTCGAGCCTCGGCATTAGTTCCATGATTGGTTATCTTCGTTGTTTCGTTTTCTCGTCCGGGCACCAGGCGGAGGGCCCAATCAAAGCGTAGGGTGCTTCAAAACATGATCCCTCCAAGTCGGGGATTTCTTTTCTTCCAAGAAACGGAAATGCCGCCTTGATGTTCTGATCTACCTCGCCTTGCCTTTTTCGGCCATCTGTTCTTGAAATTTTCAGACTTTTCGACACAACGAGTCTGCCAACCTTGAATCCACAAATTGCATTCTCCACTGTATCTCAATTTTTCTTTGAACAAATGCAATCCGCTTTCGGCCGCCCTCTGACCTTGATCTCGCGCAAACCGACGACCATGAGGCCATGATCCTGTCGCTGCCCTTTGATCCCCTCCCCTTTCGCAGGAGCAGTAGCTCTTGCCAAGACTTGAGCCATGACGGCGGACACAGGGCCCTACGTCACGACTTACAAAGCAAACAGACTGATTCATTACCAGTTCAATGGTTCATTACTCACCCAAAGTCGCAGATAGATTGAACCGTACGTATACTTGGGAGTGGCCTAGCGTCGCCTAGAACGGGGTTGTCCTATGCTCCGTAGAGCGGATTCCGACGAGACAAGGGCGACGAACGAACGCGCTGCCGTGGTGGAGTCAGTCTTTCTTGTGTGTCGTCCTACTGTCGAACCCGATACTAAGGTTAGGGCCCGGGGCGCCGCCCACATCCCGTATACCTTCCCAAAGTGGCACCAGGCCCACTTCCGAGCCACATGTGTCTTCATAGTGCCGAAAGGCCGAAAGATCTTTTTGATCATTATACTTTTCAGTTGTCGTTGCAGAAGGTTGGACCTGGTTGGACATGGTCTCATCCCATATGTCATGTTAGATCAGATGGCGGCTGGCCACTTCAAAGTTCACATGGAGATGTACGTCACGAACAACACCAAGAGCGCTGACTAGTACACTGGCCACACGTTGGTGAGGCATAGGTCGCTTTCTTAAATTGCAAACGCGTCAAAAACGGATCTCGGTATTTAGTTCCGGGCTCGACTATAAACGCGTCACAAAGGCCCGGGATGTTATCAGATGAAAGATTGCGTACGCCATTGTCTGTCTCCACATAAGGAATTGACATATGTCATGATGAACAACACTTGTTCCTGCTGTCACATCGCGACAAGCTGCGATGCTATAATTAAAATGTTTCTACGGTCTGGACTCTCGAAAGACATATGGTTATAGCCTCCACGTTTTGTATAGATGAACCTTTATGCGCCGAGTCGAGCGTCGTAGTACTGGGCCACGATCGGATCGTCAGCAGGGAATATGAAACGTGGCTGATCTATGGATGGAGATTTAAGCATCAAGCGTCCATCCGATCATTGCTTGACTGCTGAACTTTCTTGGCTTGACTCTTGACATTTTATAAAAAGCTCCTTTAAAGATTTTTCACCGATCACTGGAGAGATAATCGAATCACGGACGATTCCTTGCGAAGTAAAATAATCCAGATTTCTACCAATGCTGTCTATCGCACCAACTCCGTGATCCTATAGTAGTACCTGCCAATACCAAAGAAAGCCCACCTATACGCCCCGAAGCTTTGGTCGCTAAACAAAAGAGTTATCAGATATGCTTCGGCGGTCATCCAACACTAGTCATGATGATCTAAAGACAATCCAATTGTTGATGCTCTGGAACATCCTTAGATGGCCTCGCACCAGGAGATGCAGTCGGCCTGGGCGGAGGCATCCTCAAAGTCGCAGACGCCGGGGCGGTTGCACTAGATGTTTTTGTCAGATTCGTACAGCGGAAGACATCAGCACCGGGAAGGTCTTACAAACTCGGAGGAAAGGGGCTCGGGGCTGCGCTTGAGCCTCAACCAGCCGGGGATGGCCTCGCACTGGGCAATGCACTGGGCCTGGGCGGTGGCATCCTCGAAGTCGCAAAGGCCGGGGCGGTTGCACTGCCGAGATGTCAGAACAGATTGCTTCGAGGCCAGAAGTGAGTATATTCTGGACTTACAAACTCAGAGGAGAGAGGCTCGGGGCTTCTCTTGGCCTTGAACCAGCCGGGAATGGCCTCGCACTGAGCAATGCACTGAGCCTGGGCGGCGGCGTCGTTGGGGAAGTAGCACAGGCCGGGGCGGTTACACTGGTATATATATCAGCGCCGTCATGATCATATTGTGCGGTAATCTGGTGTATATCTTACAAAGCTGGAAGAGAGAGGCTCGGGGCTGCGCTTCAGCCAGCCTGGAATAGCCTCGCACTGAGCGATACACTGAGCCTGGGCAGTGGCGTCCTCAAAGTCACAGAGACCGGGACGGTTGCACTGTATTCATGTCAGCACATAGGAATCATGACAAGAAGTGATTGTGCAGTCTCACGAATTCCGAGCTCAGGGGGGTTGGGGTCGCAAGAGTCGAGGCGGCGAAGAGGACGGCGGAGAGGGTGAAGGCACGCATTTTGATTGCTTGAAGTTTCGTTTCGACGAGATTGGTGATGCTGTAATTTTTGGTGAGTTCTCGTGAGAGATTGTAGGAGCTTCGGGAGTATGTGTAAAGAGCTTGGAAGAGGAGGCAGGTGAAGAGCTGATGGCACAAGATGATGAACGAATTGGATCATCTAGACGATGATTTGAAGCCATTATATATCTCATGATATCTCTCAATCCCAGTGCCACTACGTTTCTATCTTCGAGAACTACCAGGCGAATGTCGAGTCGGCAGCACGCCACTCGAGGAAGCTTCACGATGTCCAACAGGATTCGCAGTAAGCAGTTGAAGGCAGCATCGCCACCCACAACACATCTCTGCAACAATAGCCCGCACGGACCTTGACAACGAAGAGTCAAGTGTTGTCTCTATAATCAAGCGAACATGTCAATCTCTACGCCGAGGCCCAAGTCTCGCGTATGCAGTAAGCATATTCAAGTTGGAAGTTGGTGAGGCAGAGATCTACGTCGAGGCTGTTAAGAGACAGGGGATGCGCCGAGCTTCCAGGGGTGGTAGTGCCAATAGGGTGGAGTTTTTTGCTGACTTTTGGCGCTGGAACTGCCTCGGCATCCTCCGAACTTGGGGTTGCCAGCACACACAAGTCGCCTAATGGCACTGCGACTGCCTGCAATTGCAGTCCACCCACTGAGCATCTTACTACAGCGGGTCAACTCCAAAAGGTTGAGTAACAACCACTTCATTGTACAATCGCATCTGACGACTTCGAACCCTTGGGAAAGACAGAGCCGGGAGCAGGCGACATGAGACGCCCTCACCAATGACGTGTACGAGTTACGGATCGCGCGCTGTAGAAAATTGCTTTTTCGTGCAAGCGAGTCGGTCGTGATTGCTTTTCCCTCAATCCCTAGAGGCAATTTGGCAACAGCCCTGAACTGCAGGCAGCAAGCAGTAGTTCACCAGTTCGGGGCACGCGAACGCGTTTTTCGCGATTGCAACCATCTGCTACATACTCGTCAGGTCACACTGCAAAATACGAAGTGCCCACTTCGCCTCTTCCAAGTCAGAACACTTCTACTACAATACTGAACATGGATCTGCTCGACCTGCCACCCGAGTTACTCAGCCGGATCATTGAGATCACAGCATGGGTAACCCCTCGGGGCTACGAGAATCTCATGCTCACCTGCAAAACTGTTCACGCTCATGGGGCGAGGACACTCGCTTCTCACAATGCCAACAAGGGGGTATGGAAAAAGATTACCTTCACCGACCCTGATCCATGGAAATCCATCGGAGCTTCGCTACGATACGCAGAAGAGCCAGCCTTTGCCGAGTATACAGAAGTTGCAGATTTTCGAATCATTGGTTCGTGGGGAGTCGAGCAGGAGGATTACGAACCATATGAAATGGCTGACCCAATCTTACCCCACGAGCTCAAGTCACTGGAGGATTTGATGCTACATTCACCGGTTCTCCCAGATCACATCCGTTCTCCCACGTTCTGGGGCGAATTCCGCAGACTTTTCATCGGAGCTGCCGGAGACAGAACTGAGGGGTTGGACCGGCTCTGGGATTGGTCCCTGATACTACTGATCAGCCAGCTCAAATATATCACTGAGCTGACTCTACCACTGTCTTGGCCCAGTAAAAACTATGCCCAAGACGTCGAGCCCGATCCTAATATCAAACACGACAAGATCTGCTTTGGGGCCGCGGAACGCCTCATGCGAAATACCCATTTGTCAGAGCCAGACGCGCCATTAAAGCACTGCAAGATTCTTCGTTTTCTTGGACCTGTTCACCACCGCGTGCGACTCTCAACAGTTTCACCTTTCCTGGCTCTGAAAAACGTCGAGGAGCTCTATGCCATAGGCTTCACCGCCGAAGATCTTGACGACTTCCCCTCGCTTCTCTACCAATGGCCATACCCTGAGTTGGTGTCGCCGTTGCAAAGGCTTGAGTTGTTGGGCTGCAATATAGACGCCAGGTCGATGGCAAATTTGCTAGCTCATACGCCTCTTCTGAGAGTTCTCAGATATAGCCACGTGGCTCACACTATGTCCTTTTATAATCGACAGCAGGACTACCAGTCTATAGAACTCACGCGCCACCGAGGAAGAGGAGCAAGCTGGAATGCTGCAGCCTTTGTCGCTTCAATCGCCAAACACTGCGGTCATCAATTGATCGAACTTGCCATAACTTTGGCAGAGGTCCGGATGCCCACTGAAACTATCAGGATAAGCAATCCTATCACTACCATGAAAGAGTTTGCTTGTCTCGAGCACGCCGAGCTTGAGGTTGCCATCTTCGAGGACCACTCATTCGAGATTGAGCCTGCAAAGGTCAAATGGCATTCTGTTAATGTGCCAAAGCTCGTGGAGATCCTGCCGCCATCCTTGAAAACGCTGAAACTCTTCGATGGTTATTCGCGTGGTGCTGAGGTTGCAGAAGCCCTGATGAAGGATTTTGCTGCCGGCCGAACCTGGCTTCTATCGGACCTTGAGGACGTGTCCTATCGGCACCGGACTTACCGCTTGGATGGGTACCCGACTGCCAATTTCTCGAAAGTCGAGGGGAGAGCAGGTCTGGAGGGTATTCCCTGGTCATCTGGACATGGTCTGAATTCCGCATGGGAGCGCGAATTCGGCAAGAATCACGGAGCTTATCAGCCCTTGTAGCGTGACAGCGCTCCGGCTCCATTCGGGTCTTCGGAGGAGACATCCTTGTGATCATTGTTCGGCCTCTGCCAGAAAAGATCACGCCTTGCCCCGAACAGGTGCCTTGAGACTGCAAGACGACGCTGGGTCTGTTGTCATGGAAACCAGATTCGACAGTTCCGGTCGCGCCCAGCAAACTTGCAGTTGCTCGGCCAGGGAAGTAGTTACGATCTTACAAGGCCTAACAAGCAAGCAACCCTCGCCTTCGGGCAATGGAAAAACGCAATGGTCGAATGTTAGAAAGTCAAAGATAACCTCTTCAAACTTGAAAACCAAGTGTTCAATTCTCGAAAAGACCTCGAAGTTCAAACCTCGATTTTTTTTTTCCCCTTTTTCGCTGCTTTCTGATAATATGAATAACTCTTTCTTTCTATCGAGACTTGATCTCGAAACATGCAAATATAGTGATACCATGCGGTATCTGACTTTGACAAATGCTGCGACCATACATGAAGATACCACCATGTCCGGAGCTTTGTTTCCCTTGTCCGGAGGGACCATTTTCGCTCCGACCAAGATCCGACATATCTTTGTCTCGGTATTAGCTCGAAGAAAGAAATTTGCCTCCGTACTTGCTTATACTACAGCGCTTTGTGCTGGGAGACGGTAGACGTGACAGTCCCACAACCTATTGGAAGGCCATGTTCTTCAGTGCGTTCAACCAACTTCTCGAAGGTAAACGATTATTTCGTTTTCCGTAAACGAGGTCTGAAGAGTTGCCCGTTCGTCAAGAAAGGGACCCGTGGGCCTATCCAGCCGACACATCAACAACAACATGCGCTTCTCGACGATTTCTACGGTCCTGCTGGCTGGAGTATGTGGCACCTTTGCTCAGACGCCGGGCTTCGACCCTATAAGCAAGCCCTCCAACTGGCAAGATGTGAATGCGGGCGAGACCTTCCAGATCGTCTGGGATCCGACGACATACAAGGGGACGATCACAATGGAGCTCCTAGGCGGCGGGAGCCCGGCCACGCTGTGGATCTTGGGCAACATCGCACAAGGCATCGAGAACGAGCAGGGCAAATACGACTGGGCCGTGCCAAACGACCTCGGCCAGCTAGACACATATGGTATTCGCATCCTTCTCGAGTCCGACACGTCGGTCCTGCAATACTCCTTCCCGTTCCGCGTGCGGCCGCCCACGGCTGACGGGAGCGGTCAATCCTCGACGCAGTCGGCATCTCAAGCCGTGACAACCGCAACGACAGTCTCCTCCGCCTCTCGGAGCACTTCTCAAATCACTTCCCAAAGCACTTCCCAGGTCACTTCTCAGGGCACTTCCTCAGCTGCTTCCTCAGCTGCTTCTACAGTCGTCTCTCAAGTCGGATCCCAATGTGTCTACCAGGTCACATCCCAGTGCACCGTCCCGTCGACCTTGTCGTCCCTAGCAACAGCTCAGACTCCGACACAGACCTCCAGCAAGTCTTCTTCGCAGACCTCTCAGTACACGGTCCCGCCTCAGACCATGGCCCAAGTCGCATCCTCGGCGACTTCCAAAATCACCTCGCAGAGTACTTCCCAATCCCAGGCCACCACCACGACACCCCTCACAGCATCAAAGTCCACTACCGCCACAACTTCTGCACAGTCAACGGCGGCAACGGCAAAGGCCACTACGCAAGTAGCGCCACAGCCGACGGTACCGACGACCACGCAAGCAGCGCCGCAGCCAACGGTCCAGACGACCACTGAACTCCCCGACCGGTGCAAGGTCCGGCGGCGCTGGGCGCCTCCGGACTTTGGCTACGTCTCTGCGTACTGATTGGCACCTTGTTTTGTTTCCAGCTCTTTGAAAACATTCGTTTTCTTGGATTCCAGCTGTGAGAACTCACAGTTCTGTGTGGGACTATAATAGAATTCATTTTTTTTTAAATAAGCTTTCGTTGCGTTTCCCGTTCAAGTCTATGGTCGGAATTTTATTGCAGGTCTCGTGTCCCTGACTTGTATAGGTACCTAGATTATTATAAGCCAGATGCATATCGCACATATGGAGAGGTCAGCAATTGCGATGGATATCATTTGTACTATCTAGGAAATGAAATGCCTGTCTGGCTTGATCTAGAGAAAAGACGGAAAGAAAAATAGTCGTTCGCTTTTCAGTGCTTCAAGAAATGTCGGGTACAGACATATGGTATCTCAAGAGGTCATTAATCATTGAATTCTCCAATCCGCTCCTTTGAAAACTCAGACCTTCTTCCTTCTTCCAGAAGACGCTGTGCCTATCATTCCCGCAAGACCCTGTTTGTCTCCTGCGATAGCAGCCCAGCTCTTTGCTATCGGAGACGATGGCTGTTTGACAGCGTTCATCATGTCTGATCGATCTTCGCTCGCTTGACTTACATTATCTCGGACTGATGCCCCATGCTCTGCACCTGTTTCGCTGAGTATATCAGCCTCGAGTGCTTTGAGTGCGGCCTGCGGAGCCAAGCGCATATCACTGGATATTCCTAGGCCATGTCCCGCTCCGTAGATTGTCGATTCGCTGGTGGTGCTACCCAGTATCCTTGAAGCGCCCGGACTAGGGTTTGGCGAGAGCCCGCTGCTTGTACGTCGGCTGTTTCGGCTGAAAATCGACGAAGACATAGTGCCATTTGTGCTATCTGTCAGGTTTGCATCGCGGGGAGTGCTTGGCGTTCCGGATCGAATGGGTGTTGAGGGATTGATGGGCTGTGGCAGCCTCGAACCCGAGGTACGAGGGCGGAGGGTATAACTGGTCAAAGATTCCGTCGACTTCCGCATTTCTGGTACCGCTGGCCGACGTGCTGCCTCCGGCCAACGTGCTGCCTCTGGTAAACGTGACGCCTCCGGCGAGACTGCCGGCGGTAGGACTGCACTGGGCACATGGACTGCGTTGATGACTGTGCTGACGGGTTTGCTGTGTTGTTGGCTTGGCGACTTTGGAGGACCGTGCTGTCCGGGACGACGAGAATGATTCTGTTGCGACTTGGATTCCAATTCCTTATTGCGCATTTTCACATCCTCCAGCTGCTTTGTGACAAGTGCCAAATCCCGCGCGTGCTTCTGCTGTTGGTTGTACAGTCGCATCTCGTATGTCTCCTCTGCAGCTTCGAGAGTATGGAATCTCTTGCTCATCCTCTCATTCTCCTTGGCGAAGAAATCTCGCTCGTTGCATATTTTGGCATGATTCTCATCGAGCAACTGAGTCAGAGCCCGCGGCGAGACTTGACAACAAGGGTTGAAGTACAGTTGCTCAAGCCCGCCCAGGAGACACAACTCTCTACTTATACCGATAGTATCGGGTCGTTTCTCTGGATCGCATTCTGTCATTGACCTGACCAAGCCAATTATGTGTTTTGGCCGATATGTCGGTGTGCCAGCATCTGCGAACTCTTGCGTCGCAAGAGCTTGCTTTTCAGATTGGTCGAGGAATGACTTGAGCTGCTTGAGCTTGATATTCCAGTCCACTTGTTTCAAGATGTCCAGGAACTCGGACTGTCGCATCCCATACATGACAGCAGCGACGTGTAGGAAAACAAGCCCCAACGAGTAAATATCTCCGCCGGCTTTCATCGACCAACCGCCGACATTAAAAAACCTCTCGGGAGCAAACCATTGCCTCGTCCCGATCTCTTGATATGTATTGGTGTGGTCTAGATCCGAAACGTCTCGTGATATTCCAAAGTCAGCCAAATGAACTCTGCCCGGGCTCACAAGTATGTTGGCCGGCTTGAGATCCAGGTGGCGAATGTTGGCGCCGTGACAATATCTGAGGGCCTCGGTCAAGCAGCCCATTGACCGGCGCAGATAATCTAGCGGGCATCCGTGACGAACAGAGTTGAGGCTGTTGACTGTATGTGGTTCATCGATCGCGCTTGTGTCGTGTAGTTCTAGTTCCGCTAAGCGTTCAAGGATGTCCTCGCGGTCGCCGCCATCAAATCGCAGGTCGTCCAAGTCATTCAGAAGGCTTGCGAGATCGCGAGTGGCAGCCGGCCAGAGTAACAGGTAGAGCTCCTTCTGATGGTATCCATATGTTCCAATCAGCCGCACGATATGCTCGTGGCATAGCCGCTCGAGGTTGTCCGCTTCCGCTCGAAGTATATCGACAAAGCCTCTCAGGCGCTTCCTTGCCAGTACGACCGATCGGTTCTTGTGGGTATAATTGAGCTTCTCGACTTCGCCTTGTGCACCACGGCCAAGCTTGTGCAAAACTGTTGATTTGAGCTTGGCATGAAGTTTTCTTGCTTCGGCGTCGGTTGTGTGCTTTCCACTGATGCAGAGCCGCTGTCAGACAATGCGTAACAAGTATACAGTTTATCGCATGGGAGTAGGACGATGCAGGCGCGGATGGAGATGCAGGTTATATTCTTGAAACTTACCAGCCAGACCAGTCACCCTCGGCCTTTGCCCACAGATCAAGAGCCTGGCGTTCGTACGCAGCTAATTGAGCCTTTTCGAGTCGATCGACGCGGCTGTGAGCGCTTGGCTGTACGGTCTGCCAACCGTTGGCTGGGTCGGCCATGATGACCGACAATCAATATGGGCGGATCGGATCGCCGAAAACCAATACTATTCGCTACCCAGGCGCAGGCATGCCCGATACATCGTCGGACGGAGCTCAATTCACAGAGTCATTCTCGAGGTATTGTGCGCTCGAGAAGAGGAAATCTTGCGCGAGATTATTAGAAATCACAAGATGTAAGCATAGTCTCCAAGAAAGTCGGTAATAATGGTGAGCACCCCGCCGCCGACTATTGGTTGCGCCTGCCTTTGACCGATACGTATTTTACTCTGCACCGCCCATAATAAGCGACAGGCGCAAATCCGCCAAGCCGAGGGGCTGAGCCTGCACGACTTCAGCCCCCAAGAAATTGCAAGTCTTTTCATCATGGCCTACGAGGATGGACACATTTAGTCGTTGATTGAGGCTGGACAGACGGTACTGTTGTCTGCTTGAGAGTTGTATATTGCGAGCTGACCTACTAACCCTTTATATATATATATATATATATATATATATAGTCGTACGCTCCCACAGTCGAACTCATATATGGGTCACTATCCGGCATTTCGGTATTGGTGTCAGGCGTGCTGCTATTTGATGGACGGGCGACCTTGTCGTTTGAGACTGAGTCGTCAAGGCGAGTTCTACAATGAGTGTTTGCGTGCTCCCACTTGCAGCACATCGTAGAGCTCAATGTTTAAGAAACTGTCCATTTTCGAGGACTATTCACAGATTCATTCTATTTTTGGAATTACTCGACCTGCCAGTAGTACTTTTTCGAACCGTTGGCATTTCGGATTAATCGTAATCGTATTTTGTCCTATTTTAATGTCGCGCGAGTAACAACTACATATCAAGGAACAGATGCCCGAACCTAATAAGAGCGCGCTTTGACTATCTAGCTAGATATTATCATCAAATTGGATTTCTCATATTGAGATTCATATTTGTAGAATAGGCAGAAGATTCATCAGTTGTTTGAATCTTGAGCGAATGCATATGATCGTTGGCAGATCCGTGGTCAACAGTCAGTCTTTTACTTTCAAAACGCAGAGAGGCAGCCACTAAACGCCCCCTATGCAGCCCCTCGACTACAGTATGATAGACCCTGATGCGGGGTTCAATGACTCGCACTCGGCGGCCAAGCATGAATATTACAGTAGTATAAGCTCCTAATGGCCAACCTCTATATGTCAAGATGGATCCCGCGCAAGATATCCTTACGAGTCGTTTCTTATTCCTGTCGATGGACCAGGAACTCTACATAGCTCTAGCGGCGGAAAGTGATAGATCAATGCTGCTCCAGCAGATGAGCCCTCCACATAACCCTGACTCGCCAATACCGTTCCGACACATGGTGCTGTTACTCGTGCACTACAGGTACCGCCGAAATTGAATTACGAAGTTACGGCAGGCCTGGGGAAAGGCGGTCTATCCCCATCCTGGTCAAGCCTCTCCCCGCCAACCCGCTAATCAGAGCCCGCCAACCCGCTAATCAGAGCCCGCGCCGGGCGAGACCCGATCGGCAAAGACAGGGAGGGAAGGAAGGGGGGAGAGCAGCAGGTTCAGGCGCTACCCAATGCGAGCTAGCTATCCGATCCGCCTCTTCCATTTCTCTCTTTCACAGACAGGGTCCAATCCGACCAAATTCAATCCAATCCAATCCAATCCAGAGCAGAGAAACCTCATCAGTGCTGACCGAACTTGCCTCATTATTAAGCTTTTTGGGGCACGCCCGTCAAACACGCCTTTTCAAACGTCGTTTCGCTGACAAGCAACCCGTCCACGTCCTTCGTCATCTTGACAACTACGATCGCAACTTGAATCCATGTCGATGCCGCCTCTGGCTGTGGGACGCGCTCCATCCTCACCTCTTATCATTTTCCGCTTCTGTGTGAGAGCAGTGCGGACGGGTCGATGAGCCCCCGTTGACTATCCAATTGCATTGCCGTCTCTTCCCCCAGACAGTCTCAAACCTACGCTCGGGGTCTACGCCACTGCACAAGATAGACTGGGCCCTTGGGCTATAGCTCTTTGGCAGAGAGTCCAAACCCGACTTCTGCGTGAGGCTGTACATAGCCTGTCACGCCGAGTGACAGCTGAGACCCGGGACTCTGGTAGCTGGGACGGTCGGCCCAGCCAGGCGGCTTTTTGTCCAATTTTCCCTTCTCCCAAAGCAACGCAACCTTTTCGATGCGTGTCATGCAGTCGGATCTGGCGATTCTGAATGCCACCCAATATGAAGACGGGGTACCATCACAGAGAGGCCATGCTGCATCTGCGCCGATGAAGACCCCTCATGCGCCCCTCAATGAACCTCCCTCGAGGAAAAGACCGAGGACCGTCTCTACTGCCCAGCCAGCGCAGGCCGAGCATGAGGAGGAGAAGAGGAGGGCAAGAGGGCGGCCGCGATTGGATCCCAAGGATCAGACTCCGCAGGATGTAAGTCATGTTGCATCGTCCTAGCCTCGTCCGCTTGTCTCCCTCGTTTTTGAGCATCGTGTGCTTTCCATGTGCCTGCAAAACCATCTCAGATCTATGCACGATCTTTCTTCTACTGCTTCAACTTGGCCTAACACCTTGACAGAGGCGACGAACGCAGATTCGAAATGCCCAAAGAGCATATCGAGATCGCAAAGAGAGTGCCATCAGCACTCTTGAGAAAGAAGTGGATGGCCTCAAGGAAGCTAATGACCAGATGAGCTCGGCTTATAACAAGCTCTTTGATTATGCGACCAGAAAGGGCCTGCTTGATAGTGCGCCAGAGTTTGGCCAGCAACTTATGCAACTGGATTCACTTGCCAAAGATGCTGGCGAAATCAAGCCCAGGAGCGACGAAGAGACCGACTCCTCGGACAGCACCCGTGGGCGAAAGCAAAGCAGTGCCCCATCATCTGCGGCTGTAGTTCACACGCAAAGCCATCAACAGCTGCAGCCACAACATCCCATGCTCATGGGAGGTATCATGCTTACCCAAGAGCCGTCAACAGCACACCACCAGCATCACGGCCTTGCGATGGCAGGCGCATCACCTTTGCATGGGATGAGCACAGGCTATGAGATCATTGCCCAACCCACTTCACAAAATGCAAGTTTTGCGCCACAGCTCGCCTATGATCAGTCAACCCTTTTCAACAACCCTTGGATGCAAGCTCCAACCGCCTGGAATACCCTGTCAAGTCCTGCCAGCTATGCGCCGCAGGAACCCCAATTCAGTCGGCGGTTGCAACGGACAGCTCTTCAGCGAGCCGCGAAACTCATCACGATGAAAGATCCTCCACCAGAGAGACTGACTCGAGTGTTTGGTTTCTCTCGCCTTTTCGAGACCTACGAACAGATTCGCGAACGCCTAATGGCCGTTCTTGAGCGCAACGAAAGGGAGGATCTATCATATCGGAACTATCCTCTTCAGACTGTAGGTGGTGCTGGCACACATTTCCCAGAGATGCACGCTGGCCGCCCTGATCTGAATTCGAGTGTAAGAGTCTCTCCAGGTTCCAGACCTGGACGACCCACTCATCGAGCACCCTACTCCATGGGACCATTCGAGCAACACACCGAGATGATCCGCAAGTCTCTGACGAGCTTGGCAGATTCTATGCTGTTTCCCGGATTTGATGGCATCTTCTGGGATCCCGATGAGGTTGACTTTTACCTCAAGTCCAATGGTGTTCATATACCAGCACGCGCCGACTATCATATCGTCGAAATTGCCGACGATGCCTTTGCTGGTCCACCGGCATCTCTTGCTCCACAACCCGACACAATGCCACCGAGCACCGTGCCATCGAGCAATTCCTCCTCTGATGCGGGTGTGGGCGTGCCGCAAATTCCATCGGCGATGCCAACACCATTGACAACTGCAACATCCCGCAGCATCTCGAGCACTGAAGGATCCAACGACACCCCGGTGGTGTCAACCAATGCGCCGCTAGATATGTGGCAATCACACATGCCTCCTGCAGACACGGAGCAGTTTTCTAATGCCTACACCCACGTTCCGCCCACAAACATGCCAGAATTCAGTCATGCCACACCGGCACCCTATTCCGATCCATCAGCGCTCGGGCTACCAACTAGCAACGACCGACAGCCCATGCTGAATATGCCTGTTCCACATTTCGATGGTGTGCCAAATTACTTCCAGCCTCCAGGGCCACGGAGACATAGGTGGAACATCAACGTCGAGAAATTTATAGATGGTAAGTGTAAAATTGCTTACCTTTTTCTAGGTAAATAAACTTGCACGTACAAATGCTGATTCTTTACCAGAACTTATATCGAGGACCATGTGCCTAGGCAGGACGCCTGGCTTCAGACCGCGAGATGTCGATGTCGCGTTTTGGGCCAGCGTCGTCATCCCGGGGACAGCATAATGACTTGGTACAGTAGTTCGCCGTCTGCGAAGACTACAGACAAAAGGAGAGGCCTTTGAGCCATCCACGAATGGAACAAAAGTTGGTGTACTAGATGCATTCTAGTCTGGATTTCTTGTCGTGGCGTTCTATTTTAGTAAGCGACATTCTGTGGTTTCTTTGGCATATAGCATGAGATTGGCAGCATGGGCATACATACTCGGCGTATTTCTCAAACTTGGTGTTTTGTATCAAAGGGATGGCGTTTAAACACTGATTTCAGTCTATCTACACAACAAAACTGGGGGAATTCTAGTCTCTCCAAGTGAATTATCTGACTATAATCCATCATGGTTTTTGATTGTGAGCATGAAATAAAATAAAACTGACTGTATCGTCTGGCTCATGCAAGATATCGATTGGGTGCTTTCATCTACGAACAATCTCCCAGACACAAAACTGATAAGTTTATCGTCAATGCTCGTAGAGCTTCTTGTATCGAAATATTCAAGATATAGTAATGCAACCGTGAAAGGAGCAGTTGTATTTGAAATGCACGTGCACTGTTACGGGCTGCCGTAACATGAAAGTTGGAGGTGAGAAGCTGCAAAGCTCCCAGCTCTCTCGGCTCCACCAAAAAAGTCCCGGGAGCTCCATCAAAGCTCCAGCGGGTCCCCCCCAGCTGAGTAAACCCCGATCGCGACAAAACGTCACTGGGTCTGGGTCACTGCTGTGCCTATTCAAACCACAATCGCACGATCGTGTTTTCGACTCGTAACATTCCTCCTTCTCACCCCTTCGGTCTCTTCTCCTACCTTCCTCTCGCATACGGCCGTCTCTACAATTATCCGGACTATTCGCGGCAAGAAGGACACGATGTCGCTGACACGCCAGGCCGAGAGGACGCTCCTGGCGCCCGCTCTGCGGCGTGCCGCCGCGCCCACGACATTAGCAGCAGCCCGGACATTCCAGACCTCATCGCAGGCGCAGCTGCCGGTGCCCGGGCCGGGCGGCTTCGGGGGCTCGTCGGGGGGCCTGGGCTCGGCGCCGCCCTCGTACTTCCAGCGGCCCAGCCTGCCGGCCAACACCATCGTGCGGTTCGTGCCGCAGCAGACGGCGTGGATCGTCGAGCGCATGGGCAAGTTCAACCGGATCCTGCCGCCCGGCCTCACCGTCCTCGTCCCCTTCATCGACCGCATCGCCTACGTCAAGAGCCTCAAGGAGCAGGCGTTCGAGATCCCGAGCCAGAGCGCCATCACGGCCGACAACGTCACCCTCGAGCTGGACGGCGTGCTGTACACGAGGGTCTTTGACGCGTACAAGGCTAGGTGAGTGCAAGGAAGAGCCCGAGTCGTTCCTTTCCGGAAGTCGTGGTCGCAGTGGTCTCTCAGAAGCTGGAAAATATGCTTACACGTGGTTCTCTCTCACACAGTTACGGAGTGGAAGATGCCGAATACGCCATATCCCAGCTCGCCCAGACGACGATGCGTTCCGAGATCGGCCAGCTGACGCTCGACCACGTCCTCAAGGAGCGCGCGGCGCTCAACACCAACATCACGGCGGCCATCAACGAGGCGGCGCAGGCCTGGGGCTTGACGTGCCTGCGGTACGAGATCCGCGACATCCACGCGCCCGCCGCCGTCGTCGAGGCCATGCACCGCCAGGTTACGGCCGAGCGCAGCAAGCGCGCCGAGATCCTCGACTCCGAGGGCCAGCGCCAGAGCGCCATCAACATCGCCGAGGGCAAGAAGCAGAGCGTCATCCTGGCCTCCGAGGCTTTGAAGGCCGAGCAGATCAACCGCGCCTCCGGCGAGGCCGAGGCCATCCTCATGAAGGCCAAGGCCTCGGCCGCCGGCATCGACGCCATCGCCCACTCGATCGAGACGGGCGGCGGCGCCGCCCAGGGCGCCGTCAGCCTGTCCGTCGCCGAGAAGTACGTCGACGCGTTCGGCAAGCTGGCCCGCGAGAGCACCGCCGTCGTGGTCCCCGGCAACGTCGGCGACCTCGGCGGCATGATCGCCACCGGCCTGAGCGTCTACGGCAAGGTCGGCCAGGCCACGTCGAAAACCATGGCCCAGAAGGTGGTCAGGGGCCTCGAACAAGGCGGCGACGCAGAAAAGGACGAGAGCATCGTGAACGAGGTCGTCAGGGAGTTTGACAACACGACCGGTAAGAGCTAGGAAACAGACTAAAAGAGACCTTGCTGGTCCGGTATCGACCCTACGACGACCCTACTCGTGATCGAGGACGTGTACACTAAGAGCCTTTTTCAAAACTGCTACGGAAGGGTATGAATTACTGAAGGATTGGCGAAAACAAAAAGAAGAAGAAAAGGCATGGCGTTTTCAATGGCATCATTTACTGTATCGCATCTCAGTGCTTTGATATGGAGGGCTCGTCATGTATTTATACTTGCAGACCGAGGCAGAACCACCAGAACAGAACAGCACCGCTCAGAAGCTAGTACCATTTAATCATTTCACAGCTTGAGATAACGAATAAAGAGACAAAAACATTCTAATTGTTCATGTGTACAGTACAGTGCTATACTTGTGCTGTCGGTCTGGGTTCGATTCGGGTGACAACAAATTCCAGTGTAGCTTCTAGGCACCAAATTCAAGACCAACTACTTCCATTGCCGCTTGTAGCTTACTACTCAGCTCTTCATCGCCGCTCCGGCCTGCCACGCCCAAGGCGCTCACGATGAGAGGGTAGAGTCTCATCAAGTGCTTCCTGTTTTCGCTATCGACATTTGCACAGTCGGGGATCGCCTCACTGTCGCTCCTGAGCTCGACCAGCCTGTCCAGAATGTGGTATAGCTCCTGACGTTGGCTCAGTGGCTGCGGCATCTTGCCACGCAGCGGCTGATCTGCAATGTACGAGCGAAGCGTAAGTGCAGAACGCAGTATCAGGTATGGAGCGACCATCTTGGCCAGGCGGACGTTCAACGCCTGGGGAGCCTCGCCCAGCGAGTTTGACGACCCAGGTGTGCCTGGCGGAGGTGCGAAGCGTGGAGTCGGCGGCTGTACGCTAATGCTAGGCGCCTCGGCCTCCTCATGTGTGGCCACAAGAGCATATAACTCGTCGAGGCAGACGTACGCCATCTTCTGCCGAAGACTGGGTGTAGGGTCAATGGTACGTCCGCGGCGTGCTTTGAACGCTGCAGAGAAGCCATGACTTTCGGTGCCGCCATTCATCAAAGGGGCGTCGCCCGGAGCAGGACTGTGGATGATGGACATTTGAAAGAGAGACTCTGCAAATATCTTGCGGGTCTTGTCCGGCACAACTTCCGAGCCCAGAGATGGTATCATGAGCTCCCGAAGCTTTGTGAAAGAATCAATGTCGAAAGTTTGGTCCTCGACCAAGTTGATTCGCTCGGGATGCTCATTGCAGTCTGCATTGGTAATGCCATTGGCAATGACCACAACTACTTGCCAGACGTCCTGAATAGCAGAACGCGAGATATTCAGCGTCCGTAAGTGATGAAGAGTGGCCTCCAATATTGCAATCGCGGACGTCGTTGACTGCTTCCACGACTGTGTCCCCTTCGTGATTGTGGGAAACTGGTATTTCAAGACAGTGGGTCTTGACAAGGCCGTGAGTGCTGCGAGAAGGGCGCCATCGCTGTATATATCCCTGTTCGACGCGTGCTCCACAATGAGCGTCTGCAAAATAAGCATGCTGGCTTTGGACATGGCAACATAAGTTCTCTTGTCCGATAAGTCTCTCTTGATTTTATCGTCGGTGAAGGCAAGGTTGACAAAGTTGGCTGCCTGGGAAATAATGGCAGATGGAGCACCCTGGATATCTGTCCTCAGCACTTTCATGACATCCAAGACTTGCCCCTGGAGCTGAGTAACATAATCGATATCGCTCACGTAGGCGCCGGGTCTTGCCTGTGAGATGGTTTCTCGTAATAGTTCGAGGATTCGACGGAGACGCTCCACGGTCAGGTCCGTCTGAATAAGGCGATACACTTCCCGCAGGGCCGCAACATAAGCCAGTAGACAATTTTGGTTGTCGACAGGCTTGTCGTTATCTGGTTGGGACACTGGAATGCCGCGAGACCACAGGTCCCATGCAAGATCGATTGTTGTTTTGTTGAAGTTCTGTTTCACATCTGTGTGGCTGTGCGAAAGTATCTGTGTTAGTGCTTTAAATGTTGCCGTGTTGATGTCGAGCACTTGAAGGTCGAGCAGAGAGGCAAAGTGACCAAGTAGTTGCTGCCAGTATGAGTTGAATGTTGGATATGCAGTCAGCACGTCCAAGTAGTTGGCAAGCAGACTCGCTATGCCGTTGAGAACGACAACAGCGGTGTCTTGCCATTCGTGTCTCGTTCTTCCGTCAATCTCAGGACCATTGACCGAGGCCAGATGTTCCTGAACCGATGACATCAATTTGAAAATCACTGATTTTATGCAGACGGACCACGCTTCCGGACTCAGACGATCCCCATAAGCATCGAATATGCGCAAGAGCGTGTGGGTTGCACCTAGATCAATTGTCAGCGGAATACAAGTCGTGAGTTGCAATATTTCTTACTGTTTCGCAATTCAAGCCTATCGTCAGTGGTGACATTGGTCAGCCGGAGTAACAGAAGCATCCACAATGCAGCATCGGAAGAAGGATTGTCTGAGTCGGCAGCCATCTCTGCGATAGCATCATCGCTCGCGTCGCCAAGCGAGCTATTCGTGATCGTAAGCGACTTGTTTTTGCCAGACAAGAAGTCGGAAAGAACCCAGAAGAACGTGACGGTCTGCTTCGTATTAGCCAAGGTCTTCTTTTGGAGATGAAAGAAGTACATACAGTGAGCGCAATGTTTAGGTCGTCGTCTTGGGAACAGAATTTATACAGGGTATCAACGAGAATGAGAAAACAACTATTCGGCAATGATGAAAGGAAGTCCGAGCTGATTAGCTGCAAGGAATTGAAAGAGGCACGAATAAGCTTGCTTGATCGTGTAAGAATGACCGTCGAAGGTTTTGAGGCGTCTTGTGCGGAATCCTGAGCAAACTGCTTTTCCATGAAGATGCTTCCAATGATCTGGAAAGCGACATCCCAACCACTGATCAACGTCTCACCGCAGTTATCAAGCAAGCTCTTGAGTCCTTCGAGGATGATTTTGTGGATATCCACATCGGTAGCATAGTGAGCGACAGATGAAGGTCGATCTGCTCTCTGCAACGGTAACAGAGAGTCTCGGTAAGCCTCTAGAAGACGGAGCTGTACTTTGCCTCTAATGTCGTCGTTGAGAATGGCGGCGGCGGCGGCAGCCTCAAGCACAAGGCGTACAATGATGTCTGCCGCGCGACTGCGCACGGGAGCAGAAAGAGTTGCGGAGCTTGAAGTCTGAATCAGCTCTGAAGTGAGTCGCGACCAACCAGACACATCTGGCGGGTAGGACAACAGCCTGTCAATGTTTATTGTAGCAAGATCACCGAGTTTTGCCAGGGCGAACTGATCTTCCTGATTAGGCCCCCCCGTCGCTGCTGTCGATACACTCAAAATTCGATGATGCTGTACGCTTGACCTGCGTGTGGTGTTTGTTGGAGTCGCAGCCTGAGAGGGCGGCGATTGTGGTCGACTTTCGCCGGTGGAAGCCGGGTCTGAATGGTGCGCTAGCAGAGCACAGATGGCCTCTACCACTTCCGTGAACGCTTCGTTGGGGAAATCGACGGTGCTCTCTAACAGTCGAGAAGCGGCAGTTTCGACAGCTCGAATTTCAACTGCAAAATTTGCAAGAAGTGAAGCAGCTTCACTGTCTGCTCGTTGATCTGCGCTTTTGCCAGCAACCGGTGTCCTGCCCGCTATCTTGCCAGTGGTGAATAGCACGTAATCGGCTTGTTGTAATGTTGCGAGAACGATTTTCCAAGACGAAGTCAGCGTAGGTCCTAATGCGATCCCCAGGTTCAACAAGGCTCGGAGACACAGAAGATTGCGCGTGTTCAACGTTTGAGGCGTGGTGTTGGCGTCGATAGATGCTTGTCGTTGCCTCTCTCCGGCGGCACCAACAGGTGTCACAAGTGTCTCGACGCTCAAAAGTCCTCGAGCATTACCAAGAATACTGTTTGGCGTCTCGGTAGCTGGAGTTGACACGCCTGGCTTAGAGGGAGCGTTCAAGCACGCCGTGAAAACATTGGGCGGAACGGCCGCTTTGCCGAGTGTTGTAAGAAAGGCATCTCTGGGAGTGGCCAGCTGAAGCAAACCTGCGACATGTGCGAATTTTTGAAAAGCCCGGACGAGCCCATGATAGTATTCAGAGTCCAAGGCCGCGTATAGGAAGGTGGAGCAAGTTGCGAGAATGGCCGGCCAGCATTCATCAACAATTTGTGCGCAGATTTCAATTTCGGGATACAGAGGGTGGTCCTTCAGGGCTAAAGGATTCACCGGAACTGGGTTCCTTTTGAAAGACGCGGATCTCTCCATGATTCCGGGCTTTTCTGAACCCGCATCGTCCGACTCCTGCTGCTTCGTGCCTCTTCTTCGCGAGCGCCCATCGCTGGGGACGGTCAGGGGTAGAATAAACTTTGCAAGTCCTTCTGACAACGAAGTTATGCAAGACAGCGTGAGAGCGTAAACGTAAGACTCGGGGATGGACGGCGGGTCGGTCTTGTCGAGCTGATCTATGCATGGTACGCGCATGGTACTCCAATGAGAGCTGATGCCTGTGTTGCCTGCTTCATTCGCAACCGATCCGCTGATGATGCCAGTCACGCCGCTAGCTTCAAGCATCGCCTGGTCTGTCGAGCTGCCGGAGCTGGCATATGGATTTGCTACAGGTATAGTCGACTGGTGGCCGAGACCAATGACCACGGGCTTTTCTGTACTCACTCGGACGAAAGTCGCAGTCAGATTTCTCAAAACATGCTTCTCGCCATTCTTGGCATCGTAAAGCATGAAGATCTTCCTCAGCAGTCCTGGATCAGCAAAAATGCCGCGGAAGACCTCCATACAGAGTGCCCTCCGCCAGAGCGCAGCGTCCTGGTCAAGTAGCTGTGTCAAAATCTCAAGCGCTTCTCCTCCTTCTGACAAGAGAATATTGAGATGCCTTCTGAGCAACGTATACAGAATTCGCACCAGCCGGACGGACGTTGCAAAGTTGATCTTCGCTCCCAGCGCACTAATCAGGAAAGGCATCACACTTGACCGTAGTATATGGGCCTGTTCAGGATGCGACGAGAAGACTGCGGCATGATTGGTCAGAACCGATTCTATCAGCTCCAGTCCAAACGTCTGTGGAAGGCCGGTGAATCTGAGGTACTCGGGACGTTGGTTTTCTGTCATCAGGCATATGTCCCTGAATATCCGGTAGGCATCCAAAGCAGCAGATCGCAACTGGACTTGTCCATCCCGAGTAGGCGCATCTCCAACAAAACCTGCATCGGACGCTGATTTATCTTCGGTAACGACCTTGTCAAAGACAGAGACAACCAATTGCTGAAGGGTTGCAGCCGATGTGTTGCTCACGATGCCGTTTTTGCTCGTTTGAAGAATGAAACAAATGTTCAAGGCAGTCACCAAGAGGTCGCCCTTGATGTCCGTCGCGTAATTCTGCAGCAGAGTCGGCAGAGCCTGTAGAATCTTGAGCTGTACATCCAGACCATTTGAGGTGGCTTCTCTCAGGGCCTCGAGAACTGGGCTCAACTTCGTCCTGGGCAAGGCACTGCTCATAATAAGCCTCAGTAGGCAAACTATGGCGATTCCGGTGAATTTAGCATTCTTGGTCCCACATGCAATGATGAAGGGGTTGACAAAGTTCACCCGCTGAGCAAGTTCTATATGCCGGCAACGGTCAGTACAGGTACAACGGCAGAGTGCTCAGGGTGGATGAGCAAATACCGGCTCCGATCTGGGCTTCATTGGCACCGCGGAGGCCCTTGAGCTCCTCGAGTGACTTCTCTGCAGCCTGGGAGCGAATTAGTATATGAAGCCTTATTCAGAGTATGCCGCCCCTATCGGACATGTTGCAGCTGGGGTGGGTCGGGGGATAATTGAGGACGAGGTACCTACCTGTCTAAGGTCATTGTGCTTTCGCTTGCTCTCCTGGATGAGATTTGTGAGCTCCGAGGCCAAGAGCTGGGTGGTCATTTTCAGTTGGACGGAGTGTCAGAATCCATCGGGTAGCCCTGGGGGATGTGTCTGCGACTTCAAACTGGCATCGCCGAAAGTCACAGCCGATCAAAAGAGAGGTACGTGTTCAAGGTGAGCTTGTTGCCAGATCCGATGGGTCCCCGTTGGATTGGCTCCTGAGGCTAGCCCCTGCGAACAGGTGGTAGCATTGAACTCGGAGGCGGCGCGCGGCGTAGGTAGCAAGGGGTGAATGACTAAGCCGAGGGGCAGTACGCTTGACCGCCTGCGGTTTCAGATCAGGTGCTTTGCCTGTTTCCTTCCTTGTAACGGCCAACACTCCCGAGCAGTACGGGGTACAAACCAAAAGACCCCGCCAGACAGACATCAATCAGCGGGCCCAGAGCTGTCGTTGCCCCTCCTTCTACCGCGAGAGCCTTCTATCTGGCGGATCGATCTGTCGACGTAACCAGGTACCTGGCGCCCGAAGCCGCCTTGTTTGTTTCCATTGCAAACATCGTTCAACTTTCATGTTCCGCGGCCAATATTTAAGTCCTTTGCGATTCCCCAACTGAGCTTCGGACAACGAATTTCTCTCTTCACCCAGTCTCCATTCGATCACGATTACAACATGGCCAAGGTCCCCAGAAACTTCCGACTCTTGGAGGAGCTCGAGAAGGGCGAGAAGGGCATGGGTGCTGGTAGGCCACGCCCTCAACTCACACGTTTCGGCCAGTCCACTGACAGACGGTTGGTCGCGCCGTGCAGAGGCATGCAGTTATGGCTTGGATAACCCAGAGGATCTGCTCATGTCCGACTGGAATGGCACTATCCTCGGTCCTCCCCATGTAAGTTTGGTCACATGGCTTCACTGTCGCAAGATGGGGCTGTAAGCAAGGTACCGTGCTAACGCCCGACACAAGAGCGTGCACGAGAACCGAATCTACTCCGTCAAGATGCACTGCGGCGACCAATACCCCGACAAGCCTCCTACGATCCAGTTCGTCAGCATGGTGAACCTCCCCTGCGTCAATGCGCGCAACGGCATCGTCGACCCCTCGCAACTGCCCTGCCTCGCCAACTGGAAGCGCGAAAACACCATGGAGACCATTCTGATCGAGCTCCGACGATACATGGGCAGCAGTCAGTGTAAGAAGCTGCCTCAGCCTCCCGAGGGTACCGTCTACCAATAAGTGCCGCTCGGATCGGAATACTTGTGTTAAGAGGTAGCGTGCGACGGAATGCGATACTACACAACAATCGATATGACAACGCTCGCACGAACTGTGGAAGCCTCGCGGGCCCCCCTACTTTGACAAATTCTTGGGGAATTGCGGAAGGCCTCGAGAACAACTTTGCAGGGAACATCAGCCGCTGGCGAAGCCGTCGGGCTGACGCATGACAACAGGAGGAGCACAAGAAGAGTTATGATGAGCCAATAAATCAGGGATGGAAGAAGTAAGACTTGGTCTGAAATCATGAATGAATGCAAATAAACAATCTTCTATTTATTCTGCATGCGCTATTGCTTGGGCTATCGTGAAGCCGCCCTGCCATGCCGTGCGAGTATGGGAGCCGTTGAGCTGCTAACCATTTACATGTCGCCCTGACCGACGATCGTAGGAACTCTTTATATATCCCTTCCAAAAGAGGGTTTTCACAACAATTATCTTCAGTTTTCCTACGGCCGCGCATCAAAGCTCCCGTTGTAAGATTTCCATGCCCATCTGCAGCCACTTCTGATACATCTAGTACTACCGCTGTACCTCATAGTCCACGCTCTCTCATGAGCTTCATGTAGTGAGAATCGTCACTGGCATCGCCTCCATTGGTGTCGGCCGAAAAGTGACCGGAAGCGCCCCTCATGAGTCTCATGTAATGTGAGTCCTCATCTCCGGCCGACTTCTGTGCACCTGCAGAATTCCCTGAGCCTCCAGCACCACCTCTCAGGTATCCGTTGTCACCCCTAAAAGCCTCGAGAGGTGGGGGTCCTCTGAGGCATCTCCCGTCGGCCTCTGTATACTCTCTGAGCCGCTCTCGGCCCTGCTGCCCCCAAAGCTACCTTCGACGAATCCGCCGTCTCCCCACTGGAGCCTCGAGGAACCGCCAGCATCTCCTGTTGGTCTCTGTATGCCCTCTGAACCTTTGCCCGGACCCCGTAGACCATCCAGAATATGGTCATGGTCGCCGTTGAGGAACTTCGAGAGATGATCATCCCCGGTCGCACCTCCATCTGGGACTTGGATACCTTGCTGCCCCTGGAGGCCGCTTCCGCGAGAGAACTTCATCCCCAAGCCGCCGTTCAGGTTGCCAGTATCGGCCCCAAAATTCCAAGAGCCGCCGCCAGAAGACGGGCCGGCACTACCACCCTGGGAAGTCCAGCTCCATTCACGACGACCTCCGGCTCCCATATCACCACCTCCCCATGCAATACCACCGCCTTGCCCAAGTCTTCCATCTGCGCCCATGCCACCCTTGAGATTGCCTGAACCTCCTCCGCCAGGAATGTTTCCAGATCCTTTCTGGCCAGTCGGGACGTTTCCGGGGGCAGCGTCATCGTCGTCCTCGATCCACCTGCGACCTGACTTTCGGGCTGGAGGAAGTTCTTCGGAGGGTAAGATTCCGAACAAGGAAAAAGGCGTCTTCGCAGCAACACAGCAGCCAAAGAACAGCCAAGCGGTGACTAGCTTGGATAGAAGCATCTTTCTGTAATGTCAATATGTGAACTCGATGACAGTAACAGGAAGAAGGTGCAATTGATGGCTTGGGAAGTATTCGAAGAGGAGAGGCGTGCTCCTCAAGCCTATTTGTATCTTTATATTATGCATACCTCCCTTCATACTCCGTATCCAGGCCGTAACTCTTCTCGATCTTTGGCTTTATTACCGCCGATTTCCAAGTGACACACCGTGTTCCACAGGGAGCCTTCGTGCTCATGGATCACAGCCAGTTATTTGAAGCAATTGACTTCTATCGTCAATTATCGTCATTGCCGGCCGGCAACTCGCCTCTCACAACGGCAGAAGTCACGCCATTGGGCTCAAATTAATTTGGAGATCGTGTTATTGTGAGGCTTGTTGATCAACTTGAAACACTCTTTTTGACGAATAGTGATGTCGATTCAACACGCGGTCTGTTCATTGCTGAGTTGCGCAGACTCAGATGCCCATATAGTCGGCTGTTTTCTTGTGGGACAAGCGGTTAAGCCAGAGGCGAATATTATCGCGGCCTTCGAAAAACATCCAATCGGGATGTTAAATCAGTAGTATTGGAGAATCAGTGTTATACTTGTAGAACGTTGTGCATGATGCGGAGGTTGTGGTAACTGTTGAGCAATGTCGAGTTATCATTTTGTATTCGCAGAGCCGCAATTTAGTGCAACAAGCCGTGAAGTTCACCCTTCGCGTACCCGCGACTCGGAAGCCGCTGTGTATCATGACTTAAACTTGAGAAATGAAGACAGGCGAAGCGAGATCAAAGCCGAATCTGTTGATGGCCATCGACAACCTACTCTTTTGTCTCATGAATCACAACGATTGCAACATATGTGTTGCAACAATGTACTGACCGTCGAGACACAAGTATGGGGCTCTTGCTCCTTGATACTTACCCCGACCACATTCATGCAATGATCCGATGTGTAATGGTACCACTTTATTTCATTGTCTGATATTTCGATCCCGTTCTCGGACGATGATGAACTGCAAGGATTTATTAGACTGTCATCAGGTCAGTCCAGGAGGAGAATAAAAGCAAGGGACAAACTCTCTCGATACCTCCCATCATCAACATCATCATCACCAGAACGAGCTGATCTCTCAACCAACCAGTCCATCACGGTAATCGAAGTTTCGCCTTTGTATGAGAAAATTAGGGCTAACAACATGGCAGAATAACCAAAAATGGAGGTCTCTCTCGTGCCAATCGCAACAGTGTTCGCTGCCGTGGCCGTGGCTCAGAAGCCAGTGACCTCCAGCGAGCAACGCGGTTGGTACGAATGTACTGCCACTCTGCTCGACAAGTTCGAGAAGGGAGACGACGGCTCCAAGGCCGCCTGTGACTTGTGGAGCTGCCTGCACCTCCAGGCCACCCGTTGGCAGCGCGGCGGAGGTATCACGGCACTTTCCAGTGTCCTCGATCCTGTCTGTTGGGGCACCAATGTTGGCAGCAACTTCATGCCCGGTTTCATGAAGGTAACAGACACCCCACGGAATATCTCGTATTCAACTAACAGTGGTTTAGCACTTGTAGAAAGCGAGTCAGTGTCCTCAGGTGTCCCCGAGCCACAAGGAAGAGGCATCAGCAGTGGCTAACGTCCGACGCTAAAGGATTCGGCTTCGGCATACCGTGTAGGCCAATCTAGTATTAACGTATTGAAAATCAAATCCTATGTCGGTTCAAAGTGGAGGGAATTGGCCCTGAAAAGGTTACTTTGACCGTGCATGTGCTCCTGACCTGGCCTTTTGAAGAAAAAAAAGGAAAAGGGAGTGACTGTGTGACTATACGAACCTTGAGTTACAGTAGGTCTGCCAGCGGCCACTGTTATCTAGCGGCTTCATGACCAGGTAGACGAGGGGAGGGTAGTCATATAATGAGAATCTGCATGCTCAAATAATAAACCATTATTTATTTGTTTTTGAAATGTCATGTGTTAACACGACTATGATTATGCTGTGCATTGTTAGCCACCATAACGTGGTGACATTAGTGGGCGCGGAAACATACCGCGCTATCTTCAGGGTAGCTTGGAGCTTTGAATGCGAAACCTCCAAAATTTTGGGATCCGAGATTCACCACAAAACAACAACCATCTCCTCAATGCCGGTCAAATGGAAACCAAGTAGCCACTTCGTACCGGCGCGAAACTCGCGCCACCGGTTAGCATGTAAGTACACTACCAAGCAGTCCAGATCACACAACATGACAGTGTCCCGAACGCCTCAGCTCATACACTCTTAACCAGGTTTTGCGCTATACCGCGCCCTACTCAAGGCATCTCCCAAGGTGCCATTGCCCGACGATCTAGAGACGGCCTGGGGCCATAAGCGACACCCAATCTCGAACGTCATACGAAAGGCGTTCCTCAAGAATCGAAATGATACGTCGCCGCGACTTGTCTACCCAGCTCTCCAGGCTGGCTATCGAATGCTGGACACCCTGACAAAGGCCACCAGCACAGAGACGCCTGAGCACGCCTCGATCCTCGCGTTCCTCCACGAGCGACTCGCTGAGCGCAATCATGTCCTCGCACAGAAGGAAAGAAGGCCGCCGAATTCCAAGACTCCCAAAAAGCCGTCTTCGGCGCCGAACCCCAACACCGTTCCGCTGCTCGTAAGAACGACGCCCGACCCTACGCCAGAGAACCCGGAACCGGCACCCTCGTACGCATCGGCAGTGCGGCCGCGACCCTCTTCAGACCTTCCACCGGGAAAGAAACGCAAGATCCCCGTATTAGAGATGGCATTAGAGTACCCCTTCCTTCGACTCGGCAAGCCGCAGCCCAGGTCTCTGGATCGTATCCTCACATCAAAGAACAAGGCACGAGTCAGAAAGCAAGAAATGTTTCGAGACTGGAACGATGAGGAATCTCCAAGTAACGGATATGCCGAGTGCGAAGAGGAAGATCATTGGGACGCTTTGATCGTCGGTCTGATGCAGGACGAGATCCAACATGATGAGAAGTCACACGTGTGGGACGAACGACAAGGCATGACTTATACAAAATCGCTGTACGTGCATGGTATTATGTCCGTGATCGGCGGTCTCACCAAGGATCGACTGGATGCTGTGGCTAGGGCCGATGCCATGCGCCAAATCATCAAGGACGAAAAAGCACTCGCTGTCCGGGAGAAAGAGCAAGATCATCTGGAGCGTCGCCAACGTTGGGAGGCTCGCATGCTGCTAGAGCACGGACAAGGCTGGGCTGATGTGATTGCCAACCAAAAGAGACAGAGAGACGAGATCAGGGAGGCGTTGATGCGACTACCCGAGCCGGAAAGACTCGCCGTCCTCAAGCAGCGCCGCCTCGAGAAAAAACAGCGGCTTGAACAAGAGCAACAAGCCCCGATTTACCTCGAATAATTTATTCCGATCAACTCCTTGGTGGGCCCACTTGGTCGCAGAACCAGGACATGTTGCAGCCAGACGAGCAAACGTCAACTGAAAACGACGAGTATGCCGAACGTTGGAAGTCGATACGTGCATTGAATGAATAATACTACGAGTCTACCTATGAGCTACTGGTTTGTCCCTTCAGAGAATGACTTGGATACGGATGTACCCCTTTCAACCTTCCGCACCAGCTGTGCAAACCTTAGGCAACAATTGCAGCGCTGTTCTCTGTTTTCGCCGTTGGCGCAACGGGGACGAATCGCACGAAAAGCTCAGGGCGTTTCCAGAGAAAAGCAGACTGGCAAGACTCGTTCCACTTCATCAACTGCGACTCGTCCTCCATATTGAATGCAAAGACCACCTTTGCAAGTATGATTCTCAGCTCCAGATACGCAAGATTGATCCCCAGGCAAGCGCGGGGACCGGTTGAAAAGGGCTGACTGGCCCCCAGCTCATCCTGGTGGTTCTCACCAATCCATCTCTCAGGTTTGAAGGATTCCGGATCGTGCCAGAATCGCGAGTCCCTCGTCATTCCGTACCCGCTGTTGGATACAATGACTCCAGCAGGCACGTAGTGTCCATCGATGACGGCGCCCGGAGAATACCGTGGGAGACTGACTGGCACGGCCGGGAACATGCGCAGCCCCTCTTCGATAACACCGTGTAGATACTTAAGGCCAGCGGTGCTATCGCCAGTGATCTCGTCCATTGACGAAAACGTGCTGCGAATCTCGTGCTGAAGCCTGGCCAAGCATTCCGGGTTGTGGAGCAGATACCATGTCACACCGCTCAAGGTCGTAGCTGTGGTTTCCGACCCGGCAACGATGAGCGTTCTGGCCTGTTCAGTCATCTCCTGCTCTGTAATACTGCCCTTGCGGATCATGTGGCCGAAGAAGTCCTCCACGTCGCGCCGGGCATCGCCGCCCATCTGCATGCGTTTCCGTGCCTTGTCTTTCGACAGCTGTACGTGCGTGGCCAGCTTGTCTGCCGATCTGGGCGCGACCAGCCAAGGTTCGAACAATTTGACGAGGGCGACGCGCTGCTTGGCTGCCTCGATCATCATGGACGTTATTCCGTCATATATGATAGAAATCCAGAAGTTCTCTTTACCGTCGGCCACGGCATTGAACGACTCCCCGAATGCGAGGTCGCCTGTAGCACAGGGGATTGCCCAATCAGCAGTGGCTCAGTAAAACCGAGCTGCTCCTGACCTACCAATGATATCGAACGTCACCCAATTATACGCCTCGGAGGCGTCAATCGCCTTCTGGCCCGCATTGCCAAGTCTCGAGAGCTGCTGGATGAAGAGATCGACGTATTCGTGGACTACGGTTTCTTGGCCGCGGAGTGCTTTGGCGCTGAACGCGTGCGAGAGTGCCTTTCGCTGCCGGGCATGGACTTCAGGGTCTCGTGCTGAGACGATACGCGGCGGGCTCTTGCTGTCGTAGAACTCAGTCTTCACTATAAGATTTAGAGATTAGTCACCAAATTTAGACTCGTCAACCACAAAAGCGAAGCATCTCAAGTTAGGTTCCCCTGGATAAGCTTTTCGCCCACAAATACAAGTCAAAAGTCTGGAGGAAATATTCTTACAAAATCGCCCACGTCCTTTTGAAACATGCCCGTATATATCTTGATACGACTGCGGGCTGTAAAAGGATAGCTCGTTGGGTGCGATCCGAACCACATCACCATACTTGTGGTGGATGTCCAGCATGATGAAGGGTTGACGACCGCTCGTCAAAGTCCATACCCAGTATACCTATTTCTTGGATGAGTAGTTGCGACCTGGAGATCACATAGGGGCGTTCCTACGTCTGTGAGGGCGGCCAATTTTGGCCCGGGGTATTTCGCAAGAGGATGGAAGAAGAGCAGATAGACACATCGGCCGATGACGTATAAGACGCCCTGTTTGATCGTTCGTTAGTCGTCAATGCCGCCCGGTAAACAATTTCCACGTATACTTACGGTAGCAAGGCCGAGGCCTACAAGCTGTGGCAGCGTCAAGGTTGGTATGTCGAGCATCTTGTCAATGATCTGAGATCACACAAAATCTCACGGGAGAGAAGGAAGCTGCAATAATATGAGCATTGTTCCAGACAAATCTACATTCTTATATACGACATCTACCGCCCCCTCGCGACGCGAGGACCTACCTCACGGTAGTTTCTCCTGATCGATAGAGCGATGATCAGATCCCCGCCCCCCTCGAAGCACCTTTCAGATCCCTACCTTGCCTAGCAGGATAATGGAGTATGTGATCCTGGACTCGAACCAAAAAGCCAAACCTGACTGGCCAGGACCGTTGAAGAAAACCTGGTGTGCATTGACCTCTGCAGCGGGCGGCCCCAATTCCAGCCCCCCCGCGGCCGCTTGACCATTTGACCGTGTTGAATCCGTGCTGGGGTATTTGGTGCATCCATGGGACACATCACCATCTGCCCACCAATTGTAGCCTCTGCTTTTATAAACTGCCGACATATCTTGCACAAAACCTTTGCGGACGGCGTCGGCATCCGAGTCCACGGTATCCACATCTTCAACGGCTTTTGTCTCTTGTTTTCCTTTTTCTCTTCTTCTTCGCATACTGCTGGCCCGGGCCAGATCTGATCGTCGCTGCCAAGCGGGGGTGAGCCAATGACGATCAAGATTATCGATTTTTATAGCGGAAGCGCCGCCCTATCGATTCGAAACAAGCGAATACAGTACTGCAAAGCCCGTCTAACACCCGGAAATTCTCTCGTCGGGGATTCGAGACCGGCGTTTCGGCTTTCCGCAATTATAAATCGTCACCGCTTCACGGACATTGCAGTATTTTTTATTCCTGCCCATGTTGGACTCATGTCGGTATCGACGAGTTCTGTACCATGCAGCAGAAAAGACAAAAAGAACAGCATGATGAATACACACGCAGTTCGAGCTAGAGGACGTGTTAATACTCTCCAGATTGTCATATAAACCAATCCTGCATCATCCTTCAGTATCGTCAAAGTCTACCAGGTACCTACATACGTAGCTTGTTGGCAGTTTCACATCTCAAAAGTCTTTCCTCTCTCGGGGAAAATAAAACCAAAAACCAAGGTGTGATCGGTGCTTCCCCGCGTATATGTAGTTATCGTATGATTTTCGGTGGTCACAGCGACAGATATCTGGAAGGCCGCAGCGGGGCGGAATTGGTTTTCTGAAATCCCGAGTCGGCGCGGAATATATGAAGACCGGTTCGGCGAGGTCAACCGCTCATGAGACCATATTTTTACGTTTACTCGGTGATATAGGACCGGTGAAGAACAGAGACTCATAGTCTGATTGCAACCTGCATTATTTATGGACATCTGAGGCTTGAGACGCGGATAATCCGGTGCATATCACTGGGCCGTGCCTTATGACACGACTTACCCATCCGAAAGCATGATGGATGAGACATCTTGACGACCTGCGCTGGGAGGAGTCCTCACACTGGACATCGACAACGTTCCCAACTTGGTCGAGTCATTGTTGGTCATTTGATATATAAACAAAATGGTAACTATGTACATTGAAGTAATCAGCATTCTCATGGTCTAAAAACCCGATACTTTTTTTTTTAATCTCCCCTTCTTTCCCTTTCTTCCGTGTTGCATTTCATCCGTGTTCCTTTATTTCTCTCCTACACATGTTCAACGTCCTTTTCTGACACATGAGCTAGAAAAACAACCCGTAAACGCAGGAGCCACAGGCAAATAGAGACATCCGCGGTGACAAGTGCTGACTCGCTCTCATGATCATTCCATCCGCAGCTCTACCGGTTGATCAAGAGTAATAGATTCCCCAGGCAGTCGAATAACTCCCGGCGGCGCTGACCTCCTCGGGGCAGGTCATCTCGCCCGAGGCGCCGACCTTGCCCGAGGACGGGGAGTTGCCGCACTGGCTGACGCTGTCGGTGATAAGGTCGCCGACGTCCTGCCAGCCGACGCGGACGGCGACGCCGGTGCCGCTGCTGACGGTGCTGGCGCCGAACATGCACGTGCCGTACGACACCACGGGGAAGTAGCACGTGAATTGGCCCGAGGAGTCCGGGTTGCACTCGGACCGCCCGAAATACCCGTTGCTGCTGCCCGCCAGCTGGTACACCTGCGTCGCGATCACCTGGCAGTCGCTGATGAGCGGCGAGTTGTCCGAGCCGTCGTTGTCGATGGTGCTCGCGCTGCACCAGCCGGCCGCGCCCCGCTCGTGCGACGACGGCGCGCGCCTGTCGCTGAAGGAAGAAGAGAAGGACCTCGCCGCCAGATCCTCGGTTTCTTCTGCCGTATCCAGCGAGACGGGCGTACCGTATATTCTGACGCCGCTCTCGAGGACCGTGTAGTTGTCCGCGTACGGGCTGATGGGCGCCGCCGTGCCCGGCGCGACTGCCCGGATGTCTAACGAGAAGGCCGTGGACACTGCGACCTCGAGAGACAGGACGGCCAAGGTCCAGGCTGATCGCATCTTTGACTTCATAATTGTCCTGAGCCCTGAGATTCCCCCCTCAATTTAGGTACGTGTCTTTTTCCCAGCGGGCCAATCGATCTCGTGCGGCAGCACTCTGCGCAAAAAAGACTACCTCTGCCAACCGGCTAAATAGGGAAAGTAGACAGACAGGCCGACAAATTGACGTATGGGCTGAGCAAAGAACACTTTTGAGGAGGTGGGACTGATGATAGAAACACCCAACGCAATACTCCAATTGAAGAATAATACACACGAATTGCAAAACAATATCGTGTGATTCGACAGACAGAAGCGACGGAAAAGAGACGAAAAGGTCAATGATCTTCATGCATTTTCTAGTTCGTCCCAAGCTTTTTGTTTCTCCCAAGGGATACCAAGAAAGGTTGCCCCCTCCCTTCGTCTCTTCGATGCGGAGCGAGTTCCCTTTCGATTTCCAGCCCACGTTCTCTCTTTTGGTCATCTCGTGTGCAGAGCGTCGCAATCGCATGTGCTGCCCTTGCATTCGAGGCGTCTCTTGCTACGACCACATGTTCTAGACTGCCCACATGCTTTCAATTAATGCATCGGTATTATTATGGGGGGGGGGGGGGGGGGGGG
>JACVEI010000094.1:168612-227555 GCA_018115615.1 Pestalotiopsis sp. DP-2020a | reverse complement strand
AAAAAAAAAAAAAAAAAAGGAGTGGTACGAACGAACAGACTTCCATGCAGGAGGAGACGCAGCCCGGGTGGGTGGGGCATCTAACACTATTAGGTTCCGATGGAGAGATGCGAAGTCGGCGTTATCGAAACAATCTTATCAGATGGAGATGCATGACCGGCCACTGTGCCCTGGCTCGAGCTCCAGCTCCAGCTCCAGCTCCATGCTGCAGCGCCGTGCCTTGTCCCTGACCCTGGCTGCTCCGAGGTGCTGTTTAAAACACCTCCTGGTACAGTAATGAAGGAAACGGTCTCTTCCATCGGTCGATGCTGCTGCTTGGCTGCTGCTGCTCTCTTGCGTGACCGACTTGTGGATGCCTCGTCGGCCTGGGCCAATGACCTAGCCCTCCGTATCCATTCATGTGCAGTGAGTTTGGGTAATAGTGCCGGATTAGTCAAGGGTTAGCACCTACAAGTAGTAATGAATAGCCCACACCGTTGCCGATTGATTCGTGATCGTTGAACCCGAATTGATGTCTGCTGAACCCAGGAAGCTCCCGAATTACGTACACATTGATGGACGAGAGCGCCACAGTTCCCAGGCATCGCGGAAACCAACCTGCCGTTCAGTCGCCTGCACCGCCGGATCATCATCTAGCACACCGGGGCAACAGCAAGTGCCAAGAGGTATTCTGGGAACTACATGGCTGTCGGGAGCGTTGGAGGCCTGGAGCGGGTTGAAGCTGGAGCCGTTGGTCAAACTGGAACTCCATATTCCGTGTTTGCCCATATAACCCGCCGCGTTCGTCACGTCCACATAATAGGCAGGCTTACATATGCAGATCCGAGGTGCATACTATTTGCGGTTCAGCCCTGTCGAACCTGCATGCATGCACGCAGAAGGGCTCTCGTCGAGATGATCTCATATGGCGGTGGTATATGTAACGCTTCCTCTCGTCAAAATATCGATACTACCGTGCCTCTGGGCAGCAGAATCGGTACTGAGATCTCTTTTTGGGACCCTGAAACTCCCCGCAGAACATGGGCTTCACCGCGAGACCGAGTAAACCGGGACCTCTACGGACACGCGAACCGCAATGGGAACATATAATCCTTTCGGAAAAAGATGTCGATCGTACGACTCGTGTTCCTGTGTAGCCGTGCCAAAAGCAGTTTCAAGGCCCGTTCCGAAGAGGAGTAAGGAAAAAAGAGCACTCGCCATCAAGGATCCCAAGTTGACCTCGGCGGCCAGGTGAAGCGGTACATAGCACGTCGAGCGGCAGGTCTCTTGGTCCCTTGAGGTCCCGTAACCTGCCTAGATCGGACATGAATGGTCTGAGGCGATGAATAATGCAAGCGAGCTTGCGATCCCAGAGGAGCCCGTGGTGGAAAATTTTTCATGCATCAAGAAAACCGCTCACGGAGGAACACGGTCAAGATCGGCCAAGCAAGCCAGAACCCTGGCCAGAGCAATGGGTGCGGAGGAGTCCCGTGGTCCTGGCCGAGGTGTGGTGATTGGATGCAGAGATTTTATCTGATGATCAGATAAGATTACTGGGTGAAGAAAACGGGTCAGCAGCCGGGGTCCTGGAGTCGATCGGAGCCCCACCAAAAGAGATCCATTGCGACGGACCATACAAATGGGAAGGTCCCATATGCCACGATCTTTGGCCAAGCCGGACGAGTTTCAAGGTTTGGCCTCGCATTCCGAGCTTCGACCCGTCGGCAATCGGTTCGTCACGTATGAATCTGGCCTGGGCTGAAGAGTAGCTCGACCGTAGAGTCATGAAAAGCGTCGTTGGACCGGTGCCGAAACGCCAGGCAGTGAGGACGCAACAGATGATACGGCAGTATTTAGGCAGGTAGACCGTAGGGCAGACTGACTGTAATATGAAAGCAGGCCACCTCCGGTCAGGTGGCAAGTCAGGACACGCAGGCGGCGGTAGATGACCGCACCGCACGGATGTGCCAACGGCTCCTTCTGCTGATGGCAGCCCATCGTTCGCACGGTAGTCCTACTGTGGCAACGAGTTTGTCGAACCTGCTGCTCATTTTCGATCTCCAGAAAAAGCTCGTTCGAAGCGTCGCTCGTATCGGAGATATAATGTCGGCCTCGGTGTTTTGTTCACGTTGAGAGTGTAAGTGGCTGCGGCGGAGCTTTGGGTGCGGTTGGCATGCAGTAATAAGTGTGCATCCAGGAGCCACCTGGAGCTCCCAAGCTCAACCAAACCTGCGTGTGCTAGTAAATCCGGCTGCTACCGTGACCGTCAGTGCAGTGAGTCCCGCAGTGGTAGTGTAGCTCGCAATTAGCTTCTGTCTTTGCATGCTTGATCGGCAAAGGGCAAAAGACGAGACGAGGTGGATGGATTCATCGTCAGGCACACACCTTGTTCTGTTTTCTCGCTCTGCATGACATTTTGATCATGGTCAAGTCGAGGCCAAGAGATCAGCATGGGGGTCTTCAATTGGTCTGGGATGAGTCAAGTTGCCACACATATAACGGGCAATCGTCTGACATTTCGGAGAGGAAGATTGAAACAAGTTTTGTACTACGATGCGTCTTTGACAGTGCAAATGTACATGCATGAAGGATGATTTACCCTTGGGCAGTATCCAGGACAGCCATGCAACCTCTGTGCCGTTGCGATATATATTTTCAAGATAAGTATAAAAGCTATATACAATATATATATGGTGGTTTGTGTAGCACCCAGCTATTGCTAGCTAGCAAGCCAAGATATATGCAACGATTATGAGCTCACGTATACCTACAGACTAGGTGGAGGCAAGTGAGGGTCAAGGTATTTTTATCTGCTGGCGTATTAAATATTTGTTCCAAGAACTGAACCATGTTCTTTATGGCACGTTGCAAGCAATACTATGGAGTTGTTCTTTACCAAGGCAGGCAGAGTGCGAGTTTAATTACTACTACTATTACTACTATTCCATAGGGTTGTATTATACAACATTGAAAGTAGTATAGACCGTCAGCACTTGTGAAGCCCAGACAGGTAGCCTCGCACCAGCTCGTACCAGTCGCGTCCACTACAGCGGTAGCTAGGAGCTACTACTACTACAGCTGCAACAGCGACCCGCCCCATCCAAGTGACCAGTGAACATGGCCTGTTACCGGTGGCACGTAACCCACTACTACACTACTTTGCAAACCCCTCTTTCCTTCTCATCAGCTCCCCACGCCGCATCTATCCACTTTGAGTCGAAAAGTAAATCAGTGACGTAAAGACAAATTAAATCCCGTTGACTTCAGCCCGAGGTGGACACCCTAAAACAACCCCTCCGCTGGCAAGCGCGTGGCCTTGGTGGACAAAGGAATCATTAGTGTATATGGCGAGGCTGGAAGCAAAAAAAAAATGGCTCACCCCTCCCTTTCTTTTCCCACCCCTAAATGTGACTATATTCGCACTTAGCAACAACCCCTTAATCTCTATATGATAACGGCTGCAGTATATGGTCCTTATAGCATCTATCTAGTCTTTGTATATTTTTTTTCTTAGATTTTATTCCCGGCGTTTTGTTGATGTTGTGTGGCTTTAAATAGCGTGCCTACTCCTGTGTAAGTGTAAGTGCCTTGGGAGTGGCAGCAAAAAGGGAGGGGTAAGCCTTTTTTTTTTTGCTACCCCGTTGCATGGCTACCACAAGGCGGGCAAAAGTAGCTTAGGTAGGCGCGTCGTCTTGCGTTGGCGTGTCTTGCGCGCTGCCTAATGCATGGCAGACTGACCATAGAGCGCAACAGCTCCGCCCACCCTCCAGCCTGCCAGCCTCTCAAAGATGGTGTTGATAGAACGATTTTCCCTAGCGTTTAGAGTTTCGGTTGCCAGTAGTGTGGATGCTCTCCTGCCTGATGAAGAAATGGCCCTTGGTATTTTGGGTAGCATGGCGCGGACGTTGGTTATTCTCGAATGTAGTCACAGGTTCAACGCGCATACTCTTGACGGTCACGGTCACTAGAGATGAGGGGTGCAGTTGGTGCATCTAAGCCCGGAATACTCAGCTGGGATTTGCGTGTAAGTGCGCGTCAACGTACCTGTCAGGTATCTCTCTCTCGTCCCTTCCAGTTGAGACATAGGCAGGTAGGTCGCACTTGAGTTCTTCAGTTCTTCAGTGGTAGGGTGCTTTCGAATGTACCTGCCACCCGCTGGCCGTTGTTTTAGAGGTCGGGCAATTTCTAACCTCCATCTTCACCTGTTGGCCCGGCTGTGTGGTCAAACTGTTTCTTGCGTCACATCACATCACATCACATCCATCATCTCGAACTAGCCCTGCGCTGCCCTGGCCCTTCCTTGCCTCGTGACGAGACGAAACCCGAAAAAAAGGCCTGGGGGTCTGAGGCGCAACGCCCAAAATATACTGGAGCGCACTAATTAGACACTCACTGAGCAGACACCCCGAGGCTCGAATTTGATCTGGCTTGCTTGCATACAGCAAATCTCCTTCCTCGGAGACACGTGCCGCGCCTGCTTGCCCGTCTGCACGTCGGAGGAGTCTGCGTCGAACCCACGGGCACGAAATTAGGGACCGGGTGCGACATTACAAGCGTCAACTATTGGATACAGACTTTGGGTTGGTCCAGGTTGGGTGTGCATATTGCCAGGACTGAGACTCCATTGACCATCAGCCCCCAAAACGCCCACGCCCAGGGAATAGAACAAGCCCCTTCCGCTTTTGTGACCTGCCGTCCAATCAGCTTGCGCGCATTACGAATTGTCTCGAGCCTCTAGTCCAGATTGCTTATGATTTCAAGCTCCGGTCGTTATAATACACCTTTGCGCCTGTGTGAGAACGGCATACTCGCCAAGCTAGATGCATTTGGGGCTGCACGGCATCTACTTGGTTGTCCAATATGGAGGATCTCGACCAGGCCACGGGTCTATCCATCCTGAACCCAACTCCCGCGATTCTTCCTGGCCCAAATCTATTGCACAACCTCGTCAGTAAACCAGCCAATCAGAATGCCCCGGCCATCGACTTCCTCGGCGAGAACCAGCAGAGACTCAACTTTTCATATGGCAGCCTCGACCACCTGTCGGACCAGCTCGTAGATCGTATATCTCAAAGTCTACGGTCATTGCCAGCCCGGAACCGCTCAGAGCAGCTCATTATTCCCCTTATGATACCCCAGAGTCCCGATCTTTACATCGCACTCATCGCAATTCTCAAATTAGGCGCTGCATTTTGCCCTATAAATTTGGACACTCCTGCAGATCGTGTCAATTTCATCTTTAAAGACATCCGAGCCAGTCTTGTTCTCACAACTTCGGCCCTCGCCCATCGTATACCAACAAACGATGGGATAGAAACCATTTGTGTTCATCAGGAATCCAACCTATCGTTGGCTAACCTTGAGCATGGCGCACCAAAGCTTGCCCGGGCACAAGAGTGCACACCACAAGATTTGGCATACGTAATGTATACATCTGGTTCGACCGGGACACCAAAGGGCGTTGGGATTTCCCACCTTGCAGCCACACAAAGCTTGCTCGCCCATGATCGCCATATACCATCATTTTCTCGTTTTCTGCAATTCGCAGCTCCGACTTTTGATGTTTCTGTCTTTGAGATCTTCTTTCCTCTTTTCAGGGGAGCGACCTTGGTTTGCTGCAACAGAGCAGACATGCTGTCCGACCTTTCCGGCATCATCGACAAGCTCAATGTCGATGCCTGCGAACTGACGCCATCTGTTGCCGGCAGCCTTTTGAAAAAGAGGCACCGGGTTCCCAAGTTGAAGCTGATGCTGACCATTGGCGAAATGCTGACGGAGCCGGTGGTACAAGAGTTTGGCGGCGATGCACAAGTCCCCAGTATCCTCTGGGGTATGTACGGTCCTACAGAAGCTGCAATTCACTGGTATGACTCCCATTCCAATATGCTGGTTAATGCCACCAAAACTCGTAAAGTATGGGCACTAATACGACTGCAGTACACTACAACCTGCATTCAAAAAGAGCACTTCACCTAGCTGCATTGGTATTCCGCTTGATACTGTATCCGCTTTTGTGATCCAAGCATCAGCCAATCAGGCCGACGCGTTGCCTTTCGAAGTTGCCCCAATCGGTCAGGTTGGAGAGCTGGCTGTCGGCGGACACCAACTAGCGACGGGATATCTGAACAGACCAGAACAGAATGCCGCCTCTTTCATCGAAACTCAATTCGGGCGTGTCTACAAGACCGGCGACAAGGCGCGAATGCTTCCGGATGGCACTATTGAGTGCCTCGGTCGTGTGTCCGAGGGCCAGATCAAGCTCAATGGCCAACGAATGGAGATCGGCGAAGTTGAACATGTCATCATACGCACCGAAGGCTGTCACAGTGTATACGTATGCGTCATTTCAAATATCCTCGTTGCATTTGCTGCTGTGGATCGCATTTCCGGCATGCGCGACCGGATCGCGGGCAATTGCAAACAATGGCTGCCGGCTTTCATGATACCTTCTGAGATCGTGGTCATGGAGTCATTTCCCAGGTTGCCATCTGGAAAGATTGACCGAATGAGCCTCAAGAAGGATTTCTCCAGCTCTCATATTGACCAGGCTATGACCAGCGAAGCCCAGCAATTCAAGGACGATCTTGAACAGCTATTATGTGTTTCGGCTGGCGATATGCTTCACGCTTCAGTACGCCCCTTAACTCGATTGTCATCTGTCGGTGTCGACTCGATTTTTGCGATTCAACTGGCAGCACAGTTGAGGACTTCGGGTCTCCCCGTGAGTCCTTTGGATATACTTGGATCCGAAACCTTGGTCGACCTACACAGGATCCTCAAGAAACGTCAGAGCGAGCCAGACCAATCGCGAATGATCACAAATGGGCACCATGAAATTGGTAATGGCGATCTTAAGGCACTGGTCGCCGAGGAAGAGAGGTATTCTGCCAAACATGAAGACATGGAGGCGATCACTTCATGTACTCCACTGCAAACTTCCATGCTGGTTGAAACGATCAAGGACCCAAAGCTATATGTCAACACCATAGACATCTCACTGCCACATGAAGCATCTTTTCCGGAGATTATATCATGGTTCACAGATATCGCACAAAGAAACGATATCCTACGATCAGGCTTTATCCACTTGCACGATCGTTTAGTTCAAGTCGTTTGGAAAGAGCTTGCAGAATCTCAAATCTGCATGGTTGGAAAAACCCTTGAATCATACTTGACAGATACTGATCGTTTTCTCGAGCGCCCTCTACACATTGTCATCAATCAGGAATCATCTAGCGCCAGAATTATCCTACATCACGCAATATACGATGGCTGGACCATCGATTTACTTCTTGAAGATTTGAACTCGATGGCCGAGGGCCACACGTTGCCCGATAGACCCTCGTTTCGACACATTGCCAGCCAATTGGCCTCAAAACTAAAGCAGAATGACTCAGACAAAGAATTTTGGGCCGAGTACCTGCGAGGCAGCATTGGAGCATCGTTGCCGAATTTCAGGACGGCTGCGGTTCCAAATCCCGTGATTGATACCCATAGTCACCTCTTGGAGATCGAGCCGCGGTCAGTACAAAACGTTGCACTTCAGTCAGAAGTCACACCCCAAGCAATTTTCCAATCGTCCCTTCTGTGGCTATGGGGTGCCGTCGCTGGTGTGGACGATGTCACGATCGGGTCGATTTTCTCGGGCAGGACTCTGCCAATTGACGGAATCGAGTGCGCCATGGGACCATGTCTTGGCACGTTGCCCATCAGAGCTAGATTGACCGAAGGAAGCAATATTCTCGACTTGGTTCACAGCATACACACGGTCAACCGGCAAATCATGCACCAAAATCCGATCAGCCTCTCGGAAGTCAAAAAGCTTGCAAGTCTGCCTCATGGCAGTAGACTCTTTGATGTCTTATTTGTGTATCAAGAGTCTTTGTCAAGTCGCAGGCGAGGCGCAAGTCCCATCTTCGAGATCAGCCACAAAGACCACGTGGAATCGGCACTCCTTCTTGAGGTTGAGCCGCACGCTGAAGCCTACAGGTGCAAGTGGACGTACCATTCAGATGCATTCTCCTCGGCCCAGGTTCAAGTCTTTGCGCAGCATTTCACACATCTGTGTAGCCATTTCACGCAGCAAATACAATCATCCCTTGACACAGTCCTGCCATCATTCCCCTCTCAAACTCTGTCAGCTTTTGCTTCAGACGTGAAGGAGTTGGAAACCTGCCCTAGTTTGTCTGAGGCCGTTGAAAGAACAGCGGAAGCCTGGCCAGATACAACTGCTCTCTCTTTCGCTCACATGATCAGTAATGACGTTGCACAGACAAAAGGGCTCTCCTACCAGCAGTTGAACCGGACAGCCAATCAGATAGCAAGGTATTTGGTATCTATGGGCGTCGTTCCTGGTGGCGTTGTAGCCATCGTCTTGGAAAAGTCACCTTTGCTGTACTGCGCGATCCTCGGCATCCTCAAAACCGGCTGTGCATATCTTCCCCTTCTACCCTCTACGCCCCAGGCGAGACTTCAGATGATCTTGGAAAGCTCACGTCCTCAGATCTGTGTAGTCGAGGACAGTCTGGCGTGGGAGCAGGATATCATGCCTTGTGGCCTCGTTGGTTTACGAGGCGATAACTTCAGACAGTATTCCCCCGCAAATCTAGGCGTTCCCCATCAGACATCACAGCTTGCCTACGTCATATTTACAAGCGGAACCACGGGTACGCCAAAAGGTGTTGCTGTCACTCACAAGAACATGCTGAGCAACATTAAAGCTTTGGCGGACATATATCCTGTGGAACATGGCGACAGTATGCTACAGGCCTGCTCCCAGGCTTTTGATGTTTCCGTTTTCGAGATTTTCTTCGCATGGGCCAACGGCATGTGTCTTTGTGCAGCTACAAATGACACGCTGTTCGCGGACTTGGAAATGTCTCTGAGAGCGTTTGAAGTTACGCATCTGAGTATGACTGTCACAGTTGCATCCTTGATCAATCCAGAGAATGTACCAAGCGTCAAATTTCTGGTCACTTCCGGTGAAGCGATGACAGACGAGGTGCTCGAGAAGTGGAGTAAAGTTCTCTATCAAGGCAAGTACCCTCAACTTTGTACAACAAGTATTTACTAACGAAGCTTGATCCCATAGGATATGGTCCCTCGGAGACTACAAACATTTGCACTGTGCGAAAGGTCAACCCAGGCGATTCATCACAGTATCTGGGCTCAGCGCTGGAGAACACATCATCATTTGTGTTCTCTCCCGATTCGAACGATATTGTGCCCCTTGGGTGTATAGGAGAGTTCTGCTTTGGTGGTGATCAGGTTGCAGCTGGTTACCTCAATATGCCGGAGCTGACAGCATCTAAATTCTTCGAGCACCCCAAATACGGTAAGCTGTATCGATCGGGGGACAAGGGCAAGATGCTCCCTGATGGCTCACTCATAATTCTGGGTCGACTGGATTCGCAGATAAAGCTCAGAGGCCAACGGATTGAGCTACGCGAGATTCAATCTGCCGCACTGAACTCTGGCGTGGCTCGCGCTTGTTCATGCGCGTTACTCCAGAAAGGAGCAGCAAACACGCAGCAACTCGTCTTGTTCTATGTACCAAATCTAGAGGATACGACAAATTTCGATATCTTGCCTCTGGAGGGTCCAAGAAAGGAGGAGATCCAGAGTTTGTTTCAGGTCCTTCAAGATGTTCTTCCCGCTTACATGATTCCTTCCTTCATCTTGCCGATATCTTGTCTGCCATTGACGTCTTCCGGAAAGACCAATATGGAACGCTTGCGCGAAAGTGCTGCGACACTGTCTTCTGATATTCTGAATCAGTACAGCACGTTGTCCGAATCTGAAGAAGAAGTTTCCGAATGGACCACAGCCGAGAGAGACGTACTAGACGCGTTGGCATTCACTCTTGGCGTTGAAAAGAGAGCTATCAGCCGCTGGACTTCATTTGCTACACTTGGTCTTGACTCAATATCAGCAATGCCTCTGTCAAGGCGCTTGCAAACAGCTTTCGGCAAAAGGGTTCCCATCTCACAAGTGCTCCAAAATCCCAGCATTGGTCGCCTTGCAAAGTCAATTACATCAACCAAGCTGAAGTTGGACAAGAATGGAACAATACCGCCATCGTCATTGAATCTGCTGCCAGAAAAGATTGTCAGTCTCATCATGACGCGTCTAGAATATGCAGCTGAAACGATAGATGGACTCCTTCCTTGTACACCGCTACAGGCCGCGATGCTCGCCTCCACGATTTCCTCTTCGGACCCATTCAGATATCGAAACCAGATGGTGTTTCAAGTCCACGGGGATGGAAAAGATCTCATATCTCATTGGCAACAGATGCGCTTACGTCACGGTATCCTCAGAACATGCTTCGTTTCCACGGACGATGCCCACTATCCCGTGCTTCAGGTTGTCTTGAGGCCTAGAAAGTTCATTTGTCGACAGCTCGCTGGACCAGACCTCGATGAATGTGCTAGGGAGCACCTTGACTCTCTTCAAAGTCCGTTGGACTCCCTCGAGCCTCCAATCTCGCTTGCTTTGATTACTACTCATGAGGAGCAAAGGTACCTCTCATTTGTCTGTCACCACGCGTTATACGATGGTGTTGCTGTAAGGACGTTGCTCTCCGAGATCGAAAGGCTTGCTCGGGGAGAGGCTTTGCCTACAGCACCATCATTCGGTCCATTCCTGCGCGAAGCACTGACTTTTCCCGATGATACGGATGATTTCTGGAGTCAAATGATGGACGGCTTTTCTCCGCGTCATTTGCCTCAAGACCTAGGTCCCAACTCAGTAAACGGCACGAACGGGGCATCTCACTCGCAACATGGAGACTTCTCTTTGCCGCTTTCCTTAATTCAGTGCAAGCTACGAGATTCTGGTGTCTCTCTCCTTTCACTCTGTCAAGCTGCATGGTCACAAACGTTGTCTTCGGTCCTGAATACATCGGACGTATGCTTCGGAAACGTCTTCAGCGGCCGATCAGTAGCCTTGGACGACATCAACGAGCTGGTGGCACCGTGCTTCAACACTGTCCCGTTGCGGTTGAGTCTATCAACCTCCAGCACTCACCGAGACCTGATGAAGGAATGCCAGCATCTGAATGCCACGCTACTGAAGTACCAATTCACTCCGTTGCGCCGGATACGATCAACGGTCCGTGTGAACGATGCTCGCCTCTTCGATTCGTTGCTTCTGCTGCAGCCTCCTTCAGCGCCCTTGGACGAAAGCCTGTGGACACTCGAACGTGATGTCGGGTCCATGGATGTGAGTTATGCCGCTAGATTGTTCGAAACCTCCCACTAACAACCATCAACTAGATTCCGATCGTGTGCGAAATTACACCAGACTCAGACGTGGATGAATTGCATGTTGTCATCCATAGAGATAGGTTCGTCCATTCGTGTCCAATTCAAGTTAAAATCCTAACACCAAATAGCGAAACTGTATCCGCATCTATGCAAGATCTTCTTCGTTGCATCTTTGTTCAGACTTTGGAAGACTGTGTCCAACATCCGTCATCGAAATCGAACATGACATCCAAGCTGACATCGCAACTTCAGTCTCAAATTGAACAAATTTCGTCCATGTACTCATCTGATGGAGTATCGGTCGATGGTCCCAAGAAGACTCCAAGTCATGACGATGGCCAATGGAGCGAGCGCGAGACACAAGTTCGTCGCGCGATTGCAAAGCTCGCAAAAATCCCCCAGGAGAACATTGCCAAGGATACATCAATCTACCGACTCGGCCTCGACAGTATAAGCGCAATACAGGCTGCTTCTGTACTACGTCGCGAAGGATTGCAAGTATCGCCAGTGGATATCCTTGAGCATCCCACCTGCGCCGGTATCGCGGCATGTATCAAACCGAGTACAGTTAACCTGCTACCGGAAAGCCATTACGATCTCTCAGCTTTTCAAGAGGCAATACAAAAGCATGTGGACGATGCGAAACTGAAGCCAAAGATTGAGGTCGTCCTGCCATGCACACCATTGCAGCAAGGCATGTTGTCACAGTTCATTCTCTCTGAAGGTACCAATTACTACAATTTTGTGACCTGGGAACTGCAAGCATCTATCACCAGCAATTCTCTCGCCCAAGCCTGGGCTACGCTGAGGAACAGACATCAAATTTTGCGTACTGGATTCATATCAATCAGCCATTCAGATGCATCATTCGCGATGGTCGTGTACGACGCCGATCCAGTCTGCACCGAGGTCAGGTGTATCGACGAGACGGATTCCACTTCTTTTGACATTCAAAAGTGGAAAAATGATGGCATTCAGAATTCTCTTGGTGATTTGTCCCGACCGCCGTGGCAAGTTGCTCTCCAAAATCACGACGGCATTATCTCAATGCACTTAGGGATGCATCATGCGTTATATGATGCTTCTTCGCTGCAACATATGCTTCAAGACCTAGATTCCATTCTGAGTCACGAAAAACTTGAGCCTGCAAGGTCGATTGAACATGCTGTCAAGACTATTGTTGGGAAGGCTGTCGAGGATCAAACGTCCAAAGCATTCTGGAAGGAGAAGGCCGCCACCATGGTTGTAAACCCATTCCCCACAATGACTCCACTGCGTGTCGACGTGAAAGAGCGACAGAAGATAACTCGGGAATTGAGCATTTCACTGGAGAATTCCCGCACTGCTGCAGCCTCAGCCGGTATCACAATTCAAGCTGCCCTGCAATCTGCATGGGCAAGGGTGTTATCAGCCTACCAAGGCGAGTCCGCTGTGACATTCGGTGTCGTGCTCTCTGGACGCACATCGGAGCATCTGGCGGACTCCGTCCTCCCCTGCATCGTGACATTGCCAGTCATTGCCCAGCACTTCGAATCCAACCAAGAGCTTCTCCAGGCAATGATGGATTACAACGCGGCTGTCAGGCGGCATGAGTATACTTCACTGACTCAGATACAAAAATGGACTAGACATGCCGAATCTGCACTTTTCGATACGATTCTGGTGTATCAACAAGCACTCGCTACCAGTGACGTTAAAAACGAATGGCAAGTTGTCTACGAAACAGCTGCTGTTGATTATCCAGTTTCACTAGAGGTGGAAGAGACGCAGACCGATGCCTTACTGTTCAGCCTCGACTTTCGCAGCGACATCCTTCCGCTCGAGCAGGCAGACTTGTTGCTTTCTCAGTTTGAAGCAACACTTGCCCATTTGCTTCAAGAGCCAACTGGCCACGCCAACAGTATGATAATGACACATCCCGAGTTGTACTCAATATTGCCAGCGGAACATGCGGAGCTACAATCAGAGGCAATTCTGATTCACAACTTCGTCGAGATCACAGCAAACAAGGCACCACATGACTTGGCACTGGAATATGTTGATGAACTGAGCGGCGATGTCAAGAGTCGCAAGTGGACATACCGCCAATTGGACGAATTCGGGTCGAGGGTCGCGCACTTCTTGATAGACCATGGCGTCAATCATGGCGGTATTGTCGCCGTATGCTTTGACAAGTGCCCAGAGGCGTATTTCACCATACTGGGAATTCTGAAAGCTGGTTGCGCATTTGTTGCTCTGGATCCCAGCGCACCCGCCACAAGACACCAATTCATCTTGGAGGACTCTGGAGCGCTCGCACTCATGAAGAAGAAAGATAGCACCGCCGAGGTGGCCTCGCTTGCTCCATGCCCGGTTCTAGAAATCGACCTTTTGGAGCTTGAGTCCTACTCTACTTGCTCACCACAAGTTTCCATTTCCCCAGACGACGCTTGCTACTGCTTGTACACTAGTGGGACAACGGGCACTCCAAAGGGTTGTCTCATCACTCACGATAATGCCGTCCAGGCCATGCTTGCATTCCAGCACTTGTTTTCAGGCCACTGGAATCAAGATTCGAGGTGGTTACAGTTTGCTTCATTCCACTTTGATGTCTCGGTTTTGGAGCAATACTGGTCGTGGTCAGTCGGAATACCTGTGGTGTCGGCCCCTCGAGATCTCATTTTGAGCGACTTGATAACCACAATTTCAAAGCTCGAAATCACGCATATTGATCTTACACCAAGTCTAGCTCGGCTTGTACATCCGGATGAGGTCCCAAGCCTGTGCAAGGGAGTCTTCATTACCGGTGGTGAGCAGCTGCGACAGGACATCCTCGATGTCTGGGGATCTAAAGCTGTCATCTACAACGCCTATGGGCCCACTGAAGCAACAATCGGTGTCACAATGTACTGCCGCGTACCCCAGAATGGCCGATCCAGCAACATTGGAAAGCAATTTCCCAATGTAGGGTCATACATACTCCAGCCAGGCTCAGACGTGCCTGTACCTAAAGGCGGAGTTGGTGAACTGTGCGTCTCTGGCAAGCTGGTCGGTAAGGGGTACCTGAACCGGCCTGAACTCACTTTGGAGCGCTTCCCAACGCTTGAGCGCTTTGGTGAGAGGGTTTACCGTACTGGTGACCTGATTCGCGTGTTGCATGATGGCTGTTTCGACTTTCTTGGCCGCGCCGATGATCAAGTCAAACTTCGCGGTCAGCGACTCGAAATAGGAGAGATCAACCACACCATCAACGCAGGCGTGCCACGAGTGAGTGATGTTGCGACACTGGTTACCAAGCATCGTGATCAGGACCGGGATGTGATGGTGTCCTTCATCGTCACACAAGACGATCAGAAGCGCGACAGAGAGCTATCCGTGAACACGGATCCAGATTGCCTTGGCTTATGTGCAGATGCACAAAATGCTTGTCGTGCAAAATTGCCTGGCTACATGGTTCCTACTTTCATACTCTGCGTACCATATATCCCGCTGTCGGCCAATAATAAAGCGCAAACGAGCGTCCTCAAGCAGGTCTTCAATGGTATTTCACCTGAAGATCTGAGACTCCTCTCCAGCGGGTCAAAGAACGCAAGCACACGTCTCGAAACGTCGCATCCCCGCCTTGCGAGTCTCATTGCAAAGGTTACAAGAACGAAGGCCGAGGATTTGCACGCACAAAGCACCATTTTCGACCTAGGCGTCGATTCGATCTCTGTCATAGAGCTTGCCAGACAGCTACGTGCAGTCGGTTTCTCTGGTGCTACACCATCAACAATATTGAAGAATCCACAGCTTGGCCAGCTTACTACAGTCTTGCAGCAAACCCCTTCTTCTCTTGAAGAGAGTCAAGTTCTTCGTGTCAAACAGAACATATCAGCATGCTATCATAAGCATCTCGGTGCGGCATGTCGAAAACTCAAAACCCCGCAAACCAATATCGAGTACATTGCACCCTGCACTGCTCTTCAGGAAGGAATGCTCAGTCGTGCCCTGGCTTCGGAGGGTCAATCAACGTACTTGAACACATTTCGAGTCAACCTCACTGCTGATGGCTCATTTGCTCGTCTTCGGGATGCGTGGGACAGATTGATAGCGGCGAATGCCATACTTCGGACCACTTTTCTCCAAACGAATGATGGCTACGTTCAGGTCGCACTGGAAAAGCCCCATATCAGATTCACCGAGGCCAAAATGGCAGCAACTGATATCGACTTATACCTAAGTGGTCAGTTTGAAGCATGGAAAATTTCAAACAGATTGGAAATCAGTCATCCTCTCGAGGTGGATTTCATTCAGCTCGAAGATCAGGCGGTTCTCAATGTCCGCATTTTCCATGGCATTTATGATGCTCGCAGCTTTGAACTGATTCTCGACCATTTGAGGGCTTTGTACTATGACGAAGAGCTTCGATCCGGACCAGCATTTCTCGAAGCATTGCCACACGGCCCACTATGCAACTATAGTTCAATCAAGCCATTCTGGGATGACGTGTTTTCCGGATTCAGTCTTCTTCCAATGCCAAGCTTCGGCTCGCAGGGTCAAGCCAAAGATGCCGTGACATCGCGCACATTCAGCATCGAAGCTCTGGAAGCAAGAAGATTGGAGTATGGTGTTACGCAGCAAACAATTGTACAGGCCGCCTGGCTATCAACGCTGGCTCGTCAACTCCATGCATGGCCTTCTTTCGGCGTCATTGTCTCTGGTCGGTCGTTGATGTTGGATGACATTGAGAGCACTGTTGGACCTCTCTTCAACACGCTACCGTTCCGGGTGAGAAAGAATCTGGTCAGTGATTGGGCTACATTGATCCAAGAGACACATTACTTCAACTCGTCAGCTCTGTCCTTTGCGCATGTTCCGTTGCGCCAGGTGCAGAAGTGGTGTTCCAACGGCCAGCCGCTGTTTGACAACCTCTTCTCATTTGATCGAGAGGGCACCGTCGAATTGAAAGATGACGCTACTATCTGGCAGTCTGTGAGCTCGACATCATCTGCCGACTACCCCCTCGCATTCGAGGGCATTGTCACAGCAGACAACCAACTAAAGGTTACCCTCGTTGCGCAGCCCAGCACCGCCGACCAACCCGCGCTCGATCGATTGCTCGATCAATTCCAACGTTCGGTTGATGACATTGAATGCAACGAAAACTTTCCGGATCTGAATACGACGGACGGCATGTCACTGATCGACGACGGAACAACCCCTCACCAAGCCGCAGTGCGCCCGTCTTGTCCAAGAGAGTCTTTCGTTTGGACCAAGCAGGCACGAGATGTTCAGATGGAGATTGCGCGACTGGCCAGCATCGCAGAAGAAGAAGTCACTGAAGACACTGTCCTATTCGAGCTTGGTCTAGACAGTATCGACATTATCAAGCTTGTGACTCGACTACGGTCAGTTGGGGTCAGCTTGCTGACCAGCCAAATCATAAAAAATCCAACTGTTCGTGGTATCACTGCCACGAGCACTTTTGACGCAGGATTAGACCATGGCGAGTCTTTGTCCTTGCAGGATTTGAGCAACGAAGAGGCGTCTCTGATGGAATACCTTCACAAACACAATTTCGAGTTCGACAACGTCGAGTCTGTCATGCCACCAACCCCATTGCAAGACTCCATGGCAGCAGAAATGATCGTTTCAGACTTTCATCGATACTTCAATCACGACGTCCTCGAGATATCGTCTAGTGTGGAGATTGAAGCCCTTCACGCAGCGATTAGGACAGTCATTCAGAACTCACCTATTCTGAGGACAGGGTTCGTTGAGCTCGAAGACCCGAAATTCAACTATGGCTACTGTCAGATTATCGCGAAGAGCATCGATCCTTTCAAGAAACCAGTCCACCTCGACAGTTTGGCAGATGTTGATCGGATATTCGAGGATGCCCGCATGCTAGCCACAAAGTATCAAGGCTCATCTAAACTGCTACAGTTCACACCGGCTATAGTAGAAGGCCGGCGATACTTGATCTTATCTATTGCGCACGCTCTGTACGACGGCACATCTCTAGATTTATTCCACAAAGATGTCCAAGCAGCGTACGCCGGTACTTTGAAGAGCAGGCCAGCGACATCAGCGGTCTTGGGCCAAATACTAGCCAGTACATCGGACCCTGCTGGGCAGTTCTGGTCAGAGTATCTCCACGACACTCATAAAACGCTCCTCCCTCCTAGAGAGCAGCATGACGGTTCCGCAAGTGGAATTCATCGACTTGAAGTCACCTCCCCAGTCTCGGTCCAGGATGTTCGAGCATTTTGCAAACGTCAGCGGATGACTGTGCAAACCATGGGACAAGCTTGTTGGGCTGCAGTACTTGGAAATCTTTCACAGTCCCTCAGCGTTACCTTTGGTGTCGTTCTCTCTGGCAGAATTGCCGAAGACGAGCAAGAGTTGATGTTCCCGACCATGAACACTGTTGCTGTTCGGGCCGTTCTGCATGGTACCGTCACAGAGTATCTGCAGTATATGTGGGAAAACATGACTGGTATCAACGAATTTCAATTCTTTCCGTTGAGAAAAGCACAGAAGCTTGCAGGAACCAGCAGCGGTCCGCTTTTCAATACTCTATTCACGATGCAGTCTCGCACAGAGAACGCCGGTGATGAAACACCTCTTTGGTGCTCCATTCAATCGTCTTCGGAAGTCGACTATCCTGTTTGTGTCGAATTGGAAATGGTTGCCGATCGCCTGGTATGGAGAACGGCTTGTGATGAACAATATGTATCCAAGGATGGCGCGCAAAGTATCCTCGATCACCTCGTTCAAGTCATGCAGTACTTCATGCAAAATGAAGATGGCCAGCTCATTGACTTAGCCTCAAACGAAGGCAAAATCTCAATTGGTGGGCTACCGGCAGTTCAATATCCAAAGGACCAGTCAAACGATGCGAGTCAATCGAGCGACGCTGTTGAAGACTCTACATCAGAGTGGATTGAAAACAATCCTCACGTAGCAGAAGTCCTCGCGGAAGTATCAGGCCTGGATCGGACATCAATCACACCCGACTCCTCGATCTACCACCTAGGTCTTGATTCGATCAGCGCGATCCGAGCAAGTTCCCTTCTGCGGAAGCGAGGCATCATCATATCGGTTCGCGATATGGTCAAAGCAGCAGCCATCAAAGACATCGTCCCAAGCAATGTGAATGGAGAGCCGGCTCGCGAAATCCGGGACATTGCAGAGGATGAAAGTTCAAAACTTTTGGCCGACTTTGAGACAAACGAACTGATCGCACGGACTGGCTTGAGCCCAGAGTCGGTTGAAAAGGTCTTGCCGGCGTTGCCAATGCAAGTCCATATGCTCAGCATCTGGGAGAACAGTCTAGGCAAATTGTATTTCTATGACTTCTTCTACGAGATGGTGGGTGATATCTCACTGGAGAGAATCATGTCGGCCTGGTACTCCTTGGTGGATGAGCTTCCCATACTCAGAACCTATTTCGCAGCGACAAGATCCACAGACATTCCCTTCGTCCAGGTTGTAGCCAAGTCGAGCCAGACACGACCAATGGTGGATGAGCCGACGTGTGGCGCGGGCACGGAAGGTGTCTGGCTTGAAGCCAATCCATTTGTCTGTCTCCATGTGTCTCAAGCTGCGGACGGTCTCTTCAGGCTCAGATTGAAGATACATCATGCTCTCTATGATGGTGTCAGTCTGACTGCCATCACCGGCCGATTTGCTGCGCTCTGCGACACGAAAACGACGTCGCCTCAGGACTATTCGACCTTGTGGGACAGCTTTGTTTGTTCCCATTATAGCGAGGATGCGCGAAAGCAAAGGAAAGACTTTTGGCGCGCATACCTCGACGGCGCGGCTGCTTCTAGTCGGCCTGGAGCGGTACTCGATGTGGATAGCCGGACTGCGATCTACCGTCCGAGCGCACTGGGCGACTTGACACAGATCAAGACAGCGGCTTTAGGGCTGGGCGTTAGTGTGCAAGCGCTGTTCTTTGCAGCATACGCCCAGTACCAGTCGAGATTCAGCAAGACCACAGCAGTACATGATGCGTACCATGACATCGTCTTTGGTGTTTACCTGGCGAACAGAACATCTTTGGACGAAAGGCTACAGTATGTCTCGTACCCTACACTCTGTATCGTACCGCTCAGGATACGATTCCAACGAGATGAATCAATCTCAGCCATAGCCCAGAGGGTTCAGAATGATCTCGGCAAGATCAGTGCGCATGAGAATGCGTCTGTGGGCTTGTGGGAGATTGCACGGTGGACTGGCGTCAAGATTACTGCATTTGTCAACTTTCTGAGCCTGCCTACCCAGTACGACCGTGGCCATGAAGAGAACGAACTGCAAGTCAAGGAGGTCACGCCTCCTGTGCACCCCGAGGACGAGCAGAATGCGGCTGGGGTGCCCAGGTTTGCTAGACTTGACGATGCGTGGTTACTTGAAAACCAAGTCAAGAATGTCTATACTGTAAGTTTTCCAAGGCTATTTTGTGTGTATGGAAAGTCGCATGCTAACTAGAAGACATAGAAAGCGGTGGATGTTGAGGCGGCCATTCGTGGCAACGGCCTGGATGTGGGCGTTTTTGGGTCATCGTCGCTAGTTGGCGAGGACCAAGCGTCTGATTTGATTGATCGCGTGGTGGATTTGTTGCAAGGTGTCTTGTGATATTGAGATTCAACGTTTTATTTCTCATTTTTTCATCTTTCTTTATTCATTTCTCTTTTCTTTTATTGTCGGCATCTGATCATTTACGTATATCTGTCAATTTCCTGGGTTTATTTGCATATTTCTCTATTTAGATATCCAACTAGAAGTCGCTCTCGATCATTGTCAATACATGGCTGCAGCCTGCAGGGCAAGTGCAGCCGAATCTCTTTCACCTGACGTGAGATATGCACAGCTAACAACACGTGCCTTGCAGTCTTGAAAGCGCCGAACCACGGCGACTGTTGCGACTTTTGGGGTAAACCATGTGCTGCATGGAATAAATCAGCCTTCTCCCGCCTGACAGCCCAGCTCCGACTCCATCTGGGGAAAGGAAGAGCTCACGATGCCAAGGCCAGCCCTATAAAGGCGGGTTAGCGGGACAATATTATAGACGTTTTTGGTCTTGGTATAATAGAAACAGGAAATAAGAGAGACATTGAGATCAACCCAAGCAAATACAGCCCAACCTCGGGCCCAAAACTGTCAGGTTCTAATACTTGGCGTTTTATTTCTTCGGAATGGGCTCGAGCTTGGGCGGGCATCTGGAAAAGCTGAAGTGCTGTGGCTTTTCTTTGGCAGGCAGCTGAGTTCAGACGCCACATGGCCTATGAAAATAAATTTTCGACTCTTCCAAGGCGCATCGCATCCTAGCTTACATACAACAACCGCATCAAGATTCATTAGCTCCGCTACTCTTTGTTCAATCGCAACAGAATAAACGGTCGCGTCCGGGCTTGGAAAATTGTGGAATCAATAATTCACCAATAATACAATATTGTAAAGAATGAGATGGGGTTAAATCCGAGCTCCATGGGATTCTTGGACATCTGCTTGCTCGGAGCAGCCCGCATGACGACATTTTCGTTGTTCCATTGCCGGCAGTGCCCAGCTGACCCATCGAGTGAGTTGCCGCTTAGCCGCCTCCATAGGGGAGAGGCGAGTTAAAATAGGCATTCTCATGTGCCGTAAATCCCGAGATGGTCAGCTAAACGCCTGGGTTCAAACACAATTACTCAGGTATCCCAGGTGAATAAATAGCTGGGCGGCTCCACCATGAACAGGTCAGATTCAGGATCTGGATGTTTAAAAAGGGTTGCGACAACTCGATTGCGTGTCTGGACGCCCCATACTGGTGAGCTGTAGTCTATTATAACTACCGGGAAAGAGAGTCGCCATTTATTCTCCCCGCTGAATACCTAAACTAACAAAAGATACACCAACTACTGCTATTTGCCATAAAGGGAACGACAAAAGAGACAAAGAGATGGCTTATCATCACCACGGTTGGCATGGAGGAGGAGGATACCCAGGATCTCGGCCAGGGAGCGGTGGATATGGCGGTTATCCTGGACAGCGGCCTAGCCCTAGGTACGACGACCCCCCGTACCCGGATGAGCCTCCCCCGATGCCGCCGCGAGCTTTCCCAGCACAGCAGCAATGGCAACAGCCGCCGCCGCCGCAGAGCCCTAGATATGGCGGTTACGGTGGTCATGGTCAACACCAAAATCAGTATCAGTCCCATCATCGCCAGCACAGCGGGTATAATAATAATAATAACTATTACCCGTCTTCGCATGCACCACCACCACAATATCCGCCTCCACAAAACTATAACTCCTATGGCTACCCGCCTCAAGGACCGCCGCCAGGGCCGCAGCAACAATATGTCCACCAGGGCTATGGAAATGCGGCCCCCGTGCCTCAAGCGCCGCAACACTTTGGAACTGGCGCCCCGTCCGAGTATCACTACCAGTACTCAAACTGCAGCGGTAAGCGGAAAGCGTTATTGGTGGGAATCAACTACATCGGGCAGAAAAATCAGCTGCGCGGCTGCATCAACGATGTGAGGAATCTGTCGTCCTTTTTGGTCGAGCGATACAACTACAAGATGGAGGACATGGTCATCCTGACCGACGACACGTCCAACCCAGTGCAGCAGCCCACAAAGGCAAACATGATACGCGCCATGCAGTGGCTGGTGCAGGGCGCTCAGCCCAATGACTCGCTCTTCTTCCACTTTTCCGGCCACGGAGGACAGACGGAAGACCTGGACGGCGATGAGGACGACGGGTACGACGAGGTCATCTACCCCGTAGACTTCAAGACCAACGGCCACATTGTCGACGACGACATCCACGACATCATGGTCAAGCCCCTGCAGCCGGGCGTGCGGCTCACGGCCATCTTCGACTCGTGCCACTCGGGCACGGCCATGGACCTGCCGTACGTCTACTCGACCAAGGGCGTGCTCAAGGAGCCCAACCTGGTGGCCGAGGCGGGCTCGGGCGCGCTCAGCGCCATCACGGCGTACGCGAGCGGCGACATTGGCGGCGCCATCTCGTCCATCGTCGGCTTCGCGAGCAAGGCCCTCCGCGGCAACGACGGCTACAACAAGACGATCCAGACCAAGACGAGCCCCGCCGACGTCGTCATGGTCTCGGGCTCCAAGGACGACCAGACCTCGGCCGACGCCTTGATCGCCCAGCAGGCCACCGGCGCCATGAGCTGGGCCTTTATCACGGCCCTCAAGCAGAATCCCCAGCAGAGCTACGTACAGCTGCTCAACAGCATCCGCGACGTGCTCTCGACAAAGTACACGCAGAAGCCGCAGCTCAGCTGCAGTCATCCTTTAGGTACGTTTGGAATCCTTGTGTCTCGTGCCTGATACTGGAATGATGTGCTAATTAGGTGTTTAGATACGAATATTCTGTTTGTAATGTAATATGAATAGAACAGAGTATGAATTCTACGCTGGGCGCAGAGTGCATATATTGACTCTCACAACCGATTTCAGGCAGCGTTGTCATGTGATTACCGCGAACATGTACGCTGCTGTGACGAATTCTACCAACTCAAAAACGTAACATATCAGGCACCCGCAGGCACATCCCGTGCGCCGAACATGGCCCTCCCGACTAGACTCTACCTCTACGTAGTATACTTGAACCCGTCGTTCTGCAGATCCGTCTCGTCCAGCCAGTCGCGCTCGACGGCGACCTGGTCCTCGAACGCCGCGGCCCGGGACACGTTCTTGCGGTGGCAGACGAGGCCGTACACCATGATGAGCACGATGGCCACGACGTAGCAGACGATCATGGCGACGGTGCCGCCCGTGTAGGCGGGCGCCTGGTCCGCGCGGAACGTCTGCGGGCCGATGATGTTGCCGACGGCCCAGGCGACGTAGTACCAGGCGAACAGGGCGACCTTCTTCGTGTGCCCGGCGATGTTGGCCTGGTAGACGGACACGAGCGTCACGTACGGCGCCCAGTACGTGTACAGGATGTACAGGCCGACGAGCTGGCCGGCCAGGTTGTCGCGGGGCAGGGTGTAGCACAGCACGGCGCCGAGCAGGGGCAGCAGGATGGCGGCCGCGACCATGGGCGTGCGCCAGCGCCGCGTCGTCGAGGCCAGGTACGACAGGGCGATGCCCGACGCCGTGCTCATGAGGCCCGGCGGCATGGCCAGCAGCGACGTGTGCAGGCTGTCGAAGCCGAGCCCCGAGATGATGAGCGTGTTGAACGTCGTCAGCCCGCCGTTGGGCACCTGCAGCGCCACGATGGCGAACCAGATCAGCCACGTCTTGGGGTCCCGCGCCGCCTCCCAGACCTGCTCCGGCTTGAACTTTTTCGTCTCCAGGCCCGTGTTGTCGGCCGCCTTGCGCTGGATCACCATGTACTTTTCGCGGCTCGAGAGCCAGCGGGCGTCCAGGGGGTTGTTGGGTCTTGGTTGTGATGATTGCGTTAGTCCCTCTATGTTTTGAAAAGATACAGGAAAAAAAGTAAATAATAATTTAAATGAATGCACGGAACTTTGCGAATACTCACAGGAACATGAAAGTCACCACAGCCCAGAGAGAGCTAAAGGCACCGATGGCCAAGAAGATGATCTTCCAGGCCGCGAAGGAGCCCTTGTGGTAACCGCACAGCCAGGCGATGAAGCCATTGAGGATGGGAGCAATGACGTTGAGGATGATACTGCATTTTGTGTTAGAATATTACTTGCTGTATAAGCTGCTGGCTTGTGGGACTTGTGACTTGCCTGTTTCTTCGCGGCTGTTCCTCACTAGAATTCCTTTTTAGTTTTTCTGTCGTCAAGATGTGTAGCAAGCAAACTTACGGACGATACCACATGGAAACGAGAAGGGTCACGGCGGGGATCAGGAGCGCCTCGAAACCGCCCAAGCTAAGGAAGAGTTGTTGGTCAATATGTGAAGTCGCATCACCAGATGAAGGAGTCTTACAGGAAACGACAGGCAAAGAGACCGCCAAAAGTCGTGCATGCCGCCATGCACATGGAGCATACGCCCCACATGAACACGTTGAAGGAGAAGAAGGTCGCGGCCGGCACCTTCTGCAGGCAGTAAGCCGCCGGGCCCATAAAGGCCAGGCCGCCGAAGAAAGGCGCCGAGCCGACCCAGGAGTAGTCCTGGCCCGTGAGGTGCAAGTCCGTCTTGAGGCCGTAGATGGCGGCGGCCGATATGGCCGTCTTGTCGAGGCCGGAGAGGGTGGCGCAGACGAACAGCTGTTGTACTCTTATCAGCTCTCAACGTCCTTTGAAAAAACAAGATCTGGGAAGAGACAGGACCTACGATGGGAATAATGTGCCAATCCACCTTGCGAATCAGCTTGCGCTCCTCCTCCTTGGTCCAGGTAATGGTCCCGTCCTCGCCGCACTCGGCGATGATCTGGGCGGCAATGTCGACATCTTTGGCCCGGCCGGCCTTGACGGCCTTGACTGCGGCCTCGGCGGTAAGACTGTCGTTGGGTGCCTCCGCGAAGTCATGGGGCACCGGGGCCGACTGTTCTTGTTTGCCCATGATCTATCGGCAGAGTCTAGGATTGGCAGTCTGGCTGTGTGGGCTGATCAGGGTTGGAGGAATGGAATGACAAATGGCATGACAGAGGGTGGTCAATATATCATACAGCCCGCCGGACAGACTTTCTTGTGTTGGCCTATCTTCAGCCACTTGGGAATACCATTACCATCCCTTTTACTAGCTACATCCCTGTCTTTATGGTATAAGATTGTNATATCATACAGCCCGCCGGACAGACTTTCTTGTGTTGGCCTATCTTCAGCCACTTGGGAATACCATTACCAACCCTTTTAATAGCTACATCCCTGTCTTTATGGTATAATATTGTCCTCTCGCGTGGCAGCTATCTTTGCGTCCCGAACCCTGGGTAACTGGAAAAGTGACTAGAGAACTACAGTGGGGTACTTAGACTTGTTCGTGTACCTACCTCTACACACAAAGAGAAACACGCATCCAAGTCGTTTAGAGTTGCTCATGTGAATCATAGCGCGGCTCATCATCCTACGCTATGAATGGAATAACTGTTCTTGCCATGCTCACTCAGAGCCGGCTGGTCTTATCATAGCAAGCCGACTTGGCTAGAAGCTGATATTCAGGATATCGATAGTGAGACCGTTGACCCAAGAAGCTGGGTGGCGCTATAAGACTTTAGAGTAGCGCTGCCGATTCTCCGATAGCAGCCAATCAAAGTCGCCGAACGCCTTATAATATGGTTATCAGGACGCCGCGACTGGACGCTTCGGGGGGCATTTGTAACTCGTGCGGGGCCGCTTTCCTCGGTTGATGGCCGAGCAGTGCGATGAGTTGATAAGGCTCAGGCCCCGATGGTGCCGATCGGTTCGCTTGCAGACAGGCGCGTCTGGCAGCCACCGAGCTATGGCGCAGTGAGAGGGTCGATAGCTTCAGAGATCGTGGTCTTAAAGTGTGGTACGACGCCACTTATACCGTGTGTGCAGTGACAGCTAGGCGTGCTATAGTGCCTAATTTACATCTGCAGAACATCTCGATCTCAAGCCAGGGTCAGTCGCCGCCGCGCTTATAATGATCGCGAGAACAGAGGAACGGAGCGAGCCGCTCTACCCAGCATACCTTCGTAAGTTAATCAAGCCTTGACATGATTATTGGAAAGGGCGATGTTTTCTGACATAGTACCAGCTCATTATGACCCTCTTGAAAAGGTCGAGGAAGTCGGCAGATTCGAGCATGACGATCCCGGCCACCGAGCTGATCCGCTCAAGCCGAATCTTCTCAAACATGCCACCAGAGTCGTTGACCTGAGCCCTCACTGCGGCACGGAAATCCAGGGCGTCCAGATCTCAAAGCTGTCCTCGGAAGGACTGGATGAGCTTGCTCTCTTGTGCGCCGAGAGGGGCTGTCTCGTATTCCGGGATCAGGATTACGTCGATATTGGCTTCGAGGAGCAAAGGAGAATCGCCTCCCACTTCGGCCCCCTACACAAGCACGGCTGGATGCCGCACCCCAGGGACGGGCCGCCCGAGTTCGTCATCGTGTACGACTCCAAGGACGACCTGCGCATCCGCAAGTCGTGGAGCCGCAAGTCGCCGATCCAGTTCCACGTGGACCAGTCGCCCGAGGCGCAGCCCCCGGGAGTCACCTTCTTCGCCATGCTCGAGTCCCCCGCCATCGCCGGCGGCGACACCATCATCTCCAGCACGGTGCGGGCCTTCGAGCGACTCTCGCCCTCGTTCCGCAAGCGCCTAGAGGGTCTCAACGCCGTGCACACGACGGCCAACCCCATCATGCGTGAGCTGCGCGACAATGGCAACCAGGCCGTCCTCCGGCGGCCCATCACCAAGTCCATCCATCCTGTGGTGACGGTGCACCCGGTCACCAAGCAGAAGGCCTTGTTTGTGAACTCTTCCTACACGCAGAGCATCGTCGGCTGGGACGAGGAGGAATCTGGTACGTTCATCTTTTACAAGAATCCTGGCTTTTTGCATTTTTCAAACCGAAGATATTCTGACAAATTTACCAGATTATATGCTCAAGTTCCTCTTTGACCACATCAACAGAGGCCAGGACTTTTGCTGCAGGGTGAGATACGAGGCGGGGACCATCGTGCTCTGGGACCAGCGCGTCACGCAGCACTCGCAGACGCTCGACTATGCCGCCGGGGACCGTCGACACGCCTTTAGGCTGACGCCCCTCGCCAACACGCCGATCCCGAGCAAGATCGAGGAGGACGATGGGGAGTGTCAAAAGGACGAGGCGCGGGTGATGCTTAATCTGTGTTGAGTACGGTTGGACTTGGCAAGAGTTCATTGTGAATTGTAGAGTGACAGCCGGAATTGGACACGAGACTCAATGCCATAAGCCTGTAACGTCGGTATCTTGAATATATAAATTACTCGCATTTCATAATTTACGGCATGACGGTCGACACTTGGTGGCTGCTTGCGATCTGGCTGGCAATAAAGCCACCACGGAAACGACCACATGAAAATCCGAATTTGATAGCCACATTTTACGTTCGCATAACATGATATGCACTCTCTGTTTGTAGCAATTTCGGAAGTCTACGTGCTAAAAATGGTTTCTCAAGACGAACTGGCATATTTCTCTTCTTCCCTCAAGATATCCAGCAGTAACGGGTTCTTGAACCACGCGGCAGCACTCTCCTCGCTGCTTGGAAGTAAAGGCCTGCGCGGGAGGCGTCCGTAACCAAACTGCTTGTGAAGCAGCATCTTCATGCCGGCGAACTGTGAAAGATGTATTAGCGACATGGAAATCCGAAGCTGCCTTGTACAATGCATGGAATACGTACCCCGATCTTTTGCATAAATCCATCGATAAGCGCCAACTGATTCTGTAGTCTCTGCGCCTCTTTGTACTCGGGTGTATTCGAAGGGTAGTTGGCCAGCTCCCATAACCGGACGCAGGTTTTCTGAGAGCAATCATTAACGTTGACAGACGCACAGAGAAAACGTCGATGGGAAACTTACAGGTACGAGGTTGGGCAGCCCGGAAATTGCCTTTCCGAAACGTGAGCTCATGACCACTAAATAGATGAAAAATGGGAGAACCACTTACACCGGCAGCACCGCTCGAAATAGATGGCAACAAGATGTCAATATAACCGTCTATGATCTTGAACTCCGTGTGTGGATTTGTTCTTGGATATTGAGATTTGAACTCTTCCGAGCTGGTCACGGCGTTGATGCGAGTGATCTTGCCGACCGATGCGCAGCTGCACAAAGCGCTCCATTAGCCATCATCATTCCTCCTCATGCAGTACCCCAAGACCAGCCTGCCGCCGCGATATGGATTTAAATCTCGGATACTCACGTAAGTTTCACACCCACGACATTGGGCGCCTGGCGCAACACGTCGAGGATCAGATCGCTGTCCAGATCGATCCCGGCCGAGACCCCGGGGAAGTTGTACACGATGACGGGCAGCGGGCTCTCGCGCGCGACGTCGACAAAGAACTGCCTCAGCGCCTCGCCGCCGTTGCTCTGCAGCGCGCCCGCGTAGTATCCCGGCGGGATAACCATGACGTGGTCGGCGCCGGCCTCCTGGGCCCCTCTGGCCAGACTGATAGTCTCGCGCGTGCTCGGCGCCCCGACGCCCGCCACGATGGGCACGTCCCCCAGGCCCGCGGCGTCCAGGGCGGCGCGCGTCGTCTGGATGACCCGCGTGCGCTCGTCCGCCGACAGGTGCGCCGCCTCGCCGGCCGAGCCGCACACGACGGGGATGGTGCCGGCCAGGGCCGTGTACTTGACGTGCCTCGCCAGGGCGTCCAGGTCCAGCTCCTCGTCCTCTTGGAAGAAGGTGGGCAGAGGCGTATAAATGCCCTTGGGGAGGAGACGTGTGCTCGTCATTGTGTTTGATGTCGTTGTTCTCTTGACTTTTGACTCTTGTTCACTTGCCCCACCTCAAAAATATATAATTCTCGTATGATGATGCCTAGACTCTGTTTCTGGAAGCGAGGATTTCTCCTGGTAGGGAAACTATCACCAATTTTGGTTTTATTCTGTCCATCCATACATGCACCGTTGGCGTACTCCAAATGCCTCGACCTGTCTTGATGGAGGCTACCCGAGAGAGATACGGTTAGGTACAGAGTACTGGATCTCTTGACTAACACCAGATATCTCTCCACTTGCTTAATGATCTGCTGCAACCGCCGAAGCCAATCAACGCCGCCGCACCACGGATGACCGGGAAAGTGGGACAGATTCTTGTACAGTCTTTGCGTGCAGGACATTTATACTCGGCTGCGTCCATCCAAGATTTAGCCAGTTCAATTCCAGCACTTGCCACTAGCTAAAATAGACTCAATTTATACAACATTGGCACCCAGTTTCCACATGATACCATATCATGTTTTAGTCAAAGCCAATGCCGTGATTTATTCGTTCCCATATCATGAGTTCTGTCTCTGCTCTTCCAATGTCCACTTATGAAGCTGGTCTCGGGACCGTCGTCCATCTTTGATTTTGATTCGACTCGTCATGTTCCATTGCGGCTTGGACCCGACGCAGCCGATGACTTGCACCAGCTCGCGCCAGGGACCATCCCAACCAACGACTTCCTTCTAGTGTGGGGATCAAGAGATAAGAACAGCAGAACTGACTAATGTGTATGTATGATGATGCACTAAGCTGCTTTGAATCAGAACTGTTGGTCTATCCAGTTCAGCAACTCAGGAGGCAGATATTGTCAATTGACAATTGTCGTGGACTCCACATTATCATCTCGTGTCTTCCCTGAGAAACGCCATTTTGCTCAATCGCCGGGGCGTGTACAACTCGGACGCAGCGTGTCGCTTTTGAGGAGAGCCCGCCTAGAGCCCATGACGATCAAATTTATCTCCTAGTCAGGAGCCCCCAAAAGTTCACCCACTGTAGAGAACTTACCCAAAGTTCGGCGATCCTACGGCGTATGATATTGGCCCGTTGATGGAACTCCACATCGAATCGCAACCGTATCGTAAGAACTTCTTCGTCATCGACGTCTGCTAGCGTCTTTGGTATTATACGTGAAAATGATGAGTGAAACAACGCCATCGCAAGCTGCTTGTACGTATAATTCACGCCGGACACCAACGACTCACTTACATTGTTTCTAGCCAAGAGGCAAGCATGCGCCCCGTGCCACATGCGCAAGGTCAAGTGCGACGCCACGGAAGTCGGGTTTCCTTGCGGCAATTGCCAGAGCGCCTCGAGGGGCGACTGCCGGCTCCATCTGAAGCGCAAGAGGACCTCGGCCAAGCTCCCCGGTCGGGGCCCCGAGCCGGTGCGCCTGCCGGCCGTAGTGGCGACCACCGTGAGCCCGCAAGGATCGGCGGGCTCGCCCAAGACGCCGAGGGCGGTGCCGAAAGTGGAGGTGGCGGACCTCCTCAGCGTTGACGATACTTCCACCGAGAGCGACTACCTCTTCCGGAGACAATTAGCCGAGTTCATCGACCAGCCGCACCTGACGGAACGGCCCATCGACCGCCATGCCAGGACCATGTACGTGGGGACCGACGTTTCCAACCTAAGCTTCCTGGTGCGGCAGCAGTTTGGCAGCAAGGTCGAGAACGTGTCGCATTTTCCGACGGACCGCATTGCGCGGCGGCACACCTGTCACGACCCTGACCGACTCCCCCTCGAGGCGTTCCAGCTGCCGGAGAAGGGCGTCGTGGATCGACTCTTGCGGGCCTACTTTACTCACATCAACCCCGGGTTTCCCGTCGTCGACGAAACGATTTTCATGGAACAGTACGAGTCCAAAGACCCGGATAACCCGCCCTCACTTCTTCTTCTCCACGCTATACTGCTGGTCGGAGCACACGTCTGCTTCGACCAGCCGAACCGGGAACACCTCAAGGCAACCTTCTTCCGGCGCGCCAAGAGCCTCTTCGACGCTCGATTCGAGCGGAACCGAGATACCATTGTCCAGGCGGCGCTTTTGTTGACCTGGCACGCCGACGGCCCGGAGGACGTCGTGGCCAACGCCTGGTACTGGCTGGGCATCGCGGCCCGGACGGCGACGGGCATGGGGATGCACCGAGACGCCGAGAACAGCACGCTGGTGCCGCACGTCAAGAGGATGTGGCGGCGGGTCTGGTGGCTGCTGTTCCAGTGCGACACGCTCGTGTCCCTGCAGTACGGCCGCCCGCCGGCCATCAACCTGGCCGACAGCGACGTCCAGAAGCTCAAGCCGTCGGACTTCCAGGACTGTGGCGCCGACGCCCGCGTCCAGTACGTCATGCACGCGTCGGACCTGTGCGTCATCATCTCCGAGGCCCTGCGGGAGCGTTTCCGCCTGCGGTCGACGGCCGAGGACCGCCAGGAGATGCTGCGCAAGACGGACGAGGACCTGGCCACCTGGGCGCTGCGGCTGCCGGTCGGCCTGCAGTCGCGCCTGGGCCCGCGGCTGGACCTGTGGGCGGCGAACCTGCAGCTGATCTATAACACGGCGCTGATACTGCTTCACCGCACGCGGCCGCACTATCCGTCCTCGCCTCTGCGGGCGCAAGGGGCCGAGGACTCGGACATCTGCAAGACGGCGGCCGGCGTCGTACAGGACCTATTCCAGAGCCTCTGCGAGCGGGGCGAGACCAAGTACCTCTGGACGTCGAGCATCAACTGCCTGTTCACGACGCTGATCGAGCTCAGTGCCGAGGTGCGCCTGTCGAACCCCGTGCTGGCCATCTCCGCGCTGCGCCGGTACGACTCGGCGCTCTTCTCGCTGCGGGAGCTCGCGAGATTCTGGCCGAACGCCCAGGCCGTCTTGCACTTTTTCGAGAATTCCGTCAAGCTTCAGGAGAAGCCAGACACCGTTCCCGCCGAGAATGTCGAATCGAACAAGTCTTTGCACCCTGGTGCAACCCGGGCGCTGGAGGACGCAGATGCCGATGAGACTACTGAGACTTCTTCGGGGCAGGACGACGCCACTTTGGAAGCAGGCGTGGCTGAATCGATAATGCCGGCGTTTCCTCCTGCCCATCCGAGCATGGAAAACCACGGCGGGCCGCGCACAACAGATCAAGAAGCCGCCGAAGCGAGAAGTTCTGCGCAGGAGGAGTTCGAATCCTGGAGCGACTGGCGTCACGCGTATTGGCAGCAGCCAGAGTTCGAGAGCGAATTTCTCTTCACGTTCTAGAATGGGCCGTGGAGGGAGTAGCGACACAAGTGCGAGAGGGTGATACCGGGAGTACGTAGCTTTTTCGGCGTGGCTCAAACTGAGGCGCCGAATACACCAAACCTTGACTTCTCTCACATCCATAATCGTTCACCCATTATATACCAAAATAAAGCAGACACGAATTGAGGAGTCCGACTATACTACAGGACACAGTAGTATAGTGGTATCCGCTACCGATCCAGCTCTCTCTCTGGCCGGGGGAGAGCTGGATCGATAGCAGATACCACTACTCTACTGTGCCCTGTGGCATAGTTGAACTCCTTTTTGTGGTTCGAAACCGTATAGCATTTATTTTGACTTATTTGATACCTTATGTCTTAGCTCTCTCTTTCTCTTTATCCAAAGCGAGTCGATATCGACAATGCCCTCGATGCCTCTTTTTTTTTTTTTTGGAGGTTCGAAACCTTTTGGTATATATTTTTAATACTGTTCTATATCGAGTACCACGGAAGAAAGCCTTGTAATAGCGAAGCAAAGGGTCCCATGTGCTTTTTCCTACTGCAGACTCCAGGCGGTCCTAGTAACCACAATTACATGTACATATTTATTTCAAGACGTTCAAAGATATGTTATTATATAGACAAGGTTTTCGCAAAAAATTAATCGCAAGAACAATAATACAAATAATGGCACTATATTTTCTGCCCTATCTTCTGCCTGAAATCATCGTCGAATCAACACAGTCCCATTTGTACTCTGCCCAAATCCTTGGCACATTCTCCATCGTCCTCCTCGATCAGTGCCGGAATAGGCTTGTCTGCAGAATGGACACGTCAGCACTTTGATACAAGTCATCTACTCCTATTGGGAGCTGCTACTTACTGGCCAGTGAAGTCAGGCGGAAGGCGTGCCTCCGGTCGCCGGCCGGGTAGTCGAGCGTCTGCGAGTGGTTCGTGACCCTCTGGTCCCAGACGAGGACGGTGCCGGCCTCGTACCGGATGCGGCACTGGAAGTCCTGCCTCTTGGCGATGTGGTCGAACAGGAACTTGAGGAGGTAGTCGGACTCCTCCTCGTCGAACCCCACGATGCGCTTGGTGTACACGGGGTTGACGACTATGTAATAGGAGATGATGTCAGCCACAACGAGAACTCTAGACATCATGCGAACGAGGAATAATAACTTACACAATGCCTTCTCCTTGGTAACAGGGTGCACGATGACGACGGGGTGCTCCTGGACGAGCTCCTGGCGGCGCATGACGGCGCCGTCGCCGTTCTTGAGCTCCTGCTTGACGCCGTCGTTGTTGCTGTGGATGGCCGTGAGGCCCTCGAGCCGCTTGCGGAACCGCGGCGACAGCGACTTGTACGCCTGCACGCTCGAGCTCATCAGCGTGTCCCCGCCCGCCGCCGCCGGCGACTCGAGCATCCCGATGAACGTCACCCCCGGCGGCTGCGGCTCCGGCGTCTGGTCCGAGTGCCACTGAACCGGGCTCCGGCCCTTCCACGAGCGGCGGACGCGGAGGTCCCTTTTTTGATAGATGTAGTTAGTACACAGTGTCTGGGAAGTAAATCCGGCTGCATGAGACATACTCTTTGTGGTCATAGATGATCATGTGCTCCGGGCTACCAGCCGCGGGGTGCGGTGCCCAGCCGTGGACGTGCAGAGGTCCAAAGTGCGCCACGACCTTCTTCTGCGACTCGAGGCTCATGCCGATAAAGTCCTGGTTGCGAAAGACCAGGCCGCCGCGCTGCGCGGCCAGGAGGGCCAGCTCGTCCAGGCCCTCGGGGCTGAGCTGCGAGAGCTGGACGCCCTCGATCTCGGTGCCCACGCTGGGCGACAGGTCGTACACCTTGGTGGCGCCCGCGAGCAGGTTCGGGAACGCGGGGTCCGCGCGGTGGCCGACGTCGACGTGCTCAAAGTAGCCCAGGTCTTCCACCTTCTCCAGCGGGTCGTAGTGCGGGAGGAAGTCCGGGTACAGCGCGGAGCCGTCTGCGTTCTTGGGCCTCTGGCTCAGCTTGAGGGCCAGAGGGGGCGCCGTGACTGTTTCTGTTGCGGTAGCCATTGCTCAAGTGTTTCTCAGATATCGAGTGCTGATGTCGACATGCAACTTTCAACCTATACACATGGAATCTTGAATGATGCCATATAAATGTTTTGGGCTCGAAAAGGTGCAACTCTGTCGATCTTGTGCCATCGCTACCCCAAGGCAAGTTCGGCGGAAGCACCATTGGCCACCGTCTTCCTCCTCCTCCTCGGCGGCGACAGTCTGCGCCGAGGGCTGTTATGAAGCAGTCTCGTCTCGGGCAGCATTCGCCGAACTGATCATCGGTCGTCACCGGGATCTAGTCCTATCAGGAACGAGAGATACTCCATTGGGGGCCGTCCGGCCAATCATAAGCGCCGACGACAGTGGTATTACTAGTAATCGCTTCGCCGAGACGCCATTATCTCCACACTGGATCAGCCCTGCCGATAACCATGGTCGTCTTACTAGTGTCGGGTCTTTTTCTTTTCAAATAACATGCTTATCTGGGTGGTAACCGTTGCCGCTACTATGGGCTTATCCCAGCTGCTATTCGCAAACGCCACGGGAATAGTCGCCCTTGACTCATGGTTGACCTAGGTAATCACAGTGATAAGGGACGAATGCCAAACCCCCCTATCAGTGGGTGTGCGACACGGGAGCATCTCTCTTACCAACATCAGTGACGAAGACATGGTATAAGAAAGGTCCTTCGGGGCCTGCCAGTAACGATCATGCAACGACCCCATGCAACTGTCGTACACTCTGCATCCCAATCCGGTTGACGCTTGAGAAACATTTCCCGCCAGAATGAGTTCGTCCGGGGCAACCTCTTTGAACGACGGCCATGATGCCGAGAAGAAGGCGGCAGTCGGCAGCGTCGCCACGCCGGCGGGCACCGATGTTTCGGACGGAAACGTGACGAGCTCCAATCCTCAGTACGAGCGTTACCTGGATCTGCATCGCCTGTTCCAGGGCCCGGCGCGGGCGAGATTCATTCGGAAACGTGAGTGGCACGCTTCGATCATCATAAGTTGCAGAGCACATATACTAACGCTACTTGGCAGTGGACTGGCGACTATTGCCGGCGCTCAGTTTTCTATACCTGATGTGTTCCCTGGACAAGAGCAACGCCGGAAACGCAAAGCTCTTTGGATTCCTCGAGGATGTGGGCATGACCTCGACACAATTCAATGTAGGTCTTGCCGACGACTACAATGTAACATCACCTGGGAGAATAACACGAAACTGACTTTGCATATGCTTCCAGCTGGCACTGATGTACCTGTTTTTCACCTATGGACTCTGCGAGCCCGTGTCCAACATTTTCTTGCGACGCCTCGGGCCCAAGATTTGGTTCCCGGTCATTGTAAGCCCCGCCCCGCATGATGGGTTGTATTGTATACTGACACTCTACAGGTCTGCTCCTGGGGTCTCATCACGGCGCTGACCTGCCTCGTGACCAACTACGGCTCGTACGTCGCCGTGCGGCTGGTGCTGGGCCTGACCGAGGCCGGCCTCTACCCGGGGTCCTACTTCATCCTCTCCATGTGGTACACGCCCAGCGAGCTGGCGACGCGGATGGCCATCTTCTACGGGGCCAACACGGCGGCCGGCGCCTTCGGCGGCGTCATCGCCTACGGGGTCGGCAACCTGGACGGCGCCCACGGCATGCGGGCCTGGAAGTGGCTGTTCCTGATCGAGGGGTGCATCACCATCCTGGCGGGCCTCGTCTGCCTGGTGCTGCTGCCGCAGTTCCCGCACCAGTACACCAAGGAGAAGGGCGGGTCCAAGTGGCTGGGGCCCGAGGAGCTCGAGTACGCGCAGCTGCGGGTGCAGTACGCGTCGGGGCCGGACGCGCCGACGTACGCGTTCCGGTGGTCCGACGTGGGCGCGGCGGCGCGCGACCGCAAGACGTACCTTATGATGATGCTCTTCTGGTGGGGCGGCTCCGTGCCGACGTACTCGCTGTCGTACACGCTGCCGACCATGGTCAAGAACCTGGGCTACACGGCCGTCAAGGCGCAGGCTCTCACCACGCCTCCGTATATTTTTGCGACCTGCGTCTGCGTCTTCGTCGGCTGGATGAGCGACCGCTACCAGCGCCGCTTCCTGTCCATCATGTCGTGCTACGCGCTCGGCCTGGTCGGCATCATCATCCTCTGGATCTCCGTCCACCACAGCAACCTGAGCGGCGTCTCCTACTTTGCCATATTCCTCGCCGCGGCCGGCTACAGCGCCCAGGCGCCCATCGTCGGCGCCTGGACGTCGGTCAACGTGGTCAACCCCTCCAAGAGGGCGGCGGCCATCGGCTTCATGATGCTCTTTGGCAGCGTGGGCGGCGGCTCCATCGGCAGCAACATCTACCTGGCTGAGCAAGCGCCCGTCTACCCGCTCGGGTTCGGCTTCTCCGTCGGGGCGACCGTGCTCGGCGCCATGATTCCTGCCACCGTTCACTGGTTCTTGTTGAGGAAGGAAAACCGCAGGCGAGACGCTCTGAACCAAGATGAGATCCTGGCTTCGCATACCCCGGAGCAGCTCAGTGAGATGGGAGAGGACTCTCCCTTGTTCAGATACACTCTATAGATATCAGTAGCAGCGTATCAATGATACTCAGTATGACCCATGCCAGAGACTACTTGGCAATATTTCTGCATGATCAGGTGTACAATATAGCATGTTGAAGATTTTCGTCGAGTGTCTCGGGAACGCTTGACTGTGCTGCACGCTGTAAATGCTGGGTCAAATCCGTCCTTAAATACAGTTCTGTCCCGAAATATCTGAATCCTCCTACCATCAGAGGTATATACAATATCTTCTTCCTCTCCCTCGACGCCTACAGCTCCTTCTTTTGCGACAGCTGCTTCTTGACCTCGCCCTCCGGCGGCGCCTTCAGGCGGAGAAGCACAATGCCGGCAACGGCGCTCATGCCAAAAGCGCCCAGGGCGTATGCCGGCCCTCTGCCCGTCCACCAGTACATGCTCGTGAACAGGATCGGACCCAGACCGCGGCCGAGCTGGCCAAAGCTTCTTAAGTTTCCGAGCTTGTGACCTCTCTCGTCGGCGCTCGCCTCGAGACTGCTGAGCGTGTTGAGACCACTGACCACGGTCGCGGATGTGACGGCCAGGAAGGTGGCTGCAAGGTACAAACGGCCGACAGTGGCGACTGTGCCAAGCAAGCTGAACGCGAGGAGGCAGGACACGACACCGACTTGGACGGACAGCAGCGGAGGAAGGTGACGAGTCACGCCGCCCTGCAAAATTGAAGCAATGAGTCCCACGAAACCAAGCAACCGCCCATTCTGCGCTGCGCCAAAGTTGAAGAGATCATAAGTCATGAACGGAAGCGAGAACTCCATGCCGGAGAAGAAGAGAAGGAAGACGAAATGCGTAAGGTTCAACAGCGCATGCGAGTTCAGGCGCTGGGTTGTCTTGGGCTTGGCTTCGGCGGCCTTTGCAGCACCAGCGGCCAGCTTTGCTTCGGTCTTGCTCGGCAGGGTCTCTGGGAGTGCGACATAGAGGTAGAGCGTCTCAGCCACGATGAGGAACAGTGAGACTCCGGCAGCGGTCGCAAAAGGATTTGCAGCAACCGTCGGGATGGTGCTCAGATATGCGCCCAGGGCAGGCCCAAACGTAAAGGCGATCGAGAAACAGGCGCCAATCAATGCCATTGTCGAGCCGCGGCTGTTCTCGTCCGAGATATCAGTGGCAATCGCGGTTGCGAGCTGCACGTTGCCCTCGGACAGACCTCCCACGACGCGCGAGGCAAGGAAAGTCCTGAAGTCCACCGCGACAACCCACAAGAGCACCGAGAGGATGTTGCCAGACATGCTAGCCAGCAGAGCCGTGCGTCTTCCATATTTGTCGGACAGTCGGCCGATGACGGGCGAGGCGATCGCTTGGAGGAGAGAGAAGAGGCTGCCCAGGGCTCCTCCGAGGAGGACGATGTCGTATCTCGAGTCGATTGGCCGGGCAAAGGCCGACTTGTACGCGTTCAAGCCGTGTAGTATCCGTGCTAGAAGTGTCGATTGCGAGTCCGCACCGGCTTCGCTGTTGCGATAGAACTCGAGGAGCTTCGGAAATAGCGGAAGGATAAAGGTGAAGGAAATCTGTCGCGCAGTGGTTAGCAAGGCAATGAAGCTTTCAATTGCTCGGGACAGCTTCCAGATCCAGAGATCGATTCTACTTACAAGGTCGAGAAGCAGAGAGACGAAGATGACCTTGAGCACCCTCTTGCGAGTGCTGGGTTCCACGGGTGCCATGATCGCGAGCTGTCTGGTCTGGCGTTTCGTTGCGGTACTGAGGTCCTCGTGTGTGCACGCGAGTTGAGCAGAAGGACCGGCCGACGAGATGGAGAAGGAGATGGTCTCAACAGTTTATAATTCAAACATGGAGAAAAAGGAGGAGATGAGCAAGACGTAGTAGCGAGCGCCGTCTATATTTCAATGCGACATGGACAGCAATAAAAAAGAACACGATCTCATTAACTAACGTACGGTAAGGTCAGCAGCCGAGAGTAGCCCACCCTTAGGCAGAGCGAGCCACTGAGAACAGGGTCCGAGCTGATGAATGACGACCGATGGGGACCGAGGGGACCTGAGCTGCTGGAGCTGTAGCGCGTCTTCGTCCCAAGGGGAAACAAAATTTGGCGCCCGAGATCCCTGGCCTAAGGAACCTAGCGCCCCTCGGCGAGGGCTGTCGAATAGCGTCTCTTGTAAATGGCACTCGACCCCTCCCTTTCTGGAATCCGGGCTGCGTACGAGGGTATGTACTCGCTTGTCCCTGCGCTAGCTGGCGTATTCCGCACGCTGTAGCCGCAACGGTAGACCCGCTGTAATGATCCCTGGCACCGTCTGATGTATCGTGTTTCATCGCTTTTTTCTGGGGATTTTGTTTCAGCCGAACAGCCCGCATACGCCTGACGCTGAGGAGGAGGAGGATAGCGGGTAGCTGTGCTGGGATGACAGCCTTATTCAGCGGCGTTCGGACTTCTCAAGGGCGAGCACAGCGAAACAGTCCTTACGACCTACCTGGCCACAATACCTTACTGATAAGGTAGATGCCGCCATGATGCTGCTTGTCGGTGTTTACGCCCGGCTCTATCTACAGGTCCGGCTAGCTGCCTCGCGGGCTCGTTATATACATACGCTTTGAGAGCCCCAGACTCATTCGTCCCTTTCCCCTTGTATCCTCCAGTCTCGGCGTGCTAGTAATTCACCTCAAGGGGTACATGATCGGCTCCATAATAGAATATCACGGAGATACGCGATAAATGGACACTCATTCCTGGCCCCTCTCTCTCTTTGCAATGTCCAATTGCTCTGTGGAATGCCAGTATCCGAACCGCAACGCATGACTCTCCAGACTACGCTGAATCGTGCCGTCTTTCCGTAACGCCCCGAAAATGCAAAATCAATCCTGTCTATCAGGATGAGAGTGATGGCTGCGGCGCGAGATTCACTTCAACTCGGCGTTCGTTGCGCCCACTACACGATTGACAATCGCAATCCATGCCGAGCCTCTATCGAGGTGGCCTTGGTCTCTTCTGGATGAAAGGATCCGGCTTCCTCTTGGGTGGGATCGTCGGATTGGGTCGGTTTTGTCGAGGCCCCTAACAAATGTCAGTGTCTGCCGTCATAGTTGATTGGGAACGGGTTACTTACGGTCGGCGCGTTGGGTGGTGCCCGCGGTGCCTCGCTCCTCTCGGCGCTCGAGGTGTTTCCCATCACAGACATGGCCGAAGGGTCTGTTGGTCTACGGGGAGGATGCATCACCCTAGGCCTAGTAGGCGCCTGTTTGCCTGGAAGGAATGTGCTTGTCTTCTGCTCATCATTAGTTGCATGATTTGACTACAGTATCCGTCAATAGACTTACTCTCTTTGGCGGATTGGCACCGTCGGCTGCTTCGTCAGCTTGTCGCTTCTGACCGCTGAACGAATGGATCACCGGACGTTCAGGCGCTAACTGAGCGCCTGTCACCGGTTCTCCTCGTTCATTGATTCCAGTATAAGAAGGCGGGGCATGACCACCAGTTGGCGGCATGCGTTCTACGATTGTGTACGTCTCGGGGAGCTGGGTGTTCTTCTTGTGTGATGTAGTAGGCCTCACGGGCATACCTTTCATATCGCGCTCATCGAGGACTTGGACCTTTTCCGCCTCCTGCTTGGGCTCCGGTTCCGAGTCAATCTCCATAGGTTGAGGCGGACCAACGTTGCGGAAGTCTGGCGGGGGCAGCATTTTGCCGGGCTTATCGAGCTGTGATATGATATTTCCAGTGGTATATCTGTCTCTGGCCTTCGCATTTTCGATCAATTTGTTCCAGAACTCGCCTTGGACCAAAGCACGTGAGTCTCCAAGGATCCAGAGTGACGATTTGGCACGAGTCAGACCGACGTTCATACGTCTGATATCAGTCATGAAACCGATACCACCGGTAGGGCTTGCACGAACACAGGAGAAAATGATGATCTCGCATTCACGGCCCTGGAAAGCATCCGTCGTATTGAACTCAATTTCGTTCAGGATGTTGGCACCAAATCGCGCTGAGAAGCGGTCCCTCATCTCATGGAGCTGAGCCTTGTAGGGCGTAATGATGCCAATTTTGCCCTTGGCATCAACCTGTGGGTTGTCCGCTTTGAAACGCTCGTAGAGGCTAATAGCCACTCTGAGCTCTTCGTGATTGACCAGCGATTGGCCCTTGCGACCTCGTTCCTGACTTCCAACCACATCAAAGAAGCGATATGGACCCATGAGGCTTCTTTGATGCCAGGGCTGATGCCGCAATTGGGCCATGTCTGCACCGTCGGCAAGCTTGCCCTCGTAGAATACCTGGCTGGGGAATTGACTGATTTCCGGGTGCATACGGTACTGATGGTCCAGTAGATGCACATCATCAGGCGAGTTCTGTTGCATGCGAACGAACAAACTCTGGTCGTAGCCGTACTTTTGGGCAGACTGGGACAAGACAGTGGGCGGCAACTGCTTCGGGTCGCCCACCAAGATACACTTGGAGCATCCGTATTTCAACGGAATCAGTGCGCTCAATTCCACACACTGAGCTGCCTCATCAATGATGACCGTCTCAAACTCGACGTTGAGGCTCTTCAGCATTTCGTGACCAGCTCCACTGAGCGTCGAGCAGAGCACGTGCGCAGAGTCGAGGATTTCTTGCTGAACCTTTCTACGACGAATGTCGCTCTCTCGCTGGGCGTTGTTGCCACTTTCCTTGTCGGCATCAATTCGGCTGCCGATTGCTGTTTGGCGGCGCTTGAGCTCTTCGTATTTCCGGGCAAGCGTGTTGATTTGCTCGCGATCGTTTGCCGCTCTTGCGGCGTCTAGCATCGGGCGCACCGTACTCAGCTCTTCCTTGATCTGGCCAGCCTCTTCGTGCATTTTCTGCCTGTCCGTCGGGCCACTGTTCTTGGTGGCATCGCCTTCGAGGCGCAGACGAACAAGTTCATCTAGTGTGACATCCTTGACGGCGGCATTGATAGCATCAGAGCGACCCAAACGAAGAACGTTGATCTTGCTGAATGTGCCATTCATTGATTTGACGCCTTGTTTGAGTCGAAGTACCAACTCATCGACAGCAGCATTACTCGGCGCGCAAACCAAAAGCTTTTTGGATGTTGCCTGGCCGCCACCGTTTTGACCGGGTTTTGAAATGACTGTACCGGAATTACTGCCAATGCTCCCAGTCATCAAAGCACCCACCATGGCCACGATAGTCTTTGTCTTGCCCGTACCTGGGGGACTGGAAATTGTTAGCGATAACACATAGGATACACCGAATCTGGTTCTTACCCCTGAATGAGCGTAAAAGCATCATTCTCCTTGGCATTCAAAATAGCCTTGGCCTGGCCTTGGTTTAGATGGTAGTTCTTCATGACCTTTTCCACCGCTTCAGGGCCGAATTTCAGCATTGGAGATGGCTTGGCCTCCAGGATCTCTTGCATCAAATCGAAATATTGGAGAGACTCGAGAGAGGCGTATTCTCGCTCAATGGTCCGCATGTTGGTAATCTTCACGGCAAAAATTTGGGACTGCGGTGCTAGCTTGGGGAGTAGGGATGTCGACTTATTGCTCAGTCTGTACGAGATTTCTCTCGCGCCATGCTTGATCTGTACCTTGCTGATTCGGGACAAGCAATGTGGCTGGTCAGGACTCTGCAGAGGCTGTGATGCCAATGACAAAAGGACAATGTCTCCCTCGGAGAGGTAATCATCCTTGGATTCCTGCTTCAATGGCATTGTGGTGGTCACGTCAACAAACTTGTCGACATGCATGCGCGATGCGACCTTGATGCTGAAAGGTCTCGAGGTTGCTTCGTTCTTGTCCGTAACAAAAGCTCGCCAGGCCTCGTAAATCAGCAAAGGGAGGAAAGTCTCTCTGTACTGAACAGGATTGCCATAGCTCGTAGATACCCTGGAGCACTTGAGACCGTTGGGCGGGTCATTTCCCTCATGGAAGATGTCCCACTCCAGTAGAGCCTGATGCAATTTGTCCATGGGCGGCGTGAGCCGGGCTCTCATGTCCTTGGCAGAACGCTGTATCTTCATTTTCTTGACAGGCCCGCGCTGTGGCTTGAGTTGCATCACGCGGCGTATTGCATCGTCCTTCTGCTGTTTGCCTGCTTGTGTCTGTTTGAGGAACGCAGCCTCGTCAGCAGAATCGTCATCATCCTCAGACGATGATTCGACCATCATCTCACTGCGCGGCGTATGATCCTTGCCCTGTATTCCAGAGAGACCCTGAAGTCCAGATCCCTCGCCGGAGACGAGCGGTTTGGGCGCTCTCAGGGCCTTTGCTCGAGCGATGACTTCTGCATCTCTCTTCTTCTTCGCCTCTTGTTCTCTTTGTCGCGCCTCCTTAATCTTTGCGGCGTCCAACCTAGGAGTAGCGGGCTTCGCTGCAGGCAATCTTGCCGCGGGTTTGGCAGACGGCCTTGATTTGAACTGGTCCAGGATACTACGATTCTTGTCGAGGGTAGGGGTGAGGTCATGCTTGAGCTCATGCTTGTAGTCCTGGATCGTCTTGGCGGCAGGTGACTGTGATCGAGAGGCAGAGTCTCCAGACTTGGACCATTCGTCCAGTCGCGATTGCTTTTTGGGTTGTTCCACTTGTCGTACCTCCGTAATGGCAACTTCGTCCTCGTCCTCGCCCAGTGTGCGTAGCAGCTCTGCTCGTTGTTGGTTGTTGAGGTTTGTCGCAACATCATATTTGCCATTAGCATTCTTGACGCACGTTCGCTGGATGTAGGTGACGACATCGGTCGGGACCTCGAGGTTGTACTCTAGCAACCGACGCAGGACTTTACTCAGAACGTTGACAGTAATTTGAATGAGCCACTGATCCTTTAGGCGCAGCATTTTGGTCAGACCCATGCATTTATCCCGAGGCGCCTGGAGAATTTCCTGCATGGCGATCTTTGTGTTGTCCGTAGCGTCAGAACTGCCATCACGACTCGAATTATATCCGAGTGCTGATGCCATGAGACCATCCTGCTCGAGGAACTTCTCGGCGAGTTCCATGGTATTGCGGCAGAAATCTTTCATCTGGTCCATCTCAATTGACCTGCTCCAGTCCTCCAGGCCATCGAAAGCTCTTTCGATAGCAGTCCACTGCATTGCCCACCACTTCTTGAGTGTGGAACATTCAGCCCCGTTTAGCATCTTGGACCGCAGGAGACCGTCTCGAGCATCGCACAATGCGTCGAGCAAATCTTTGGAGTATCGGAGGATTTGCTGTTGAGGTGACCACAGCTTGATCTTCATCTGATTGTCACCTTTGATTGGTACTTGGTCTTGAAGCACTTTGGTGAAAGATGTCAAAAGAGTCGAAAAGTGGTCTTTGGTGAGTTCCATCATGGCATCACCACGACTTGATTCGTTAGTCACGCTCTTGATGAGTTTCAGTCCGCCCTGGTTGATGGCAGGTTCACCGTGAAGCAAAGCAACGACTACAGCCTCCATCATTTCAGTATCCAGAAGCTGGTTTAGATCCGCCAAGCTGTATTGCTCTTCCAACCTTTCAAAAACAGAGCCAATGGACGTGGCAATCTTGCCAAAGGTGGCATTGAATTCTTCTTTTGCCTGTGGCAGACGCTCCTTCTTCAACGGGCGCAACCTTTCGACCGACACCAACGGAAGGATCCCGAGTAGCATGGCCTTTGCAAGTTCAGTCGCGCCCGGTACCAACAGGTCCAAGAACGCCGCCCACAGTTCTGGAGACTTCTTGATCACCTCACGTTGCACTGTGCCCTTTTCGATGTGTCCAATGTACTCGGCAGCAGTCACGCATGAATCGAGACGCAACACTGCAGCGATGATGGATTGGGCAATGCGAGATATTGTTGGGTCCTGGCGGTCCATCTTCACCATGACGGAGAGCATTGTCTTATGCTTCAACGTGAGGTTGATGACACGGTTTGTGAAGAAGGATGGTTGTCCACAAGTCAGATTATAAGACGGATCAAGGAAAGACTCGAGTGTTGTCAACAGAGCCTCGCCGAGCCCGCGAAAACAGACTAGCTTTCCTTCTTCCGGGATGCTATCATCTCCGGAGATGTCGTCGAAAAGATGCTGCGAGAAAGAGTCACACGCATCGCTCCTTTGGGGTGGGCGGAGGGACTCGATAAATGGCTTCACCCAAGCTACAGCAATGGGGCCCTTCAAGTACTTGTCCTCGCGCATGTTGATGGAGTATTCGCGTGTCTGTGCCAAAAGACGCTTGAAAGCCGGGCTCGCGAATACTGGCTCGGCAACAGATACTGGCGAATAAGTGCCAAAGGCTCCCCAGAGACCTTTCGGGCCCTTTTGAAGGACGATATTGAACACTCGGAGGATGGATACTAGTGTCGGCTCGGAGTCTATGCCCATATGGTTGAGCATGATTTGATAGATACTAGGCTGAGCCGTAAGCGAACCCAGCGCGGCGACAAAGTCATCTGTCGAAAGCGCCCCCAGTATCAAGGCAACTCCTTCCCAGAAGCGTTGCACTTGACTAACTGGGAGACCAGGAGCGTTGAGCTTTGTCATGGCATCCTCAAGGCTCTCCTTAACAGCCCATTCAAAGTCGCTAGCAGAAATACTGCTTTGCTTCTCCCAAGAAAGCCGGGCAAAAGCCAAGCGGATCTTGTCGTCGTCGAATAGGAAGCGGGTGCCTGTGGGAAGGACCTCGGCGAGCTTGAGTGTTCGCTTCTGTTGAACAGCTGCAAAGACATAGTTGAAATGCACCCGGTTCTCGGGCATCTTCAAATAAGCGATACAACACAGCGCCTCGTACAGCGCCACGAGTAGGTCGGAGCGGTCTTCTTCAATAAACGTCTTTTGCTCCACGACACCGTCGTGTGCCTCGATAAATTTCCTTGCGCCCCCCAAACCAGCTGTTATGCGATCGGCGTCGAAGCGGTCGAGTCTGCGGCCCATCTCGGCTGCAGCACCTTCATCGTACAACCTAGATACATGTCAACCAAGAAACAAGCATAATTATGCAGACAGCAACGACGTACTCGGTCAGATGTTTCAGAAATGATTTTCGAGTCCGATGCCAGTTCCTGACACAATGTGAACACGTCGTGAGAAAACTGTTGGTCCGGCTTGTGAATTGTGCGATCTCGTTGGCGGCATTTTCGGGCTCAAAGCCGAAGATGAGAGACGTGTGATAGACGGTGCCTACGCGCTTCCTGAAGGCTTGGAGTCTTTTCAGCTTCTCTTCAACACCGACGTCACCCGGGTCTGCGAGATCCTCGTAGTCCTCGTCATCTTCTTCCGAGACCTTGGGACACAGCAGGTGCTCATCTAGGGGAATGTTGATGAACAGATTGTATGCCTCATGTATCTCTTCGGCTACTTTGAAATCTATGGACGCCATATTGTCTGGATTTATGGCGACTGGCGCAAAGCATTTCGGGGAAGGAGCCGCGGATCGAATGTGAGGCCGGAAGACAGAAGAAGCCGCGCTGACACATGCGAGTTTCGGCTTGGTAGCAGGGCGCGCAGACAGTGGTTGACGGCTTGGGAACCAGTAATGGCGACAACGACGAGCGGAGGAGGATCGAGTCAATCGCAGGTGACGGGTGCGGGGTCCTTTCGAAGCTCGAGGAATTGAGGTCTGTGGTTTCAAGCCGCCGTTGGAATCTCTGGATTACCGCCGATGTATCAGAAGGGCGATGGAGAGGGTTTGGAATGCTGGCTAAGGAAAGGACCTGGTGTGGTCGCGGGACAGCAGAACACAATATCCACGGCAAGGAAGACGCAACGCAAGAACATTGACGAATCTACGCACAACAGTGCAAGCACAAGGCAGGAAAGACAATCAAATCGATTCAACCTGTGCCACAAAATATCCAGCGTCCCGGGGTGAGCCACCGCCTGCGATGTGGGTGGTCGTGGGAGGGCAGGTGAAGGAAGGGATTCGATTGTTGGCGTCACCTTTGCGATTCCCAGGTGGTTTGGCAACTTTAGGTCACACCTTTATTGGGTAGCGCGTAAAGTTCCTTGCCCTGCCTGGACCTCGACCGCGACCGTGTTGCAGGCGGCACTTTACTTATCGATAAGGTAGCCGCGAGCCTGCCCCCACAAACCTAACCTACATAGGTGGGATTCTAGCGTCTCGTGATACTACCTACCTAACCTTAGGTAACCTTAGTACCTAAGGTATCTAGACGAACACATTTGTCTGACAGAACTACACATCACCCCGACAGCAGTACCACGATTGTTTCTCAGTATTCAATCTAAAACAGGAACTCAACTGAGATCGGGAGTCATTATATCAATGGTTGAATTGTGCATGGCGGTGTATATATCTCACGAAGGCCAGTGTACGGAGTAAGGCAGTGATGATTTGGTCGGCAGATCAGTATCAGAACGCGGTATCAAAGGCCGCGATCGAGACACATCTTCCCAGAGTATACCGAATAGAGGGTTTGGGAATTCCGGAAGGCTTAAATGACAATAGGACAATCAACCCAAGCTTCTTCACGCAAATTTACCGTTCTTCGTCGGAACGTTGCGAGGACCCGAGGACAATCTCTTTTATCATATATCACCAACGGATTCAAGGCTAGTAGGAGTTTTCAAATTCGTCTTGTATTGTTTTCAATACTGAGCTTTTGCGGAGCAACCTATGATGATATGAAGTCCTTGAATATCCCCGGAAAGGTATTGGTGCAAAGTCTTCTAGTCTAGAGCCAAGAACATTCCCATGAACATGTATGCCGTCCTTTTCCGCTTGCACGAAACCCTGGCTTTGATTGCATTCTCAGCGCAATCTAGACAGCCTTTTCGATTCGATACATGGCTTCAAACATCTCCACAGCGATGCCAGACTCATCAAGCTCGGAGAGTACCGAAGAGTCGTCGCTGTCGTAATCTTCCCTTCCAAAGTTTCCGCCCTCTCCTACAACACAGATATCATCCATGTCAATCGAATCAACCTCAGATAGGACTGACGAGTCATCGCTGTGGTGATCTTCCAGGTCAAGCTTCCCGCTGTCCCCTGCCAGCTGGACATTGTCCTCATTATTCGCGGCGAACTTCTCAACTGCTTGAGAATCGACCAGTTCCTTCTCAATTTGGGCCTTGTTTCGCTCTTCTTTCATGCCTACCTTGGGCTTTGCGATGCGTTTGTTGAACCGATTGAGCAAATGCTCCAGTGGGCACTCGGAATCTTGCCAAGCCTTCGTACCCGTGGAATTTTTGCCGTTGCATCGGTAACAATCTTTGCCGTGCTGAATGAATAATTGATGAAGGCCGTACTTGAGCTCATCGGGGCAACGCACTTCCAGATGTTTGAAAGTGTCATCAGCGTTGGCCTTCTGAGGAACCCAACCTAGCCACCTCGACATACGGTGAACGTGGGTGTCGACAGCAAAGCACGGTCGTTGAAGGCAGAACAGAAGGACGCATGCTGCAGTCTTGACACCAACCTGAGGATATTGGAGAAAGTGATTCATCACTTCGTAGGTGCCCAAGTCGTGCAAGTAGTCAAGTGATAGCATGTCCTGCTCTGTTTGTAGTATTTCAAGCTCTTTTTGCCCCTCCGTCTTTTGTGCTGCTCCAGCAACATGTGCTTTCATGCCCGTCTCTTTCTCCATCTCGTAGGCCGTACGACGTTTGATATTGTCGTCATTCACCATCTGCAAGATTTCTTGGAGTGTTTTCGCCTTGACTGTGCCAAGACCTCCGCTCTTCAGCTCATTGTAGACTTCGTCAAATGCGGCTAATCGGACTTTGTCCCAGTGCACGCTGCCTTTGCCGACGCCCTCCTGAAGGACGCCAAACTTCTGAATGAGCCTCTTCAGCATTTCATCTGCTGATTCGAATGTTGTTGAAGCACTCAAGACTGTGCGGAGCAATGCATCAAGAATAGATGGTACCTCACCACAGCCAGCGACTTCCAGTGACGGTGTAGGGATCTGAACTGGGGGCAGCGGATTGACGTCTTTGTGTAGATTGGCCAAAATGGTGAAGACTTCGAGGCATTGCTCGGCTGAGGGGTAGTCCCAGCCTGGAAAAGGGGTCTCCCCTGGCGTGACACCATATTTGTTGAGAAAACTACCGTCATCTTTGGACTTCCGGGACTTCTTCCGGGACTTCTTCTCCTGTTCGGAATCGGCGGCAATGCTTTGATCGTGTAAAGAGGCCTCGTCTGCGGACCGCTTGATGATGCGCTGTTGTTTGGAAGGTTGCGCGGCCTCGGTCTGGTCCAGGTCCTTTATTGTTTCCTTACCCTGTTTCTGGTATTGCAAAGTAGTCCCATCTGGCTCAGTCTTCGTGGATCCGTGCGCGGATCTGCTTATAGTCTCACAAGTTTGATCCTCACTTGTGCGACTATCGACATTGTTGCTTTGTTCTAAGCTGTATTCGCCGTTGATGACGGGCGTCGTATTGGCGTGTGGTCTCCATATCCTCCCCATATTGTGCGGCAGGTATTCCCAACTGCCATTGACTGATTCCGTGTCGTCGGTTGGGGGTGTAAGAAGGTGCTGTGGGTAGTTTGGTTCATCGGAAGTGAGCTCGGCTTGCTCAATTTGGTGCACGCCATAGACTTGCATCGTTCCTTCCCCATCCAACATTGTGGTCTGTGTCGAAGACGAAAGTGCGGGGTATTGATGGGAGACAAGAACTCCATGGTCATGGTCGACAGTATTGTGATGGTCGGGATGTGTCTCAACCTTGAGGTTCTCATCGGTTGTGCTGGCTGCAGCGGCAGCTCGTCTCCTGGCAGCACGAGTCTGCATGTTGCCTGCTATATGGTAGCTTCAAAAGATCGGCGGTACAATGTGATGGGATGGGTATGATGGAGAGGAGGGTTCAGGTAGGCGATCAGCAAGTCGGACAATGGCAATTGGCGACAATCAGAGTGACGATGAGCTCCAGGTAGGTTGCCAGGAGGACGAGGAAGGTACTGCTCGGCGTGGTCTGTAAAGGGGTGTCCAGGTAGGATGTCCAAAGAACGGACAACAAGGATGCGGGGCAGTGTAATTTTCAGTTTCCGGTACGTTGTCAAAAAGACGACCAATTTTATGCTCGGTGTGATTCAGAAGCCGAAGTCCAGGTACGCTGTCAGAATATCGGACGAAAAAGATTGAGGGGAGAGTAATCGCGGTTCCCGGTAGGTTGTCAGGAAGTCGAACAATGATTACTTCCAGGTAGGTCTTCAGGAGGACGGATATGATGCTCGACGTGGTTGAGAAGCGGTGGTCCAGGTACGCTATCACGAAAACGATCGAGGAGAATAAGGTGTCAGACTTATTCTTAGTTCTCGGTATATCGTCAGAAAGACGAATGTGATGCTTGGTGTGGTCGAGAAAGGGGGTTCCAGGTACGCTGACAGCAGAGCGGTCGATGACAATGGAATGCCAGATCTATTTTCAGTTCTCGGTATGCTGTCAGGAAGACGAAAAAGATTCGGCGACTTGACACGATGACCGTCAGTTACCGATTGGCTCTCAAGGGGACGAGAAAAAGTCTGATTCACGGGACAGGAGGAAGGCATGAGGGTACTGGTAACCTATCAAAGAGTCGGAGGCAAAAAGAACAATTGAAGTTGGAAAGAGCGACACACCCATCTAGGTTTCGGTATTCCAGCTCAGGCACGAGAAATGCAAGAAACAATCTGGGAAGGCACGAGCTACCGGTAACCTGAGAGGGGCACGAGACCCAGCCTGGACGGGATGAAATCTCAGGGAAGTTCTTGATACTCTATCACAGCAATTCAGGAGTGATCGACTTTATGATGCACATTGTAATCGATGTTCACGGTTTCTACTCATGTATGATATTTGCTAAAAAAAAGAAATTAATAATGCAAAAATTAGTTGATGAAGTATACATATCCAAAGCAAAACGATATATGATCAAGCCAATCAGAGAGTTTATAATTGCGGGAATATATTTACAGGCAATGAACAGTTTGGTTTTTACCGTGATGAGTCGGCGATGAGGAAGGCGCTCCAGTTTACAGTTTTCAGAACCATAAATCCGGAAGGAACAAGTGTTAGCTACATGATAACGGGTCGGCGACACCAATGCCCTTGCAGCCAAAGGAACATGGAACTCCCAGGATGAAGATGACTTTGCCTATAGATCAAAGATTGGAGACAAGTCCAGCAGGAAAAGGGATTCAACGCATCAAATAGTACCTATGTGCATCATACCAAGAGCTTTGCGACTTTATTGTGTTGGAAAGCGCGACATCTGACCGTTCCTTCCGCCACAGGAGAATACATTTGATTCATGAGACTGAAACAATGGAACACGCAGGATCCAGCGTCTATTGTGTGATCCATTTCGTTCATGATGCCAAGTATTGAATATCCAATCTTGACCTGTGAATCACCGTGATAACTTATCATGAAGCACAGTCACCACGCGGCGGGAAAGGGAGAATAACTCGACATAAGTGGAAAGGCGCGCCAGCTAAATATCAAAAGCAGAATGATCAGAACGGTTATGATTTCAAGACGATTCTGAATATGGTCGTGATATGCTGCTCGTGATTGAAATGGTTGATCCCACGCGGTGACTCATGTATACTTTCAGGTTTCACAGACAGCGCTGTTCTTAGCTGTATCATCTTGAAAACAATAAACAAGCACAGTCTAATACCGGTAATGGTATGCGATGAGACCGGTCTGACCTGTTTGTTGTCTACAATGCCTACCACGATACAATCAAGACTTAACTGTTCAGTATTGAGTAGAAATCAAAAGTGGCAGAAAGATCCAAATTCCTGCGGTTAGTGTTTGCTCATCAGATGAATATAGAATACCCCAGAACGACAGTCATAGTTCCGGTGCCCAGACGTGAGTGGTGAGTGGTAACAACGCATGCTCTGAAAAATTCGAACATAATATCTTGCTATCATTCGTCAGACAAAATCCTCTCGACGTGGTCTCATAACTCCAGGCTATGTATATGAGAGCCACCTGAGCTAGGAAATAACGCTGCCTCTTCCTGAAGCTCTACGATGCATGTTGACGTTTATACGGCAAAGGACCTGAGCGATAAGACACTATAATGAGAACTATCGTGTGTTTCCTACTTGGCATTTCACTCTTTTGACCTTGTGGCCCAATGCTCGTTCGTTTGCAGCTATACGCACGCTACAGGAACAAAGACTAACGACGTAATCATGATGATGATGGCTCAGGCGACTCGTCCGTGGGCAGACAGACGGAGGAATTAGACTCTTTTTCGAGTTCGCGCCAGACGATAGGCCAAAAGAGATCCCATCTGTAGTTTTGGGTAGGAGGCAGTCTAGATCCGATCGCCTACATGAGTCCCTGCCGGCATTTGTAATCCGGCCGTGACCAATGACTAGGCGGGCTTGATAAGTCTTTGCATTGGGTGAATAGTCCGGCCGCCAAGACGGCAGCCTTCCCCCATCCTTAACTCCTACTTTGCCTGTGGATGACTTTTTAGTATCAGGCACAAGCGTGAACAATTAAGCCGCCCTTGATTTCCACCGCTTTCAATGACCCATACCGAGGCAACGATCTCTCGCAGTGGGAATGGTCCAACTCTACGAGGCAAGATTACCCTCGTCGCAAGTGCATCGCTGACTCTTCCTTCTCTGGAGCCCACATATTTGAAATCTGCATCTACTCCATCGAGAGTCGTTTGTGTTTGTGTTTGTGGAATCTTCCATGATTTCCTTTTCGAAAAAACAATTGAGATTCTAGCCTCTGATAGAGTATTGAGCTAGAAAGGCACGCTCAGCGCCATTTGCACCCATGTGGCTGGTAGAGGAGGGATAGTTCCAGCATGGCGTGACCCGAATCATGGTTGTGGTCTTTCTCCTCCCGCCATGACATCGTTGACATACATTGAGAAGAGCAAACACGGAGCAGCAAAAACGCAGGGCAATGATGCCCGCACGTGATTAGCGGGAGGGACAGTAAATTTCAGTAGATGCCTCTCCTACAGGACACTACGCGGAAATCTTTTCTTGTGCATGGACCGGATGAACTTTCAAAGCAGACAACCCTAAACTTTAATGGCAGACAGGTCTCCAGAATACTGAAGCGATCCCGGCCGCCAGGGTCGCATGTCCACAATATCCAGAATTCATGGACAGAAAGAGTCACTCGGCCTAGAATCTGATACTAGGTAATGAACAGTCATGAAAAAGAAGACAATAGTCGTGAAGTTCAGTGAAGTTCTACACTCACGACTAGTTCAAAGTATGGATCCCCATGACAGTGTCGATCCCCTAGGCAAAACCCGACCTGGAGGAGAAAACGAGCACGCTACTACCAGAAAAACATATGCACACTAGCAGGGTAAGGTAAAATTCCTTAACGCCGAAAATATATGGTCAAGCAAATCGGAGTCTAGAAATCGTGATCCGCAATGGTTACTAAGAAGCGGCCGATTTTTGCAAAGCAAGACCCAGCTCTTTTTCCGTTTCTAGGATGTACCTCATCGAAAACATCAATCAATACATGGAATTGCGTGTTTTTAAAGTTATAAAATTTCACAACAAGTCCTAGAAAACTTTTCCGTGTTTCGTTGCCTCGTGGACAGTTCAGTCGCATTGCTGGAGTAAGCCTCGAATAATAATGATTTCTCTGCATATGGACTACAAGTATAGGCCGACGGAATGTAGACCGCACATCGGTGTTAGGTCGGGACGCGAGAGGTCCCCGCTCCCGATGCGTGGCTTTTTTGTGTGCGATGGGGAGTGCAGACGGGCTGACGGTAGTACTGAATTGGCAGACTTGACAGCCTACTAAACAACAGGCGCCAGGGGGCGAGATTCGAATGGCGCCTGGCATTTGGAATCCTCCGTCGAGGCTCAGTTCCAAAGATGATGCTAGTCAGAGAGGCTTGAAGGACATATGCCGATGAAGTCGATCGATGAGAATTCCATCTAGTGTTGTACACAAAGCGTATTTGTAGGAATGCCGCTGACTGCTCCTCGCGATTCTTGTATTACCCCTTGTCAGATCATAAACCCGCAGAACCCACCGGCTTTTCGCGCTTAAAATAATCGCTTCAAATAGGCAAGACGGCTCCGGTCATCGGGTTTTGAGTAGTACACCGTCTCGTTCTCTCCAGGCTGTCACAGCTAGAAACCACCGGGAACTGCAGTGATAGGTTTGTTTGCGGAGAGTTGCAATAGTGCGAACGGTATTTGGCTTTGAGGGGATTGTGAAGAGCAATGTTGACACCGCAGATGATTCGGTCAGGTTCGGAAGGCGACCGCAAAGTCGGATTTAATGCAATCCCCATGGTATTCCATGTTTCCTCGGAGACGGGATTCGAAGTCGGGCGGCGAAGCCCGCGTGTAGTGCAGAATACCAGTGTAGCGCAACAGAGAGCTGCAGTAGGCCTGCGCCAACAGGAAGAAAATGGCGAGGCCAGAAACGGCTACAACTGTCTACATTACATGCTGATTGCTGCAGCTTGCTACTGGCTACCGGCTCTTACTTGTAGGGGCATCATATTTGCCACGATCCGAGATGGCTTCTCGCTTTTGGGGGTCCCTTTCATGGGGTTGAAGCCGCAAGCCGTAACCGGTTTCGGGTGCGGTGCCGCCAGCGCCCATGTCAGTAACAGCGAGCCCATGGAAGTGATCGACAGCTAAAGATTGCGAAACTGTAACCCTGCCAGGCACCTCGCTATCGCGAACGCCCAATTAAAGCGGAGGCACGTACGAGAGTGGTGCCCGGTAGGCTTTTCTAGAAGAATTCTTCAAGAGGGTCACAGAGGGTCCGATGTCTTGAGATCAGCTGCACATAAGTTTTTTTCACTGCCTTTGCTGGCAGAACCCTTTCCTAGGTATGTTCATATGTGATTAGTATATCCACTTGCCGAGGCCACGAACAAGGAGGACCGAAGTGTTATCCACGGCATGAATCAGTCACGCTGCAGAGCTGCATGCGTTATCTGATTACTGGACTCGGAAACTCTCTTGCTACTACTACCTATTTGAGTAGGACTAGCAGTTCATGGAACAGGATAGAGCATCAAAGCTCAAAGCTCGAGCTCCTCGATTGGCAGACATGCTGAGTGAGTGCGGAGAAGATGAGAAGAATGATATCATTGTTTGCAATATCATCCTTTTTTTCATATTTCTCCCAGCCTACCAAAGAATCTTCTGTGACAAGCTCAAGAGCTAGCATTGGTAACTAACCAGGCTAGTAACGAAGATGTGGCCTCCTGGATAGCGTTACCGTTGCGACGATGTAAACTCTGTTTTCGACTTCATCACCACCGATGGGTCGCCAAGGTTCCCGATGGCATATCTATTTGTGTATGGGCGAAAGGGGATTCGCGCATCGCGATGATATGCAGCCCTAAAAAAAAAAAAAGACCTGCGTGCTTCATGCCCATGTTTTCTTTTTTCCCTGAGGCTCTCGTGGCATTAAGCATAGCGAGACAAACACCGAGACTATGGAGAATCATCCCCTATGGTTGGCGTTAATACAAAACATGGCTGTTGATGCGGGGCCTCCGTCGCAAGTATCCGCGGAGCCTCGAAATAGCGAGACTCTATCTTGGGAGGCTCGCGCCTACAAGAGCAAATACTATCATAGTCCACACAGCCGAATTCCGGGATAGCTTGTATTATTGAGGGTAATGAGAGTCCATGCTAGCAAACCTGCTGCGAAAGCGAGGAAAGGTGCGCAGCAGTCATACAAGAGCCATCATGAGCCATAGCGTGGGTGAGCGCTACACCTCGGAAGTTTCAAGCAAGGATATGCGGATATACTAGTGACACCTTCACCCTTCCACTTCATGCAGGTCGCTCTTCCAGAGCTAGCCAGTTGGCCGGGTGGAGTGACATTCTTCCAGATAGATGAATGGAAGCGAACACGATATCTTTTTAGCATCATCGGTCAGGACGTCTAGATCTTTGAGAGAGGAGACAAAGCGCCCTTGGATCAGGGGACAGGGCAGATCACTAACAAGACGGACAGCTTCGCCGGCGCTCAGGTCAGTCGGTCAGTAGGTACACAGTAGGTCGTAGGTGATAATTGTCAGCGGAATTCGACCTTTGCTTCCCGCGACGGCGACGGACGCCTTGTGCGGCCGCCCTAAGATAGCTACGGAGCACCTAACCTTAGGGAAGAGCTTCTGAAGGCCCCACAAGTTACACTTCGCAAAAGGGCACCAAAGGCACAGCAGATGTCGAGGTCATGCATGACAGGACGGAATTGTGACTGCAGCCAACACTCAACATGTCGTCACGGAAGCTCCCCGCGATGCTGCTTATGCAGGCGCAGGTCTGGAACAGGAAGTATGTACATTACATGGACTCTACAGTATACCACGCTTGCTTGCCCACGATGTATGTGCGGAGAGGTATGATCAGCGTATGGTACATGTAATTGATCGCTAGTCCCGTGATAATTATGACAGTGTTGCAACCTCATCATGGATGATGGTTATGTTCTCTAGTACAGGGATGGGCTCAAGTTGACCCTTGCGCTCGCAAGAATCATGTCAAATACTTGCCCAGTGGGTAGGAAGCTGTTGATCGATCTGCTTCGACGACCCCTGTACATATTACTGTATGCTAGATTGAACAATTCGGCTTCGGCGCGCGAAGTTCTCGAGTCTGCGACCTGCTAGAAGAGTTATGCAAGGCCCCTTGGTTTACATAACCCGCAGTCCGTGGGATCCAGAGACGGAAGAAAATAAAAAGTCAATGAGAAAACAGGGTCCAGCGTGGCCATGATTGGCTCGCTCGCTCACTCGGATGGTCTCCTGCTCCCCAAAAGACTGCTGCAGGGCTTATTCACATTTCACTCTCCGAGCTCGTCGGTGAATTCGCGAATGTTTGACCCCCGATGTATCTCCAAGTACACCGTTCGTATTCTGCTGCGCGAGCCCAGAAATTATCTGGCTACCAAGACTTGGACAAGAAAGCACCATCAGCATTGGCGTCAACCAAGCCACTCGCGATTCCTTCAACGACCCCCCTCTCCTTTCCCAGGCTGCTAAATGCTAAACAAGAAGAGCCAGACAGCGTGTGCACATACATGTTATGATTTCGAGATCAATAGGAAGGATAAAGAACAACGCTGGCCAGGGGGGGCGAGTTGGCATAATTCTCGAGCCTCGTCTTCCCATATCAATCTTCCTTCTCCACAGGGCGTGGTAGGTGGTAGGGAAAGAAAAAAACACATTCCTACACAGTAGGTACACAAGAGGCGCCTCTCTCCATTCTTCCTGTCTCGACGGGATTCCGCCTCACCTTGGGCATTCCCTCATCTGGAGTTACCCAAGCTAGCGAAATCTTGGCATTCGCCATCTAACGCCAACCCGAAAGCCTATATTCGTCCCAACTACTACTGCGCGAGCTGTGACGCATGCCTATTGGCAGGAGGTCAGACTCTCAGACTGCCGATAGCCAGAACGTAGTAGGTAGCACCATACTGGCAGAGGACTGCTAGGGAGGAAAGGCCAGTGAGCGAGAACGCTTCCGATCATCCTCAGCTCCCCCGGGTTGACGTCAACTGGGCCTCGCCTTTTGGCTTTCTCCAATGGGCCTTCACCACAGCTTCTTCCAGCGCAGTAGCAGGAGGCAATGACCCAAAGACAATGCATCCTGGACCCTGCGGTTCTGCTTTGCTTGACAGCCGGCTGTCGCCGAAGAAGGGGGGCGTTACTTGCGATACACCAAGACAGTACTTGGACCCAGCTAGAGCACCCCCTGTCAGCAACCCAAAAAGACTCAGCATACCTTCCTGACCTTACTTTGGGGCCCACGTCCCGGACATAACTCATGGCCGGCCTTGCGTAAAGCCCACTGTGTTTTCCTCTTACGTTTCACTGACCGGTCCGCAGTCAATAGAAAATAAATACTATTAAAACTGCCGGGTTCCTGACCCAGCGAGCAAGCTTCATCACATAATCGAGCACGCCCTTGCGACCTTGTACCTCTCTCTCCATTAATAATCCTGCCGCATCCTCAGTCATAACCCCCCAAGGGCCCAGACTAAGCTTCCTGCTAGGCTCTGTCCAATACATCTCAGCTTGCCTGTGCTATCTTATTTTCTTAAACCTTCCACTTCCCTCACCACCTTTGATCAAGCTATTCCACACCTTGTTTATACATTGGTGCTTGGTATATTAGTCGTGACAGTCCCTCTGGATATATACACGTGCCACTCGACACTTGTCACATATACTCGGCCAGACTTTGGAGTATAATCAATTCGTCGACCCACGCAGCCCGTTCATATACGATCACTTACACGACGACCTCACACTGCTAGCAACGCGGTCATATTACAATTACCATGGACAAAGGATTACCCACGCCTCCCATGGAGGACAACACCAACAAATTAGCTACAGCCGGTGCAAGGAGGAACACAACATCGAGCACGAAATCAGTTAAAACCGTACACCGAAACTCAAAACGAGCTAGCCAGACCTCGCATTCACCAGTACATGACCATGCACCACTCTCGCCCCACGGCTCCAACATGGACAGGCATAAAAGAGTATGGAAGGCCTGCGAACGATGCAGGCAGAAGAAGACCAAGTGTGACGGAGAATTCCCCTGCAAGCGGTGCAAGGACGACGGGCTTGTATGTACAGCGGGTACAAGGAAGAAGACCGAGTATAAGCAATTACCACGAGGGTGAGTTGTTGCCCTTCTCGTCCACGCACGCACAAGGTGCCGGCGTGCACACGGTTACTAAACATTCTGCAGGTATGCCGAGGTCTTGGAAAACACCCAGCTCGCTCTGATCGCCACCGTTCACAAGCTATACGCCATGGTGCGCAATGGTCAGCAGTGGGATCTGGCCGAGCCCGAGCTCAACGACCGTGGACAGCCTGTAATCCACAACATCGCCACGTTACTTGGATCCATTCGCCCGAACGCAGACGCGGATCTGCCTCCTCACACTGTTTTTCCCGAGGACGAGGCTGGTCTGTCGAAACTGGCTGCCGAGCTCGAGGTGCACCAGCAGATGGACCACGAGTCTCAGCCAGCTGTGAACATCAAATCCGAGACCGACTCGACGTGCAACCGGACAGAACGAGCTAGCTCATCCGAGCTCGACCACTCAGACTTTGAGCAGGACTACAGGAAAACCATGATGGGAAACCAGAACGTCCAGACCCTCTCGCCGCAGAGCTTTGTCTCGTACAACGACTTTGATACGAGCACGATCCCCAACGAATTGGACCCTACCGCCATGTTTCCTGTCCAGTCCTCGTCGAATCCGGCATCCTATCCCTCGTGGAACATGGGCCGGCCCACCTCGATGAACGGCATTCCTCCCCAATTCATGCAGCAGATGGATATGAACATGGCAGACATGATGCTCAGTCAGGGCCTCGTCGAGTCCGAATTCGGTACCCTCAAGCCGCACATCCTGTCGTGTCCAAACCCGGAAGTCATGCTCGGAGTCGGCGATCCCATGATCTACTCGGGCTATGGTATAGATCCATTACGCTCGTGAGAGGAAAAGGGCTTGTGGAGGGCTCACGAAGTATGACGACGACAATTATAGAAGCGGCCGGGTCATCCCTGGTTCCTATGCGGAAGAGGCGTTTCTCGGCGTATCATTATTTGTTTCATGGCAGTCGGCTGACTGCGACGGGTACATTCAATTTCTGAGGGGCCTCTTTTTTTTTTTTTT
>JACVEI010000094.1:81415-166550 GCA_018115615.1 Pestalotiopsis sp. DP-2020a | reverse complement strand
GGGGGGGGGGGGGGGGGGGGGGGGGGGGGGGGGGGGGGGGGGGGGGGAGCTTGCGGTACTCGTCGTGACTTGGGCAAACGCACGTGTACCATGATCGCTCCCCGAGCGAGGCGACCCCGAATTACAGGGCTCTTTCGCCAAGATTTCTCATCTGCCGGGAAAAATGAGAAAAATTAACTGTCTTCCTACCCAAGATATCCTCCGCCGGGGGTGACCTCTCGAAGAGTGCTTGGCTCATTGTTACTCGCTGGTCAATTTGATAAGCACATTGCAACCCACACTGACGACAACTATCTCAATGTCTTTTTCGCGACGCGCCTGCTTCAACTCGGCGTAACATGACTCGATTTGACCATAGAAGAACCGGATACAGACGAGCTGTGACGAAATGATTTTCCGCTGTTACCCAGCCGCTCGCCGATGATCTGACAGGTGGGGAGAAGCGCGGAGCCGCGGCGAGTCATAGGCAATCAGTATAATATCCACAGAGCCCAGCTCTACCCCAGACTCCAGCGCTGTGGTTAAGCAGCTAAGCTCAAAGATCAACAATACAATCCATCCACTCGGTCTTGTTCCAGCTACAAGGCCCGCCCATGATCATATTCAACGGGTTCCCGCGAGTAAGGAGTCAATTACCAGACGTCATAGCAGCGTCCTCAAGGTAAACATTATGCATGGTGAAGCCACGATCATCCTGTCAACTGCGACGTCCAAGAAAAACCAAGAGTTGTCGCATGGCGTTGAAGAAAAACGCAGATAGCAGATCTTCGGCTCCACTCCAGTTTTCCGTCGTTGAAATAAGACTTTTCCTATCTCCAGGATCATCTCTCACCTTACATCACCGATGCCTTTTCCAAAACGGAGAATTGTCGCGAAAGCTCCGAACTCCAGCCCGATCATGGTATGCCGTCGCTCAAACCGCTATGCGCGAGTCGCTGGATGTAGCGACTTGGTATCTGTCAAGTAGCTGGCTCTCATCAAACTTTACCTACCCATCACGAGATATGAGATGGGATCCTGGTTCTCAGGATGTCGCCCTGAGAGCTGCCACGATCCAGCATGCTGTATACATGCTGCCAGGATCATAAAAGACTACCCCTACTGATTAGCGCAAATCTTGTCCGCGTGAGTATATGAAAAGCCGGTCCTGGGGGTCCCATGCGCGGAGAAGGAGGTGGGCAGAGAAGGAATAAACTCAATTCGAGGGCCTGTGGCCTGTACAGAGTATAGCCGCGGTTCGTGATTAGGAGATAAGCGCTTCAACCCCCGGGCGTTCAAACGGGGAGCAGTCGAAACTTGACCAGACGGCGAATGCAAGCGGTCCGCGCACACCATTCTTCCCCATCTTCCTCTCTCCTCTCCGCCGTTTTCCCTCCCTCCTTGTCCGCCGCCGCTCGACCTCCTCCCGTCCGAATCACGCGAAAGCGAGATGTGCACACTGCATGATACGATACTGCGCCATCTCGGCAGCAAGCTGCAAGCACAGTGAGGTTTTCACCCATCCTTGGCGGCGTGGTAGTATTTTCTCGGCTGTCAATCAATGATTCATCGGTCGTCGGCAACGTCTCCACAGCCGGCTATTGGCTGTTGTTGGTTGGGAAAGAAGAGGGAAAATGTGCTTGTCACAAACGAGTCCCCTTGTCACGGAATGCCGACATGGTCTGCTTTCCTGTTCCCATCTGACGATTGTGGAGTTTGGACGGGGGGAGATATCCAATGCATCATTGAGGCACAGGTGTCAGTTAAGGCCATCCCACGTGCGGCTTGTCCCGAGCCATAGTACGTAGCGTATTGTACCATAAAGTGTGCTGCTGTCCGGAGTACATGCAGACATGGTGTGGCCAACCCGTATAGTCATTCCCCAATCTCCATTGCCCCTGACTCCTGAGCTATGAGGCCGGTGGGAAACACGGAATATAGTACTACTACTTTATTCTCTGCAACATGCCTGGCTCGGCACCGACTTGCTCGTTATGGTAGCCGTCCCTCGGATATTTACACAGTATAATCCCAAAGTATCAAACCGAGAAACCGAGCTTCCCCTGCGCCAACAGCTCACAGCTCCCAGCCCCACCACCGTGGTTTGCAAGGGCCTGTGTGGACCTTGGCTGTAGTGTGCTGCTGTGTATGTTGGCAGCATGGGTTAGGGGAGCACATCGTCTGAGAGAGAGGAATGGAAACTGCGTGTCCCGTACGAGTACGTGGCGGTTTGCACAAAAGGGAGCTTTGCTTCCGCCCCTGGACTTCTTGGTTCTCCGTGTCACATGCAGTTGTACATCCGGCTTCGGGCTCTCGATCGATCATAGACCGGCGACACCAGAAGGTCGAAGATATGTCTTTCGTTATCTCTTCACTGCTTCCATGCAAGCCATACACATGGTAATGTCGAATATCACTAGAGGCCTACAAGCAGACCGCTCCAGCAAGTGTTCTACGCTCTTTTTGCGGGGACGTGTAATTGAAGTTTTTCGCGATCTACCCGACTACTGGAATGCGCAGCGCGCCAATCCCCCCAGGGTGGAGCGAGTAACGCGAGAAGATGTGAAACCCGAAACCCGAAAACCACTCGAGAATCAAGAAAGCCGAACTTTTTATTTCTCGTTGTCGCTGTGGCTGACCTACCTAGGTTTGGCAAAGTACGGTACGTTGCAGCCCAGTGCCAGGCCTCATGGTCTGGACTGATGAGGCCTGGACTGGATTCGAATGTCGGATAATACCGTAATAATGATTTTATTCTGCTGCCTGGCTGCCACCTGGGGGGGATGCCGCTTAGTGATTCTTGGCGGTGTTGAGGCCATCAAACGGTAAACCACCAAAATATGATCCTCGTGTCGGCGATGGTGCCAACCGGGGTTCCCAATCTCAATGCATAGCCCCCGAAATGAAGAACTATCTCCTGATCCGCCAGTGATATCATGTATTCCGTAGCAGAATAAAAAAAAAGAAATATACATTTTTGGAGTTACCAAGCTGAGTCAAGACTCAAGAGTCAAAACGTGTTTTGATCCTTGGCAGGCTTTTTTCTGCCGATCCTCGTGACCCGGCGCCGTGTCGGCTGTCGCATAAAAAATAATGTCGACCAGCATGCACTGCCGAGGCGACGCGCCAGGAAAGTCGCCGGGAAAGCAGCCCAAAAAGCCAGCGAGGGGAAATCCAAGGATGGGGGCCTTTATTGAACTTTGCCGATTGAGATGAAGAAAAGGTCACGCTTGTCGATCAACGGCATTGCGACCCCAACTTTTATGACTTCAACGATCCTGAGAGCCCTTGCCCGGCATTCGAGGAAACCCTGAAACCCCGCTGATGAGCCTAGCAGGGCGTGAAACTTTCTTTTTCTTCTCTGCCCATCGCCAAGCTGTATGGACAGACAAGAGCGACTGCCGTCTTTAGCTCCGTAAGGCTGGGAGTCGGGGACGCATCCGCTATGATCTGGTTGCCTTGCTGGGATTTGGATGGTATAGCCCGGCCCAGGTCGGCCAGGATCACTATAATCATGGGATGCGCCTTGGGCAACTTACTTCAGGGGGTGCAGTGTTGGAGTGAGGGCTACGACGGTCAGGGGAAGCAGGCCGCAAACTTAATTGGTGATGGCACTGCTGCCCGTGAACTCCGTCGGTGTATTGCAAGGACAAAGGCAAATCTTATGGACGGTCGTCGTCTTTGCAGACCAATGCATACGGCTATGCGGATATTTCGGTAGAAGCTGCTGTTGGTATGTGCTTCTGCGAGTTGTCTGTGTTTGCAAGGAGTATATTAAACCATATTTCAATCATTGTACGTACTTTTGTAATGACTTCAAACATCAAATACGGTGAGCCAGCTGGACGGGGTGGGAATCCATTGATAGGGGTAATTAGGCGCTGCTTTTACATGCGAGTAAAAAAACGGCAGCATAACGATTATGTAGAGCGTGGAGATTTGCCAACGGCCCTTTACAGGATCTTTCATTTCTCATGTAATGAGTACTCAACATTACCATATTCAGTGAATTATGTTGTGCTTGTTGATCTCGGCTGTATAACGTTTTCAAAATGACAAGAACTAATAGTAATGTCTTTATTCGGTTGCGTCCCGTTCGCATGGAGCCGTAATGGTATCTTACGTGTTGATATTTTTGCTCGTCGTCGTGATGTATGACCGCTTCCTCTGCCTCACATGTGCTTAGCCAGATTCAACACGTCAAAAGCGCATGCTTGCACTAGAATGAATTACGTTGCGAATGCTGGAGTCAGCTGGGATAGTAGCAACATTGATCAGTTCTGCCTATGAATATCGTGTCTATATATTACTCTATGAATGGAGGCCTATCATTTTTGACCACGAGCTCATTCTTACCCTAGATCTATCAGGTGCCCCTATCTAACCGCATCGTTGAATTTGCAAACAAAACGCCAATGTCCCAAAGTTATGACAAAGACCGGAATAGACACATGTCTTAGCCATCCGCTTGTCTGAGTGTCGCTCACTTGCGATCGAGAGAGATATCTTCCGCAAGCTAGATGAGTTGCGAGAGCGCATGGATTACATGTACCAGCAAAGTGAAGGCTTTGACTCTGTGTGGTTATTCACAATTTGGAGTCATTCCTCTTCAGTCGCACAACGCCCTGGGATCATGATATTAGCCGAAAGTCAACATCAACGGATGAAATACCGGTTACCTCTTGGTGGCACGTTGCCAGCAACGTTCCATCTTTGCTGAAGATGCGCTGTGTGACGACTCCTCGCCCGTCACCAGACCATGGGCTCTCCATCTCGGAAAACATCCACTCGTCTGCCCGCACCTTTTTCGGGTTGTGGAAATATATAACACTGTGGGTGTAATTAGTAAGGCGAAGAGCATGAAAGAAAGATAGATGTGTACTCACTGGTCCAACGAGACCATCATGCCAACCGCCGGCCGGCCGACCATGTCGTCAATGGTGCCGCTGCCCTCAAACTCGAGGAGCTTGGTCACGCGGTTCTTGACCTCGGGGGACAGCTTGCCAAAGTCCTCGGCGCGGAAGGGGAAGCGCCAGAGCTGGTGGATGCGGCTGACGGTGCCGATGAAGTAGCTGTCGCTGACGTAGGCGAGGGCGCTCAGGTGCGCCTGGTGGCCGCCGGCCTCGCTGATGCGGCCCCGGGCCCGGACCCAGTGCCGCGTCTTCTTGGTCTCGACGGGCCCGTCTTTCTCCCCCGTCACCTCGATCCGGTAGCTCTCGAAGGGCGACTCGCGCCCTACCTCCTCGGCGTAGTCCTCGGGCGGCGGCCGCACGCCCTCGGGCATGGCCGCCGCGTGGTGCACCTCCCGCTGGGCCACCACCTCGCCCATGTCCTTGGTGAAGGACATGGTGACGGTGAAGATGGCCCGGCCGCGCTGCCGCGCCTGGACTGTCCGCGTGCAGAACGACTTGCCGTCGCGCACCCGCTCCACATGGTACAGTATGGGCACAGTCGAGTCGCCGGCCAGCACAAAGTAGCAGTGGTACGAGTGCACCACAAAGTCCGATGGCACGGTGCGCTGGGCTGCCGCTAGAGTCTGCGCAATGACGGCGCCTCCGTATATGCCCCTAGCCCCTGGCGGATGCCATAACTCTCTTGTGTTTGTGAAGATGTCCTACGGGACGAGTTTAGCACGCACGCATCTACTATAGAACGAATAGACAATCGTGTCCTAGCTTGGAATTGTTCTTACTGGTCCAATGATGCTCAGATCTGTCAACTCGAGCGCATTCTCGATCAGAGCCTTGCTGGAGTCCTGCTCCGGGGGCTTGATCAAAGTCGCGCGGCTGGCCATGGTAAGGTTCAAAATGCAGCTGTGCCCTAGGTTCGGGGCGTTCTAGACGTGTGTCGTTGTCACTCTATCACCTACAAAGACGGAAGAAATTGGGTCTTGAGGGGGGTCCAATGCAGGGTAGTAGGTCTGTCTGTTTTTGTGCCCCTGAGGATATCTGATCTGGATGCAGAAGGCCAGCTGTGCGCGTCTTAAAATGGATGGACGCGACAGTATGGGCTTGATTGACAGCTGAAATTTTGCCGAGGTTCGGTCCAAGGTCCCCCTGAGGGCGCTGCATGGGTCAGTTGATTGGGGGGATTCGGCAGCGGGTCTTACCGACGGGGTCTTTCCCCAGAGGCCCGGAGTTTTGGTTTACCTGCACCCGGCAATTGACAAAGGGCCAACTGACAGATCTTGGCATTCAAATATCGACAACGCTGGCTGTTCAATACGCGAGAGCGAACCACGGGCATCAGAGTAATGTAAGTACGACAAGGGATACGAGTACGGTCAGTCAAGCAGGTCTTTCAAAGTCGGAATCTCCGCGGTCTATTCATGGTAGCTATGTCTCTATCACGATATCCTGAAATCCGCGCTATTGCGAGGCAACGTTGTGCAGACTGATATCCTCCCGAACCACGGGTGATGCGATCGTACTCCGAAGCTGCTCCAAGTGCTGAGCCGTCGCACCATTCGGAGCAGCACCGTTGACAGGGCCACCGCTTGCCACCGTCTGCGCGTTGGAATGCGATGCAGAAGAAATAGGCTTCTTCTTGTCTCCACGGAGCTCCAGGAGATGATCAAAGTAGCCTTCGGGCACCGGCGTCACGTAGCTGCCGCAGAACACACCGACCTCGAACTCCTTGGGGCCGTGCGCGGGTGAGCATTCCGCGCAGGCAGCCTTCAGGTCGTCGAGATCTTGGTAGACGACATCGTCGGCGCCAATGATCTGGGCCACAGCATGTCGGTCGCGGTCGGTGGCGATCAACTCTGCAGGGCTGGCCAAGTCGATACCGAAGATGTGAGGATGTGTGATCGGCGGGGCGCAGGAAGCAAAAATGACCTTCTTGGCACCAGCTTCTCTTGCCATGACGACAATCTCCTTACTGGTCGTGCCTCGAACGATGCTGTCATCGACCAGAAGGACGCAGCGACCTTCAAATTCGGACTCGATTGCGCTCAACTTTCTGCGCACACCCTTTTGCCGCTGACTCTGACCCGGCATGATGAAAGTGCGGAAAACGTAGCGGTTCTTGACAAAACCTTGAGAGTATGGTTTCCTCAGACTCTCTGCGACGGAGGCTGCGGAGGTATTGGCGGTCTCCGGAATGGGGATGACGGCGTCAATCTCGTTGATGCCCTCCTCGCCCAGAATGGCACGGATCTTGTCTGCCAGTTTGTAGCCCATCTGCTGTCTGCTCTTGTGCACGCTGATCCCGTCAATGGTGGTATCAGGTCGGGCGAAGTAAACGTATTCGAAGATATCGGGGCTGTAGGACTTGGGCTCCTCGACCTGGCGGAAGACAGGCTCACGGCCCTTGCCCAAGAATACAGCCTCACCTGGCTTGATATCCCGGATGTTGGAGAAGCCAAGCTGTCGGAGAGCAATAGACTCCGATGCCAGCATGTAGTCCATAGCGCCAGGCAGTGTGTCGGATGGCCTCTCGCCCAAAACCAAAGGCCGGATGCCATTGGAATCACGGAAAGCGAGGAGGCCGTATCCGGCAATCATGGCAGTGCATGCCCATCCACCCTTGCAACGAGCATACATTCGGCTGAGCGCAGCGAAGATGTCTTCGTAGTTCACTCTGGCCTTGCCAGTCTCGTTGAGCTCATTGGCGAAGATGTTCAGCATGAGCTCGCTGTCACTGTCGGTATTCTTAGGAAGGCGTTAGCTCTTGAACCGACTGCGCGTCTGGAGTCTCATGTGCGCGGCTTGCTGCACGCGTACAAGTATCCAGGGAAGTGAACAAACTCACAATGTGCCTGTGCGCCTCCTTGTCAAGGAACTCTCGCAGCTCGGGTGCGTTGATGAGGTTTCCGTTGTGGGCAAAGACGAGGCCGTAGGGACTGTTGACGTAGAACGGCTGTGCTTCGGCCGAAGACGATGTACCGGCAGTGGGATATCTCAGGTGGCCGATGGCCATGGATCCGGGCAGGTCTGTCACACGGGATCCAGACTTGAAGACATCGGCAGCCATTCCGTTGCCCTTGCACTGGTACACGCGACCTCCTGCTGCGCAAGTTGCGATTCCACACGCATCTTGGCCTCGGTGCTGCAGGAAGTAGAGCGCATTGTGGACGTCTGCTGCGGCTCTACAGGGCGCGTTCGGGTCGTCGCCGATGTGGCCCAGGATGAGTGCTAGGATTCCACACATTTCGAAGGCTATTGAAGATGTACTCGTTAGCTCGTGAATCGTCTAGAGCGACGGCCGTGAATCAATGGATTTGACAATTGTTTGTTGATCAGAGTGTGAATATTTGTTTCCGCAGCGTATGCTAGGCAGTCGAACATTTATAAAGAGTAATCATCATATAACAACAATTATGGTTTGGTGGCACTTGTCTCTTGACAAGCCCCGTGCGTGAAGAACATTCCGCGTTCCGCTGGGCTATCTGATCGCCAAAGACATCCCTTCTGTGTGCCTAAAGGGAAGGCGCGCAGAGGTAGGTAGGAGATACAGACGGTGCCCATCCGGGATACGGAGGCAACGGGGAAGGAGGAGACCGGCAGGCCGGGGGGCGAAAACTTACCTCGAGTTGACTCGGCGAGGAACCTTTATTGTCTAGCAATGCTCGGTATCTTGCAGAGGAAGCAGAGACAGCGACTCAACGATGCTCGAGTGCCACAGGTCGAGGCAGAAAAAGAGTCGTTGGCGATAAGGATAAGGTAGGGCGAGACAGGGCTGCGCTGCGGAGGGGCAGGTGTGTGGTGGGGGGAACTGGACCTGTTTTTTGTTCCGCGCGAGGGGATCTGTGCCAAAGAGACAAAAAAACCGGACTCTCTTCAGGGACCGATTGGGAGCTTGGATTGGGCGCCCTGCCAAAATAGTGCAAACGCACTGAATGCAGAAAAATCGAAGAAGCACGAGTCTGACATTGTTTCTCTAGCTTGTTGGGCTGGATAAGTTTTCGAGACGGAGGCGACGGGCTTCAAGTAGGAAGAGAGAAAAAATAAAAAGTGGAGGAGGCCAGAGGTGGAGGGTAATTTGGGGAAATCCTATATATCTGATTGGTCAATGTCGCACAAGGATTTTTCACGGCCGCGGACTGCGAATTGAGCTTCCGGGATCGGTACTGTTTCCATACAGCCGGCTTGGAGAAGCATAGGTATGATGCAAGCCTGTCCAACACTGGTATAGTGAATGCTCAAGACTACCTGCCTTTGAACTGTCAAATGAGCTGTTATGAAGCTATTTTGCCCATTTTCTCACAGTTATATCTCCAACATCTTGACCACGAGAGGAAACTCTTTTTGCTGAGCAAATGGCATAATCCGGACGTGTTTAGCCCTATGCCGATCCAAGCCGATACCGCTCTACTTGGCACTACCGGCTGATCTAACAGAAGCTGTATCAAGTCGGCAGGTCGGATGTCGGCCGCAGAAAGATGCTTGAAGATGCTTGAAGAAGCGAGTCACATGGCCTTTTGATTGTCACGATTTGGCAACGGGAGGATCTGGCAGGATTCATACCTTGTATCCACTTCTATTTCTCCGTGGGCAATTCGGGGACGGGTAAAAACTGCAGAACGTAGAATGCAATGATACGTATCATATTTGCTCACGGCTCCAGCAGCCAGTTCCGGCAATCGATACTCAAATATTGGCAACTTCTAGCAAGCAGAGCAAGCAGCAGGACTTCCAAGTTTTCCGCCCTACGGGTAACTTAGTCATCGGCTGACTGATGCGGCAGGTCGATGCTTTGCGCCCCAGAAAGGCCCAAGCTTGAAAGATAGCGCCTGTTGGTAGTTCAGCGAACTCTGGATCTCGAGGCTCGAAACATCAACAACACAACGCGAGATAGCTTCCAAAAATGATGTACACAAGAAATATTCGGGAGCATACCGTGGCCTCGATAGACTGCTATCAATAGAAGGAGACAGAAATGTTCTCTCTTTCATCTGTGGCTGCTGCAACTACCGCGGGTGGAGCACGATGATTCGTTCTAGCTCACAGGCCATTGGTCTGTCCCTGAAAATCAGTGGGGCGAATCGTCTCAATCAGCATGAGCTAATCGCTCATAAGCAATACTCGTCATTGGGTGGAAAATGATCAACAATCATACAAATCGTCAAGTCCTTAAAAAAAACTCCATGTCTTGTGCGAAATCTCCAATTAGCTGATACTTTTTTAATCATCTGTCATCACTCCTGTCAATATTCGCGGCTTCCAGGAGCTGTTTAGCAACTTTCTATATATGCCCCGACTCGCCTTCTTGTTGTCAATTCTGGTCGTCTCCATTGCAATCCTCTTATACAATAACCAGCCTCTGCTCAAGACTTTCTTGGATACAGTGACCAATAGTACAACATACGGGTCTGTATTTGAATCGAATACCACCTCTTCCATCACCGCGTGGGCTCAGATACCAGAGACAACCGCCAGCCTTCTTGAACAAAATTCGCAGCAGTCCATGAACGCTGTCAAGAGCACAATGTCCAAGGCACTTTCACACGCAAAGATCGTCCCGCACCGATCCGGTGCTCGCGGTCACTCCGACCATGGCTGGCTCAACACATACCACAGCTTCTCGTTTGCGGACTGGTACAACCCAGAGTTCATGCACTTTGGCAACCTGCGGGTGTTGAACGAGGACCGGGTCAAGGCCAACACGGGCTTCCCAACGCACCCCCACCGGGACTTTGAGATCTTCAGCTACATCCTCTCGGGCGAGCTGACTCATCGGGACAGCATGCTGCGCAAGGGCAGCGAGGGCGGCCAGTCGGACAAGTTCTACCGCATGCACCGTGGCGACGTGCAGTTCACCACGGGCGGCACGGGCATCGCGCACTCCGAGTTCAACGAGCACAACAAGGACACGGTCCACTTCCTGCAAATATGGGCCCTGCCCTGGAAGCGCGGCCTCACTCCCAGGTACCACACGCGCCACTTTGCCGACGAGGACAAGAGGCAGCGCTTCGTGCCCATCCTGAGCCCCCTCAAGGGCGGCCCCGAGGCCACCGCCGACGCGGAGAAGAAGGCCGAGCCCACCCTCCCCGACACCATCCCTATTCACGCCGACCTCGTCATGGCCGCCGGCATCATCGCCCCGGAGAGCAAGTTCGAGTGGGTCGTGGGCGCCAAGGCCGGCGAGAGCAACAAGCGCAAGGTCTACATCCACGTGCCGATGACCAAGGGCGGCAAGGCCAAGGTGCGCCTCGATGGAAGAGACGACATCCTGAGCGAGGGCGATGGTGCGTTTGTGGAGAATGTTTTCGCTGGAGACAAGTTGTCAGTTGAGAGTGTCGGTGAGGCGGAAGCCGAAGTTGTTTTGCTGGATACCGCGTAGATTAGGAAGATTTGAGAGACATGGGAAATAAGCGAGAACGGTATGCAAATAGAAAGCACATGCAGATAAATGTTAAGCCAAAATGATTCGCCTATCACAAACATATCCTTACAATGCAATTCCGTTGATTCAATGCCGTCTTAAATGTGCTGCTTGACTCGTAGTAGTTGAGAATTACAGCGTGCAAGTAGGGCATCGGCACGTATGATGAGACCTGCCGATAGATACAAAGATTACTCGGTTCCTTTCCAAACAGTTGAACGCCGAGAAAGGATCGGATTCCTTCCGCATGCGCTCTCCGTCGTGACATTTCGTAGCATCGGATATGTCCTACGCAGTCGTCATTGTGATCAATGATCAAGCCCCTGACTCAAAAAGCACGATTACGATACACTTTTTGTCAAAGCGTCGTTGTACAGAAAGCAATAAATCTTGGAGTCTCTCACGGTACTATGTAGAAGAAATCGTTTGTTCAACATTCTTGAATAGTATATTATCTATGAGCTCACTTGGGTATTGTGTCAGCAGAACATTACTTGTTTTCTGTATCCTGGCTTAACTAATGGTCCAGTACGAGTACGAACCCGAGCTAATCATTTCATTGTAGCTCAGGCGTAGAATGTTGCCGTTCGAAGGCCGAAAATAATGTGTTCTACAAGCCCCCGCTCGGTGACTGTCATCTCACCATTCAGAGATGGACGATTTTGCCACATATCAGTAGACACCCTTCTCAGCCGCGGCGGTCATCTTCAAGCGATCTCAAACGGCGAACAGCTACAAGAGTGCTCATTATCACTTCAAACATACGACGAGTTCTGTGAGGGAAAGTATAATTTATATCTCCGTTCGCCGGTGAGGTGTGAGGTGTGACAGTGGACGAATTTCTCAAAACATCTCGCCGGATAACTTGGTTGGTGAGCATAAGCATGCGCCGCATTCAAGCATCAATGGTCTCACGGGCATAACCCACCCTTCATTATTGCCAACAGGAAATCCTGAGACGGTGGCGCCAAGGCTATCTGCATGAACAAACAACCCAAAGCGCGAGGTGCATCCACAGCATGACCGCAATCACTCATACACAGCACATTCATGATCGTGGATGTGGAGTCGGGCTGAAAGGTCCTGGAGCCAGGCCGAAAAACCATGCAAAAAAGAAAGAAAGTCAAAACTGCCTAGCGGGACCCATACTCTTTCCTGTGCAGACTGTGCTCTTTCATGCTTAAAAGTTGAGTTGATTAGGAAACGTTGCACGACCCGGCCGGGATGGCTTGTGATGTGCACGGGTACTGGCTGCCGTTGACGCCAACCAACATGATTGGAAATGACTGGGCATGTCGTCGGCTTGTTTGCTGTCAAACCTTCCAAACCCAGCATATATCGCTGCTAATTTCCATCCGTCGACCATAGCCGCGTTCATTGAGGAATGCGAACGTCTGAATACTAGATATGGATGAGGTACAAACGAGCGAGAACATCTCGGCCGTCTTCTGCTCAAGTGGTTCGTGGCTTGCGCTTCACACGCTATAGCCTTTGACAGGTCAGCTCAGTTCCCGGCACTCATTTTACCTTCAGGAAGCCAAAAGTGCCGGCAAAAGGCATCGTCTTTTTAGTAGACTCCAGCTTTACGCACGTATGAGGTAGTAAGTGATAAGCAACAGCGCGAGTAATGGCAAACGGTATTCACGATGGATACTGACAGCCTACTGACAAACGTAAAAGCAAGCGCAAACTTCAATAGCGGGAAAGGAAAAGCACGGACTCGCTTTCCTAGTATCAGATCATATCATGAAATTTTTCAGCAATGACATATCCAGTCATCCTCGGGGAGAATAAAGATTTGGGTTAACGTCGCTTCTAAAATGGGGCCCAAGAGAGAGAGGCCTCGGAGGATATGTCGGGGCCCCACCAGGGCAGAGGGGTTCTGTCAAATCCTAAAAGGACCCCTGGCGCTATCAAACGCATGGAACGGCCGCGCTCCGTCCCACCTGTCAAGGCACAAGAGATGAGTTTACCAATATGAATTCCAAGTAGGAGTGGCTGCCTGTCGGACTCGGCCGCAACCATGATCGCGAGTCTGAAAAAAGAAGTCGAGGGCAGTGAAAGATCTCACGATCGAATGTGGTGTTTTTACCGCAGATCCGGAATGTTCGCCCGCGCTTGGCAGCTTGTCGTTTGGAGGCGAGACGCGTTGATCTTTCCTGATTGGCAGCAGTCCCCATTGAACAAGCTCCTCCATCAGATATCTGATTAGAGCCGCCCGAGGAAAAATGTGAGAGGAAGGGCAGAGATCGACCCCTGAGCAAAGCGCCCGCGCACCAGTCCTACTATTCCTCCGTCTTACATTCGGATGAATAGACCGGCTCGCCTGTCTGCCCAGCTAAGCCCAGCTAAGAGTATATGGCTCAGGCCAAAGCCTCCCGCTAGACTGGGCTGCTGGGATCCGACTGTGCCAAGACGCCGGGCAATTGTCCATTTGGGTCTTCATATGGCTTTGCTTCTCGTCAGGCGACCAATCATCTTTCTCTGCGCCGCATGCAGGAGGCACTCACAAGTGTATTGAGCCTCGGCGTTGAAGGGCGCTATACCTGTTCCTGTTCCCTTACATACCAAATATTGGCTCATGGCGTGATGCCATCTGCATCGATGAGGGGAATACCTACTTACTGACCAAGGAACTGTCTAGTCCCAAGTATCGTGTGCACGCTGGGTCCTTATTGATACATCGCAAAGCAGGAGTGGTTGTGCGGACAGCACGGTACCTGCAGGTCCTACGCCGCCTGGCTTGGTAGAACCGCATATCCACAAACTTGGTCGAAAGCTCATTTGCCCTGGGAATTAGAGACTCGGCGAACGGATATGGAAATATGGAAGCGCTTCGGGCTCGGACTGGCTGCAGTACGGCGCAGTCGAGTAGACGGCTTTATCATGACGGGGGCGAAGCTGCGTATTCTCGATCTTCTTTTCCTTCTCTTCTGTCTTCACTCCGTCATCAAGTAGTCAAGACGACAATACACGGCCTCTACAGCCAGCCGTTGCAGCCTTTTTGGTTTGCGTCCCTTCTTTGATCGATTCGATCGTGTCACTCTTTGCGGTTTCGGCCACATTACAATCATTCCTACACACGGAGTAATTAATAATCAATAATGAAGATGTTGAGCAAGTCAGTTATCATGGGCGCTGTGCTGTCAGCGGCTCCGGCCCTCGCCACCAACCAGTTGAACGCATACTGGGTAAGCACTCACACAAACATCTATCAACATAACCACTTGATAGCAAATATGCTGACAAGAAGACAGGGCCAAAGTGGACTGGACACCGAGAGACTCAAGGACTTCTGTGATACCACGGCACTTGACTACATCACCCTCGCCTTCGTCAACCGAGCCCCCAAGAGTGTAGGTGATCTTCCCGGAACCAACTTCGCCGCCCACTGCGCCAATACATACTACGAGGACTCGATGCTCCAGAGCTCTTGTGATTGGATTCGACAAGACATCAAGTACTGCCAGGGGCAGGGAAAGAAGATCCTTCTGTCTATTGGTGGCGTGTACACCGAGGAGAACGTCGTGACCAAGCTTCTCGGCACCGCCAGTGACTACAGCCTTCCCGACAATGAGACTGGAGAGTGGTTCGCCGAGTACTTGTGGGGTGCTTTCGGTCCCAAGACGGATGACTGGGCCCACGAGCGTCCTTTCGACTACGATGACGTTACTGTCGAGGTTGATGGTTTCGACTTTGATATCGAGCACAGCTTCGTCGATCAGCAGCCCTACGTCAAATGTGTCAACAAGCTTCGCGAGCTCAGCTCGGGCCACGGCAAGGTCCTCACTGCTGCTCCTCAGTGCCCTGTCGGTGATAACAACGAGTACATGTACATGCGTGATATCCTCAAGGGTGCCACCTTTGACAAGATCTTCATCCAGTTCTACAACAATGGACAGTGCGAGGGATCCAACTTCAACCTCGATGCCTGGGTTGAGTGGCTTTCCACCACGCGCAACAGCGAAGCCGAGTTGTTCATTGGCCTTCAGGCCATTGAGGATTCCGTTTCCTCTTCAGGATTCGTTCAGCCCGAGGACATTGCCGCCCTCGTCTCGGCAGCTCAGTCGTACCCGACCTTTGGTGGTGTCATGCTCTGGGATGCCAACTACGCCACTCTCCTCACGAACTCTTCCGACAAGAGCTACCTGTCCAACTGCGCGTCTGCTATTGGCAAGGCCGTTACCACCATCACGACCTCGACCGTCACCTACTCCGCTACCACTTCGTCTAGCAGCTCTGTTGCTACCTCGAGCACTGTCATTACCACCTCGAGCTCTGCCGCTGCCACTACCACGACTTCCAGCTCGGAAATTCCCACCAGCACCTCTTCATCTGCTTCCTCGAGCATCACCGAGTCTTCCACTGCATCTACCAGCTCTGCTGTTTCCACGAGCTCTGAAATTGTCTCCTCAAGCTCAACTGTTCCCGACAGCACTTCGTCATATGCTTTCACCAGCTCCGCTACTGTCACTTCAAGCTCGGACATCAGCAGTTCCTCCTCTGCTTCGCCTGTGACCACCGAGTCATCTGATGTCGCAACCAGCACTTACTCTGCTTCCTCCATCAGCTCGACCATTTCCAGCAGCATCGCAGAGTCATCTACTTCTGCCAGCATCACCGAGTCTTCCACTGCATCCACCAGCTCTGACGTTGTCACCTCGAGCTCGACCGTTATTGAGAGCACATCGTCGTATGCTGCCACCAGCTCTGCTGTCATTACTTCAAGCTCGGACTCCGTTATCAGCTCTTCTTCTTCTGCTTCATCGAGCAGCAGTGAGTCATCGGTTGTCGTCATCAGCACTTACTCTGCTTCCCCCATCAGCTCGTCCGCTTCTTCTTCCACCATCCCTACTACTTCTAGCACTGCTAGCTCAAGCGCAGCTATCACCAGCAGCGCTTCGCTGCCTGCCAGCTACACCCAGTCAGTGCCTGCCACTACTTCGGCTTCGTCCAGCACCGACGATGACGACGTAAGTTCTAAGTACGCCAGATGGAATGCATACATTGGAAAGCTAACCATGTTTGAATAGTCGTGCGATGAGGAGACCGACACGGAGACCATCCCTTCCCCGACCGCCTCGTCCTCTGCGTACTCTTCGGTCGTCCCTACTGGCTATGTGACCGGCTTGCCCTCTGGATACCCCTCCGGCAGCCCCTCGGGCTACCCGACCGGCCCTTACGGTAACGCCAGTGCTACCATTGCCACCAGCTCTGCCAGCTCGGTCCAGTCCACCATTGCCACTGGTGCTTCCAGCGAGGGCCAGTCTGCCAGTGCTGCCAGCGAGGTTCAGTACACCACCAGCACCGTCTACAGCACCAACGTCTACACAGTCACTTCGTGTGCCCCTACTGTCACCAACTGCCCGGCCAGGCTCGGCTCCGTCACTACCGAGACTGTGGCAATTTACACGACCATCTGCCCCGTGACGGCTACCGAGACTGGCATCGCCACTTCCACCGCTGCCACGGAGACTGGAGTCGTCTCTTCGACCGCCGCCCTGCCTACACAGCCCACCGAAGTGGCCACCGCCAGTGATGTCGAGTACACGACCAGCACTGTGTACAGCACTAATGTGTACACCGTGACCTCGTGTGCGGCTACCGTGACTGACTGCCCGGCCAGAGTCGGCAAGGTCACCACGGAAGTCACAGCCTACACAACCATCTGTCCCGTGACGGCTACCGAGACTGGGGTCGCTACTACTTCCGGCAGCGGTTCCAAGGCATACTCGACTGCCCCGGCAGGTGGCTCATCCGTGTCGGCCACCGTTACCGCCGGTGGTGCGTCGAAGACCTACCCTGCTAGTGGTTCCTCCGAGACCTACCCTGCAGGTGGCGAGTCCAAGACTTACCCTACCGGTCCCGCCGGTACTGCTTCCAAGTCCTCCTCCGCCGTCCCGGTCAGCACCTTCACCACGTACTTGAGCGCCCCCGTCTACCCCACGGGCAAGTCCAACAGCACCGTCTCTGCCACTGGTACCGTCACCCTCAAGCTGTCCAGCTCTTACAGCGCCCATGCCACCACCACCTTGGCGTTCTCGACCAGCAAGGCATCTGCCGCTACCACTGCCCCTGTCTCCGCGGTGCCCACGGCCCCGGTCACTGCTGGTGCCGCCAAGACTGTGATCAGCCTCGGTGGTGTGTTTGCTATCATGGCGGCCATGCTCATTTAAGGGAGCCGAGACTAGGAAAGGGTGTTCTTTTCAACTTCATAGCACAGGTTAGGAGCAGGGCGCGATGCTTCATTAGCTAGCCTGTTTCACCAGCATGACTATGCATTCTTCTTGAATATAAATGAATTATGATAATGCTTCTCTTCACAAAGCCATATGATCATCCCACAAGCTAATCCTGTCAACTTGAGTGTCTTGTCTTAAAATCCGTTTCTGGAAGTCCATATGTGCCCAGGTATGTTGACCCATATAAGAGCATATACGTTTTTCACCTAGTTTGAGGCATCATTCCGTCGTCTGTGAGTCAGTTCGATCGGTGAATCTGCCACATGTCCTGCCTCGATCACGGGAGCCGGTTCTTCTCGATTGACTCCAAGAACGGCTTCCTTTCTCTCATTGCTGAGATGGCATTCCGACACAAACAGGCTGAGCAAGGACGAGAGACCCGCGACGGCGACATACTGGATCATCGCAAACAATCAGCTTCTGGGTTGGCCCTAAGCATTGGAAAGGGGGCCATTTCCCAAGGCGCGCTCAGCATGAAATTCTACTTACCATGATCCATACTGTTCGCAGACCGTGAAAGTATGCTTGTCTTACAACGATCTGCTGATCGCTGGGAAGTGCTCCGATACTCTCAATATTCGCGGAAGCATTGTCGCCGTCAAACTGCGCGGCGAGATTTGGCCCCAGCTGGTCGACCAAGGCCGAGTTCTCGCTCCGCATCACGTTCTGGAAGATGACGCCCCCGACGACGACAGACATGGCCGTCGCGATGGAGCGCAGAAAACCCATCGTGGCCACGACGGCGGCAGTGTCGCGCACCGTAGTCGAGGCCTGCGCCGCGAGGACGGGCGCCTCGATGTTGAGCCCGACGCCGACGCCCGCGAGAATCTCAAAGGCGAAGAGCTTGGCGATGTTCTTCTCAAACTCGAGGTCGATGAAGAGCCCGGCGCCCAGCGTGAGCAGGACCTGCGCCGCGTACATGAGAGGCCGGTATTTGCCCGTCTGCTGGATGAACACGCCGGCGGCGGCGGCGGACAGCGAGCACGAGACGATGAGCGGCAGCAGGTGCAGCCCCGAGGTCAGCGCGTCGGCGCCCAGGACGGACTGCGAGTAGAGGGGCAGGTAGTACGTGAAGCCGATGAGTACGTACGCGTTCAGGGAGAAGACACCGTACGCCGAGAACTTGGACCAGCTGGAGAGGAGGCGCAGGGGGATGACGGGGTTGGCGGCAAACTTCCACTCGTTGACAAGGAAGATGCCGATGGCCGCGAAGCCGAACACGATCAGGCAGATGACGGCGGCTGAGGACCAGGGATACGTCTCGTCTCCAAAGTCGAGTCCGAGGAGGACCATTAGAGCTCCTCCCACGCAGAATGCGCTTCCGGTCCAGTCAATGGCTTGCAGGCCGGCCTTAACAGAGGTGTTAGGCGATGGTACTTTGAGAAAGAAGAGCAGCACGATGAACACCACTGCGCCTAGGGGCACTATTCGCAGTTAGAGAGTCAGTTATTAAATGGATCGATATCACGATAGCGTTTAAAGACCATCGGCCACTTACAATTGATCCAGAAACACCATCGCCAACTATGAACAAGCGTGTGTTAATCAGTATAGGATGATATCTTGTCTTAGGCAACTTGAAAACTTACTTTAGCCGCGTCGTGAAGACACCACCAAGGACCGGCCCAAGAGCGCTCCCGACAGCCCAAATGATGGACGTGATGGCAAGGTATAAGCCGCGATCCCGAAGTGAAAACATGTCACAAATGATAGTGTTTACCATGACCCCCATCCCCGACGCGCCGATACCCTGGACAGCACGGCCGGCGATCAGGGCGTTCATATGCGGCGCCAGCGCGCACAGCAGACTGCCGACGAGAAAAATGGCGAGGGCGATTAGTATTATAGGTCGTCGGCCCCAGAGGTCTGAGATTGATCCCCAGATTGGCGTCACGGCCGTGAACCCCAGAATGAAGGCAGAACCTACCCAGATGTAGCCGGCGGTGGAATCAAGGGACGCGACGATGGCTGGTACGGCTGTCGTCACGATTGTCATGTCCAAGGCCGACAAGGTCGCAGAGAGACAGAGCGAGGTCATCGTCAGTGTAATGGTGGTGCCTGACATCTTCCCCGCGGTCTCCGAATTTTGTCTGGGAGTTGTGTTCGGCGGGAAAGAGGCATTGCAGCGCTCATCGCCATCGGGTTGAGAGGCTCTCGAATGAATAGGCGGGATGACTGTCAGCTGGTTATTGCGTGCTGTGCTTTGTACCATCATGTCGGCGATGTCCCCGTCGTCTTTTACAGGTCGTACTTCTGTAATCGAAAAAGACATGATGAGCGTAACAGTGGCAAGTGTATACGAAGACAGAAACAAATATGAAATTCAATTGGTATACCAAACAGCCAACATGATATAAATATATTATTACACTGAATCGAGCTCCGGTACCTCTGTGAGTATAAATAAGCACTAGCCATGGAGAGTTTTAATTGGCCTAACAGCCATCATACCATTGGGCGTACGGCTGACACAGCCGACTTGGCATTTTGTCCTGGGAGCTCGAGGCCCCCGACAAAATAAAAACATGATTTCTTCCGACCCTTTGCAGGAAGGAGGACAAAAAGAAATAACGTTGCACTAGCCGCGAATCGAACGCGGGGCCCATCGATGGCAACGATGGATTTTACCACTAAACCACTAGTGCTTACATGGATTGACTTGATCTTATATATCTCTAAGATAGTTTCATTACCTGCGTCGCTTCTGCGACGTCCCGTAATCGCTTTCTGGAAATACTTGCATGCGATTTACTGCTAACAGAAGTACGCAACGCTTGCATTCTGCTGCACCTCATATTTGCTCGTAATGCAAAAACCCTTAACCTATCGAAAGGATTGCGTCAATTCCAAGGATAAAAAAAACGAGCTGACGTTCCGTCATCTCGTTTTTCTCTTCAAGAAAAAGGATAGCGCTTAAACACTGTCACCTGGCACGTAAACCCTATAAGGCACGTAAGCACTGTAAGGCACTTAAAGACTGTTACCTGGCACGTAAACACTGTATAGCGCCAAAAAAAAAAAACACTATCGAAGTGCAGATATTTACTAATATGGATATCTAGTTATCAACCTACCTACCCAGCTACCTACCCATCTACCTACCCATCTACCTACCCATCTACCTACCCATCTACCTACCCATCTACCTACCCATCTACCTACCTATCCACCTACCTATCCAAGTAGTGATCCAAATAGCCATCTATACAGCCATCTACCTACCTATGCACCTACCTCCCAACACCGATCTATACAGCCTTACAGCCTATCGCTCGTGCCACTCGCTATCGCTATCGCCGTCCCCATCCTAACGGGATGGGTCCGGAATGCCTTCCTTCGTTGACGTACAAAAACTAAATATAGCTGAAAACCTGGACAAAAAAAACCGACTTTGCACAGCTGCGAAAGCACCAAATTCTGTCATATCACATTAAATTTCGTTTCGTATTAAAAATACCACCGGTCCCTATTATAAAGCCGAGTGCATCCAAATTCGAAACCAGATTAATAGCACGGGAAGCCGCCAAACACCGAAAAAAGCAAAACGGCCAGCCCCGATATTCCTCGAATAGGGCCATTGGGTTGGCTACCAACGCCACGCCAAGTTTTGTGGCCGTAAACCTGTGTTAGCTATGTGTTAAGATAGATGGAAAGTGAGATGGGTTCAGACAGATCAAAACTTGTCGAGTCTTGGCGGAATACAACGCCGTTCTGGGCCTAACTCAGTCTTTATATCTACCTAGGTACCCAGCCGGCGGATAGAGCTTGATGAATAATCTTCCGAGACAGGCCGGAACTAGAGGGTAGAGTCATGGCCTGGAGTATAAACGAATGTCAGCTCCACTTACCACATACGGAAAGAGACCCCGCCAAGACTTCGGGTACCCCATCCTCCCCTAGGTTAGTTGCCTCACCGACCATAATAATGACCCAGGATGATTGATTGCTTACATGGCCTGGCCTCGATATGAGAAGAATTGATCACGAGCAGGACATGGAGGGACGCAGAATATGAAGGAATGTAATATAAATACCTATATATTAAACTCTTTCTCACCTGAAAATACTCTGAAGAACCATACACAGCTCGTTCTCCAACCACTCCCTATCCCTTTAGCACTCAATCGTGAACATTACGCGCAACTCCACCATGAAAGCCCCAGCCAACTTCAGGAGCACCGTCTCCATCACGCACATCACCACGGCCACGGCTGTTCTGGAGATCGACGGTGTCAGATTCATCACCGATCCAGTCTTTGACGACGCCCCCCAGGACTACGACCTGTCTCACCTGGCCGGCAAGGAAAAGGGCGAGATCGTCCTCACTGTCTCCGAGGGCCCAAAACTAGGCATCAAACAGCTTCCCATCATCGACTGTGTTCTACTCAGCCACGAAGATCATATCGACAACCTCGACACCACAGGCCGCCAGCTCCTCATCGGTCGCAACATCATCACGACCCCCGACGGGGCGCAGAACCTCTCCGACTATCCGGGCGTCTCCGCTATCAAGCCCTGGCAGACCCTCTCGCTCCGTCTTGCCGGCGAGAACTGGCGTATCACCGGCGTCCCTTGTGTCCACCTACCGGGCGGCGAGGTGACGGGGTTCCTGCTTCACAAGGAATCATTTGGAGTCGGAGCCGACGGCCGGCCCAACGTCATCTACTTCACGGGTGACACGATTCTTTTGGAGGACGAGCTCCAGAAGCTGAAGGAGAACTATCACGTTGTTCTCGCCCTGGCCAATCTCGGTCAGGCAATGTCGCCCTTTCCGGAGAGCCCTGGCCAGTCTGCACAGATCACCATGGGAGGCGAGGATGCCGTGCGCATGGTCGAGATCCTGGAGGCTGACGTTCTTGTGCCCATGCACTTTGAGTCGTGGAATCACTTCACACAGGGAGGTCAGGCTCTGAAGGATATTTTTGGTTCTAGCTGTATCTCGGAGAAAGTCAAGTGGATGGCCTCTGGTACGGCGACGTCTATCGTCTAGCCCTTATTCTTGATTGGTATTTTTGTTGCGGTTCAATTGGAATATAGGATGCGCACAATTCAATGTACAATGTTGCTGTCTTATTCAGTAATAATTAGGATTCGGATTTTAAATACACAATGTGAATCGCAAATGAGAACAAGAAGAAACAAGTGCGATAAACCCTCTGTCGATGTCTAACTTGCGTTTCTCGTGACAAGGCCCGACACATTCCTGTCAAACGATAGACCCAAATTTAGGTGAACAAGAGGTCTGCTCAACTATTCGACTTTCTTCGCACCCTTTCTAGTTCGAAGATACTCTTTCACCAAGTCCGCTGCCCGGTCTTGTCATCGTACCTCAAGTAGTTCCTTCAATATCTGATAGTCAGTTATAGGCAGCACGCGAAATCGAGACTCTGCTAGGTGAGGACAACATAAGCTATGATGAGACCATCATCGAGGCTCATGGATACTCGGATTGGTCTACTTCCAACTCTACAGGTCGACCCATAGCCATCGTCTATCCGGCGACCACCGAACAAGTATCAAGCATTGCCAAGATCTGCCACGGCTACAATACACCAATGAGTCCGTCTTCAGCCTTTCAATGCTTCATGGCTTCACTAACTCGCGATAGTATCGTTTGGTGCCGGCTCCTCTGTGGAGGGCAATTTCTCCTCTCCATACGGCGGAATCTGCGTGGATTTTGTCAACATGGATAATGTTATCGCATTTCATCCCGATGAGGATGGTTATCATTCTTTTTTTCTTTCCACGCGCGCTGTACTAATTGGCGTTGATTGCAGCATGGACGTGATAGTACAGCCTGGCGTCAATTGGGTGACATTGAACCAGCAAATCAGGGACAGTGGGTTATTTCTCCCGCTAGATCCGTCGCCTACAGCTAGCATCGGTGGTATGGTATCGACAAATTGCAGGTAGGGAGCCCAGAAGGCCTCCTTGATGTCACCAAATCTAACGGAAGCAGCGGCACCAACGCCTTTCGTTATGGAACCATGAAAGATTGGGTATGAGTTTGACAGTTGTGCTTGCTGATGGCCAGGTCATAAAAACAAGACATCGGCCCAGAAAGGCTTCTGCAGGCTACAACCTTACGTCGCTTTTTGTTGGAGCTGAAGGCACTCTGCGTTTCGTCACTGAGATTACCGTCAAACTCGCCGTGATTCCGCAAGACACGAGTGTTGCCATTGTTTCTTTCCCCACAATGAAGGAAGCCGCGAAAGCAGCCACTGGAATCATTCGATCAGGTTTGCAACTGGCGGCCCTCGAATTGATGGACGAGGTGCCAATGTCCGTTTCAAACAAGCACGGGAGCGCGGTCGTACGAAAACGCCACTGGACTGAGAACCCTCCATTGTTTCTTGAGTTAGTCTCCGTAATCTCTGAAATCAGTTCGAAGAAGCTAACAGAATCCCAAGGTTCTCGGGAACAACTGCCGGGATTCAGAGTGACATTTCGCGTGTTGAGACAATCATCAAGCCTTTCAACGCTGGCCAGTTCTTCTTTGCTCAGACCAAACAGGAGGAGATAGATCTATGGTCCGGCAGAAAAGAGGCTCTGTGGACAATGATGTCCATCAAACCGGAAGGCTTCAACATCTGGTCAACCGACGTGGCCGTCCCTATCTCTCGCCTGGCTGATATCATCAGTGAGTCACGGTCGCAAAAGTATGTGTTGCATTGAAGAAAGCTAATTTGAGCAAACCAGATGCATCGAAAGGAAATGCCGGCAAACTCGGTCTTTCTGAACAGCATCGTAGGTCATGTCGGAGATGTCAACTTCCATCAAGCTACAATGTACAATCCAAAGGACGAAGCACAAACGCTTTCAGTCGCAGCTTGCGTTCACAAGATGATGGATCTTGCGATAGAATTGGAAGGGACTGTCTCAGTAAGGCACCGCAAGGAAGAAATATCCGGCGCCCTGTCGGGACTAACTAATTGGGCGTAGGGCGAGCATGCAATTGGCCTAGGGAAAAGGGCAAGTACCAGCGTTCCACCTAAGTTGCACTCGGCAGGTATGCTAAAAGCTATGATAGGCTTGTCTGGTCGACGAGCTGGGACTTGACACGGTCGCTTTGATGGAGACTATCAAGACCGCGGTCGACCCGAAGTGAGTCGCGCACGCGTCTTTGCGTGCCACTTGAATGTCTTGCTTACATCATTATTCCAGGTGGCTCATGAATCCTGGTAAAGTGTTTGACTTGCCAAAAACTGCCAAAGCGGTAGCTGCGCCCTGATTACTTTCAGTCGCGATAATTGTTATACTGTCAGCGGGCATTGTCAAACTGTGACGTTGATTGTAGCAGGATAGTGACGGCACTTTTCGCAGCCGGAACAACATGTGGCCAAATGTTGGTATAAAGGTCGAGATTGATGATCTGCCGTAGCGATGGGGTGGGGTTCTGAATAATGATGGTCTCTAGAACAATGGTTGTCCATGTTGTAATGATTTTATCAGCAGACAGTTATTGTTATTGAGACAACCACTGTTGGAAGGCAATCAAATTTCGTTTTCCCAAAGATAAACCAATTCCCCAAACTATTATCTATATATGCTGATCTTTGCCTAGGCACTACCAGATTCAATGTCTAAAGTCACCAAGTTAACGATCAAAACATTGAAACAAAGTCACAAACGAAAGTCATCACAGAGTTCGAACTCAATGTGTACGGTTTATAAATTTACGCAATTACTACCACGCTATCACGGTTCCTATTCACAAAATAAGTCAGGTCGTAGTTGCCATTTTTATTCTGGCAACAGCCACCCCGGAGTAAATTCTGATGCCGCACTGCTAGACTCTTTGCTAGAACCCCTGCTACCAGAGACCTTCTGTCATCCGGAAGAGTCTTTGAGTCCGCCCCAGCTGACAGACCTCTTGGCAGCCGCTGGTATAGCCACACTACAGCCGACTGGCAGCTATAACTGAATAATAATTGCCCCCCGAACAAAAATGGTCTACCAAATAAACATGATTAGCTCCAAGAAGTATTGTCCAGAATAGTGTTTTCCCGTTACGTACGACAGATACCTATGTAGTCAATGAACTGGAGTCATTTCAGTCACATCATAACTCCACTAGTCCAAGTCCGGCGAATGTGGTCAATATCGGTCGCGGGCGGCCTACCGAATTGTGCAAGAACAATAAAAAAATATTAAAAGATCAGATGAACAATCAGAAATGCTGCTGGACCAGGAGCTAGGAAGCGCAAATCAGTAGCTTCCCACAGGCTCAGCATTCTCCTATAAATATTGCCCACCTCTCCACTCCCACCACTTTCTCATCTTTCCATCTTCCCATCTTCATTCAGTGCAACCACAACACCCACTTCTTCCTTAAAGTCTGAAGAGTACTTCACCAACACACCTACCGAAACCATTCACAGTCTACAGACGCCTAGACTTACATCACGATGAGTTCCAACGGAAACCTGGCTGCTGTCACCATGGGTACCGATGAGAACCCAGCTCCTACTCCCATGGGCTCCGGCCAGAACACCGCTCCTGCCATTGCAGGTTCCGAGGAGAACTTTGCTTCCGCCCGCAAATACGATTGCATCATCAGGAAGTGGCCTAGGGGCATGTCCGACATCGAGTATTGGGGTAAACTCGAGGACTATTACGGTAAGTACCCATGACCCCCACATCGTCTTCGTCTGTTTTCTAATCAATCCGCAGCTGGAAGCAAGACCAAGCCCGTCCCGGGCGGCTTCATGATTCGTGGGGATGGCTGCGAGGCTTACAACGGCACTGGCAAGCCCGACTTCACCGTCGGCGTCCCACACGAGATTGGCAATCTCGTGGCCGGAGCCGAGTCTACACAAGAGGTTCTCAAGGCCCTCGAAGGGCTCATCGGAGACAGGGATGTTCGCAGATCGTTCGAGTACAAGAGCATGTTTGGCCTCCTCAACGCCAGGCAGTACGAGACCGACGACCTTCTCCTCGAGTGTGGCGCCCCCAAGGGCAGCGTTTTGGGCCCTGCCTTTTCCAAGGCCGGCCTGCAAGGACCGAAGATGTGGCTCATGTGGGACCCAGAATACACCACCCTGGAGCGCGACGAAGAGGGCACTCGCTGGGTCATGTTGCGGGATAGCGACAGAACAGAGCTTATGCGAATCGGCCTAGTGGATTAGAACAAGGAGTCCAGGATGATGAGGCGCAAGAGATGGAGCCATGGAGATGGGGTCGAGATTGCCGATAGAGAATGTCTAGAGACTTAGACATGGCACAGACTGATAGCTGGTGTCCCATGCAAGCACCGCAAGAAAAAGAATGAATACATGATTCCAATGTCTACCTACAGTGTGACCAAATACCACTTGAATATGACTTCCATTATTGTGAGGAGAAGCCCGAGCAGCTAGAAGCCGTGACCAAAGTGGTCAACATTCGCGGGACTCTGGACTATGTCCATGTTCGCAATTTTTGCAGCGACGTCGCTAACGCCGTTCTTGGGTGCTTTGTTTCGTACGTGCATGAGGTAGGCAGCATTATCGTCCATTCCCACCAGTGGTAAACGGACAGCTTTGCTGTTGGCTTGCATCGTGCCATCGCGGCCCTGATGGCTGTCTACATGCAACTCCAGAGTGAACGTCAGCCTGATGTAGGTAGTAAATGTGATTCATAATTGCGTTTTATGAGAATGTGTCACAATATTTAGAATTTTTTTGTCTTTGTGCCTTTACCTCTTATGAAGATGCCGACGCCGTCAAGCGAGCTATCGCCTCGTCGACTGACGAGACCCAAGCCAAAGTAGGAATCACCGTGTCGATCAAGGTACGATGTACCTGTTCATTCGGATCCCAGCACGCGTTCTCGACAACAGTAACGACAAAATCCAAATCCGTGGCGTGCGTCGCCGTGCCCAAGACGGCGCCGCTGGTTGCTATGAAGAATCATATGCTTGACTCCAAGTTCCTTCTGCAGAGTTTCCAATATCCCGTCGGCTACCAGCGCGGATCTGTATCCGGGAGCCCTCAACGAGATGGACTCGTGGCCACCAGCGCTGGTACCGGCAGGCGCGAGCTCGGCGTACTCGGCCCCGATCTCGGGCATGCCAGGAAGGCCGGCTTGTGCAGCGTATGGCACGCCCCCGACACCTTGTTAGTGGGTGGCGGGTCCAAGTTGATGTCCATGGTGCAGTGGATGGTGGCGACTTTTTGTTCACGTGCCGTTTCCAGCAGCGTCTTGGCGGAATCGACCAGCTTTTGTTCCTTCTCCGGGTCCTGGATCATATTGAACAGCACGTTCTGATAATCAAGAAGGAGCAGGACCGTCCTCAAGGGAGGGTATCCCTCTGGTATGGAGGTATCGTAGCTACTCATGGCGATGGTAGTGACGTAGTGTGGTGTAGCTCGCGATGCGGAATGTACTAGCAAGGAGGAAGAATGCTGTCGACAACTCTCGAGAGCGGGGAATGGAGGGCGTTATGTCTGGGATAGCTGCTGGATGGCAGGAGCAAGAACTATGCCGCCATGGCGCTTAAGTAAGCGAAGCAGCTGTATCGCGAAATATTTTGTATCTTTTGAGGCTTTTGACGGACCATCTCCGTTTTGGTGCTAGACATATTTGTAACACGATGTGGTTTTGAGTTTGTAAAATCGAACACGCTATGGAGATGCATAATTTCAACCGCAGTCAACAGCACACAATCTCGCTTCCCGTTCGGAATAATATCATCAGCAAAAGGGGTAAGTGAGGGGGAAAGTGCATTGATGTTGTGGATTTATTGTCACTCGGCGACAATTGGGGCGTCCCAAAGCCGACATGAGGAGGATGCAGGGGAGAACACCCGAAGGCGACAAGTCTCCAGACAAGAGGTTGTGAATTTAGCAAGAATAGGTAGCTAAGCCCGTCCAACGCACTTCGGCAGGCTCGGGGCGGCGTTCCGCAGATACCCTCTTGACTTTATAACGACAAACAAACAAGATCTCTACGGGTAGATTACCACGTTCTACGACACTCTAACCTATGATCAACCTCTGAACATCATTAAACGCTGACAGATGTCTCCTGTTTGTGAATCAAAGACACCAGGTCCAACAATCGGCTAGAATACCCCCATTCGTTGTCATACCACGCGATGATTTTCAAAAACTAGCCTAATTAGTCAAGGTTTCATAGAATTCGGGAAAACGCCCAGGTCTTACCTTCTGGTTTAATTCCAAGGATGCTTTGCTATCTACCACCGCGCTGAACGAGGTACTGAGGAGGTCGCTGCTGACAAGGTCTTGGTCGCTTACTTGCAGTACCCCGACCATGGAGGCGCCGGCGGCCTTTCTAAAGATCTCCATGACTTCCTCCAACGAGGACGGCCAGTTCGTGTTTACTGTGAGATCAACCATTGATACGTCGGCACTACATAAGGAGCTGTGCATGTTAGTCAATGTAGGCATGCTATAAGCTTGTAGAAGGGAAAACGTACGTTGGCACTCGAATGGATATGCCCTGGACCTTTCCTGCGAGCTCGGGGATAACGGCGGACACGGCCTTTGATGCGCCCGTCGTCGTGGGAATGATGTTGTTGAAAACACTCCACCCTTGAGTTACGGATGTCAGTCAAATTTCTGCATTGAGCTCTAGTCGGGTACTTACCGAGCCTCCTATTCTTTTTGCTGTACCCATCTAGAACCTGCTGCGACTGAGTCGCCGAGTGAACCGTCGTCAGGAAAGCCTGAGACACGCCCAGAGTGTCGTTGAGCAGCTCGAGTATTGGCGTGACGCAGTTGGTCGTGCAACTCGCAGACGATATGACGCGGTTCTTCTCGGGAGGCAGCAGGCTGTCCGAGTTGACGCCGTACACAAAGGTGGGGGCGTCGGGGCTGGGGGCCGATATCACGACGCGGTTGCACTTGGCTTCGGTGACGTATTTCATCGACAGGTCGGTCTTGTTGTGCTTTCCCGTGCACTTAATCACATAGTCGACGCCGAGTTTGCTCCAGTCCAGCTGCGCAATGTCCCGTGTTGACACGAGTGTGATTGTCTTCCTCTGAATGGAGATTGCATCTTCAGAGATGTATCTGATGTTGAAGGCGTCTTTCAATAGACCGTGTGTTGTATCATGCCGGATCAGGTAGACCAGGTCATCAGCAGTGGCGCAAGTGTGGTTGATGGCAACGACCTCGAGATCATCTCGCAATAGCGCTTGGCGAAGGGCGGTACGGCCTAGCCATCGTTAGGGGTAGGTCCATAACAGCGACATGAGAGGTTGGGCGACCGAACCTATACGACCAAATCCGTTAATGCCGACCTTGGCCTTCAGCTGAGGAAACTCCGCAAGCGAACCCATGATGACTGATAATTTGATGACTAATGAATCGGATCAATTCTTTTACTCCTGTTTTCTATTGCCTGGAACGACCTTTGAAATCATCCAATACTCTGCTTAATATTGAACCTTCCATTGATACGAAATACATTGCGCGGAGATAGTCATATACGGGCTCGTCTATCATGTGTACGGACATCTCGGTTGATGTCGTTGATGCTTAGACACTCACGATGATGCGCCGCCTTCGACTTCGGGTAGGTTGCACCTGTACGGAGATTGTTAAGCCCGGACGACCTGGCCATCTGGAAGATGCGTAAATATTCAGAACTAGAACTGAGTAGACCAGAACGAGACGGATCCAGCAGGGGCGCTTTCGGGCTCTCGAACCTCCTGCTCTCGTCCGGACAATGGCCATCCGCCGGTCTTTCACGTATTGTTCGGCGCACCGGGCAGGTCGTGGTCATCGAGACACCGGTCGCTGGACTAGAATTACGCAGACTTTTGCGTTCTGACGATAGCATATAGTGTACGTGCAAGCCTCGCGGAATAGATAATGTGGAAGCTATCAACATTATACCGACGTGTTGCGCGTCAGTGTCACATATTTCGCACCGAATTCCAACCGACACCATACCGACAGCTGAGAACGGCGTGAGACCCATACAAAGACCCATTGGGCTGCTGGAATGATGTCAATGCCTTGAATGAGCGGTTCGCAGACTGTCTATCGCCTCTCATGACGACAAACTGGAACGGCCTGTTTCCTCGATCGATGTAGCTGTAATGCGTGTGTTGCAACGATGCTGCCCGATTCGTGGTCTTGCTCCAACCGGAACCGATATATTTCAGACGAAGATCCTGCTGCAGTGGCCCACACCGCGAGATCTTCAACTTGACTAACTCGTCGGGTTCCATGATAGCTCATACAATAGTATGCCTGGTTTAGCTTCAGCGTACGCTCCAGATTGGATGGGTTATATCAGTTTCTTGCCATCAAGTTCAAGAGCACACCTTGTGTCATGAGTCTGGACAATCAAGCGATAAATGGTGAAAACGTTCAGTCAGCTTTTGTTCCGAATCACTGCGGGGGACAATGGCTCGGTAGCTACCTGATGTTCGGGATGCTGGGCATCTATCTACAATGTAGGTACCCAGACAGGCACAGTATTTAATTGGCTGATGCTTCTGTATGGGTCAACTTCACCCTTCTTTTGTTGGGCGTTGGCCAGCTGAAGTGGGCAAAGTCCTGGGCCACAGCAGGGCGAGGCTGCAGATAATTAAAATTTTCAACAAAAAGCAATAAACAAGCCGAAGAAAAACGAACACGGGAACAAAGTGATCCAGGATGAGCCGAGGTTCGTGCGATCACATCCCGGCCGCTTCAGGATCTCAGGCCATTTTTGCACAGCACATCAGCTCCAGTGGCTGCATCGCGACTGACTATGGAAGCCGATGACAACGTCAATAACCATGCAGATCTTCAAGATGACAAGTACGACACTAAGGCTTGGGGCGATGCTCTGGCTATGCACCGAACCACTCTCATAGGACTTGTCAATGAACGGCTGGCTTATATTCCGCACCAAATCTACGACATATACGATTGGATGTGGAAATTGAAAAGACGCCGGCTATGGCACGGTGGCAATCACTATCGAGACTCTCACGGCCAAGATAATGCGCGGTCCGACCAAGGGAGCCAGTCCAGCCAAGACGAGAATGTAGAGCCATCACGCAAACGTCCGCTAACTGATTTTGACTACGGCTACCGTATCAACTTCACTAATATGCATAGGATGTACTTGCGACAACTGCAGGCGAAGATGATCAAAGTGGGAATTTCGTCACGGTTTGACACGGAAAAGGAAAAGATCAAAAGCAGTGCTCTGTTACTAGAAACCACTCTGGTCAAATATGGTAATTACTTCTGGAATCACTCTCATCCATCGAATGAAATGATATACACGTAACATATCGCTGACTTGGACCAAAGTTCAGGCTGTACGAGATCACGAATAGATGGCCAAGTTTTATGAGCAGAAGGATGATCCCTTCGTGGTATCGTCAGAGCGCCAACATGACCAATTCTTGCTGCTTAAAGGCATGCAGGATGCAAGCAAATGTGCCGGGCTGTGAAGAACTCAGGGACCTTCAGGACGTTGCCATCAGGGCTGGACCCTGGGGAACGAGCCGCCAAGGGAAAGGTGCACGAGCTATCGAAGGCTTCTGGCTCCCCACAGAGCCCCACTGCGGTAGCCATTCAGTATACATGGGAAACCGTGTGAAATTTGACAACATGTTTGTCTTTTCGTTTATCGTATTTTTGAGCATCTTACGATCAAGTTGCGGGGTCTGCGTAAGAAACTGGAAGAAACAATTCAGGATAAACAGATTGGAAAGTTGGTTCATGCCATTATGCCTTTGGCATTCAATACCAATTCTCATGAGTTCTGAAAATCATTACGCGCCTAACCTATATAATCATCGGAATCTGAAATGACAACGATCGGTCATCGCACATTTCCACAACCACTGCACAATAAACACTACTCAAAACGTGAGACATGATGGGCGTGAATGGGTAGGTAAGCCACGTGGTTTCGATTTTCACTGACTCGAACTACCAGCATTCAAGTAACACAAGGCCCTCTCCGTCGCAAAAGACGGTCTTGTCGATCCCCAAGCTCTCTCGAGTCTACGAGTCCACTAGCCTGTGCCTAAATCCAGTCTTGTGAAAGACAGCCTTCGAGTGTCTGATCGTTTCACTTCCAACAAGCAACAAATCCAGCAGCAATGGCCGATCTCATGCATGAAAAGGCTGCGAAAGCCAACGAGCCGACAAGTCAGCAAGTGGAAGCCATTTACGATGAGAAGTACAACGACGAGAAGGCGGTCGGCGCCGACTACTCTGGCGCGGTCAAGAAGACGGACCCAGAGGAGATCAAGCTCGTCAGAAAACTCGACTATAGGATCATGCCTATTCTTGGGCCATGTATTTCATGAATTATGTAAAGTCTTTCCATCTCACACCATTACGTCGAGCAAGAATTCTAACCGTCTTCAGTTGGATCGCAATGCCATTGCCAACGCCCGGCTGAACAATCTCGAGAAAGACTTGGGTCTGGTCGGCTCCCAGTACAACACTTGCATCTCCATCTTATTTGTCGGGTATATTCAAGCGCCCAAAACTTCGAGTTTCTCACCGCTCACTTTTCTATTAGATACCTGCTCATACAAATCCCATCCAACATGTTGATGTCCTCTGGACGAACTCGTCCATCATGGTACATGTGTAGTTGCATGGCGGCCTGGGTCATGGTATCTGCCTTGACTGCCATTGTCCACAATTATACAGGTCAGCTACATCGTCCGAGAACTATACACACAGGAAAGATTACTAACACTTGGGTACAGGACTTGTGGTTGTCCGCTTCTTCCTAGGCATCGCCGAGGCACCATTCTAACCCAGCGCGCTGTACATACTCTCCATCTTCTACACGCGCAAGGAGATCGCAACCAGAATCTCGATCCTGTACTCTGGAAACATCTTCGCCACCGCCTTCGCTGGTCTGATCGCTGCAGCAACCTTTTCCACACTCGACGGTGCCCACGGCCTCGCGGGCTGGAAGTGGCTGTTCATCATCGAGGGCGTCGTCACCTTTGGCGTGGCCGGGATCGGTACCATGATGCTGCCCGACTCGCCGCTGACGACGTCGTGGCTTACCCCGGAGGAGCGCCAGCTCGCGCACGACCGCATGCTCCGCGACACCGTCGGCAGCGAGGGCAGCAAGGGTACCCGCGCCGGGTTCATGCAGGCTGTCAAGGACCCCAAGCTGTATCTGCTGGCCTTTATGCAGAACATGCACCTCTCCGCGTGCTCTTTCAACAACTTCTTTCCTACTGTGGTCGGCAACTTGGGGTTTCAGACCACGATCAACCTCGTTCTGACTTGCCCTCCTGTAAGTTCACCCGAAACTATTTCTTGAAACTTGAACATCCGGTAGGACTGCAAAGACTAATGCCCGTTATAGTACCTGGTTTCTGGAGTCGTAGGCTGCATAGTCGGCTACACCTCGGGGCTCTACAACGAGCGCACGTGGCACATCACGCTGAGCATGGGCGCGGCGCTGGCGGGCTTCGTCATCTCGTGTGCGACGCTCAACGTGGGCGCGCGGTACCTGGCGTGCTTCCTGTTCGCCAGCGGCGCCTACGCCGCCAACTCGGTCATCCTGGGCTGGGTGTCGGCGACGTTAGGCCAGACGCCCGAGAAGAAGGCCGTGTCCCTGTCCGTCGTCAACGTCGTCGCCAACGCGTCGTATATCTACACGGCCTATCTGTACCCCAAGAGCGATGGCCCGCGCTATCTTACCGCCATGTCGAGCAACTGCGCCGTTGCGTTCCTGACGATTGTGTCTGCTTGGGTTCTCCGGTTCTGGCTCGTCAGGATCAACAAGGCGTCTGCACAAGATGGTGGGTTGCAGTTTGCATACTAAACAGCCTCGAAGTCATGTGGAACTTATGCCGGACCTGGTAGGCTGCGTGAGATAGAAGGGACCTGCCGGTAGGTGTCCTGTTTATTCATAGATAGCATCACAACACTGGGGCAAATTACATAGGCCCGTTGGTATATCTACTGGAAAATCAAATATTATGACATTCCGAGAACACTTCAAGTGGAATGAGATCTCTTGATATTTACTTTGGAATTATTAATCGAAGCAATCACAAACCGTTAATGTACACAATCACAGCTTCACTATTCAGCACATTCACCGTAGCGTTGCCACCCACCACCTCCACAGTCTCCGTCACCTGGCTCCCTGTGGCAAAGTGACCATTGCCGTAGTCGATGCCATAGCTCCACTGCTCCCCAGCCCAGCTGACATTGCTCGCCGGCCCGCCGTAGTCGAAACCCAGCGCCGCGGCGCCCAGGTCGGCGTGGAGCCGCTGCACCGCGACCGACGTCACGCCGGCGGGCAGCGTAATGTTGAAATTCTCGCTGCCCCGCTCGCCCTCGAGCGTGCCGTTGTACAGCCGCATGTTGACCAGCGCGAGCCGCAGCAGGTCGCCGGAGACGTCGTCGTAGGCCGCGTAGGCGCTGAGGTACGGCCTGCCGAGGTCGACCTCCTGGACGGCAGTGTCGCCGTCGGCGCCGATGAAGTCGGCGACGAGGGCGGCGGCTGGGAACGGCGCGCGGACCTGAGGCCCCGTGTTCGTGTCGGCGGCCGAGTTGTCGGGGACCCAGAATTGGCGATTGGCCGACGGGCGGCCGGCCAGGTTGTTAACGCGGGCGACGCCGCGGGTCATGCAGAGAAGGTTGAAATCGACGGCCCAGAGCGTGTAGCCGAAGCCGCTCTGGAAGTGCGGCGGTGCGCCGCCCAGCACGGCCGCGTCCTCGTCGATGTAGTAGGGCAGGCCCTGAGCGTGCGATGCCGAGATGCTCTCCGTGTAGTTGTCTAGGCGGGCCGAGATTACCTCGTGGTTGAGCATTCTGGCTGCGCGTGGCGTAAGCTTATTATTCATTGACGATGTTTGGTTGGAATCAGGTACGCACCTTGCATGGTCTCATCGTTCCAAGTCTGAGGTGGTTTGACTTGGTAGTAATGCTCGGCGGTGTTCTTCAAGAAGCCATTGTCGTTGATTCCAGCATTCAATGCGTCCGCACTGAAACATGTCAGTTCCATGCTGGCAAGTATACGGAGACCCCAGCCACTGGCGCTATTTGTACTCACACTTTCCACTTGCTATCCGTGCTCGCATTCTCGCTGGCCGTATCCGCGGCCTCGAAAATCTTCCGAGCGTCGTCGGTGAGGTTCAAAGCCTTGATGATGGCGGCCTGGATCTCCAGCGCGTCATTGACGTACTTTTCCGCCGTGGCGTCGTACCACTCGGGCTCGTTGCCCAAAGCGATGGCATCAACCCTGTCGGCGCCGGCCTTCTCCCACGCCTGGGTGACGTAGGCGAGGGTCATGGTCAAGTTGACGGTGGCATTGAGTGGCGCCTGGATATTGATCTTGGCGCTTGGGAAGCCTGCGAATCCATCAAAGAATGATGGCCCGAGACTATAGGACGCATCGCTTCCGGCCGGGCAGTCGCTGTCTTCGATCTCGAGGCAGATCTTGTCTTCCGTCTGGGAGGGGTCATAGAAGAACTTGTCACCACTTGTTCCGCCGACGCGAAGGACAGGTGTGGCGCCCATGCGAGCGCCGATGGATGCGATGAGGTTGTTGGAGAAGTCGTTTGCGTAATTATTAATGAAAGCATTCTCAATGCCAAATCCCACGAAATCCTTTGGCACCACGGGCGCATCATCGGATTTTGCGCCTGGCTCAAGGGCAATGGCATTTGCCGCAGTATAGATGAAGGACAGACATATCGGTAAAGATGAATAATGCATGATTTCAGTCGTGATCGCAGAGCGAATGGGGAAGGAAGGATTCCAAGAGAATCGACATGAGTTGGAGTTATATTTATATACCATACTCATTGACCATTCAAACGAGACCAGGGCCTATAAATAAGCTAAAATTGGCCCGTCCTAGGCGGCCGCAGGAGGTGTAAGACCGTGCTGGGTATCTTTGTTCTAGTGCTTACGCACAACGGGTCTCGGTCGCTGTATTATATGATTGGCTTGTCCAAGTAGGAAAACGAAACAAACGAGAATGCAACTTCGTAGCCATAAACTTTAACTTCAGCGGTCACTGTCCATAAACAGAACTGGATCTCCTGGTTATACTTCAGAATCGTTTTAAATGATAGAGGCTATAAATACCGAACCCGGCAGAGGCATTCTTTACCATATCTCTCGTCAGAACAACGCTCTCTAGTGTAAGCGTTGAGGCGATCTCGATCCACTGACGCCACCTCCCAATGGTTTGATCCCTGCTGGCAGACCCTGCGATCCATTGAAGTGCGTAGACACAATCGGGCGAAGGATCGTTATGTCGATCCAATGTCGGCAGTGAAAGGAAAGTGACAATGGTTTGCATATCAAAGTCGGTGTGGATGACCTCAGATCTTATGTGCAGCCGACTGAAGATGATATCCGGGGCAAGTACTTGAATGCTTTTTCTAAATGTTCAGCATCAAAAGTGATTGGTTGACGAACTCAAAGACAAGATGGTAGATGTGTATTGGAGACTGATTTTAGCCAATAACCTGATCTACGAGTCCCTTCTAAGAATCAATGCCCCCAATGGTAATGCTCTTGACATTCTGGTACTCGGCCAAGCCATACAAACTGCCCTCCTTGCCGTAGCCGCTCTCCTTGACGCCGCCGAACGGTGCCTCGGCCGCGCTGATCTTGCCCGTGTTGGCTCCGACCATGCCGACCTGCAATTTCTTCGCGACGCGCATGACGCGGGCGTAGTCGCGCGAGAAGAAGTAGCCCGCGAGGCCGAACTCGGTGCCGTTGGCCATGCGCACGGCGTCGTCCTCGGTGTCGAACGCCAACACGGGCGCCAGCGGGCCGAGCGTCTCGTCCCGGCTGACCACCATGTCCGCCGTCGCGCCCGAGAGCACCGTCGGCGCGAAGAAGTAGCCCGCCCGGTCCGACGGCGCCGCGCCGCCCGTCTCGATCTTGCCGCCCTTGGCCAGCACGTCTTGGATGTGCTCCGTCACCTTGTCGACGACGGCCTGGTTCACGAGCGGGCCTTGGGTCGTGCTGGGGTCGTGGCCCGGGCCCATCTTGAGTGCCGAGACTTTTTCGACGAGTTTCGCGGTGAACTCTTTGGCAACACTCTTTTGGACGGACAGACGGTTTGCACTGAGAGCTCATGTCAGTCAAAGATGTCGCACAACAACGAGAGTCTATCGGAGGTATTGAAATTTCTTGACTTACCATATGCATGTCTGACCCGAGCAGCGAAACTTGCAAAACATGGCACCCTCGACGGCGGCGTCGAGATCGGCGTCCTCAAAGACGATGAACGGCGCGATGCCGCCGAGCTCCAGGCTCACCTTCTTCAGCGTGCCCGCGGCGAGCTTGGCCAGCATCTTGCCGACGCCCGTCGACCCGGTGAACGAGATCTTCTTGACCAGCGGGCTCGTAGCCAGCTCCGTGGCCGCCTGCCGGTCCTTGGTCGGGCAGACCTGGATCAGCCCCGGCGGGAACCCGACCTCGACCGCCAGCTTGGCCAGGGCCAGGCAGGTGAACGGGGTCTCGCTCGGGGGCTTAATCACCACGGAGCAGCCCGCTGCCAGGGCCGGGGCGACCTTGCGGGTGATCATGGCCGCCGGGAAGTTCCAGGGCGTGATGATTTCGCAGACGCCGACGGGCTCGCGGATTGTCATGAGCGTTGTGTGCGGCATGGATGACGGGATAGTCACTCCGTAAGACCTAGTGGCTTCTTCGGCGAACCAGGATATCAAACTGGCGGCATATGCAGTCTCTCCTCTCGCCTCGCCCATTGTCTTGCCGTTCTCAAGGCTGAGAATTGTGGCGACTGTTGGAATGAGTATGTCAGGCTTGTAATGTTTTGTAAAATGTTATGATTTTGCTTACTGTCTTCTTGGTTGGCCATGAAGAGCTCGTACCATTTTTTGAGTAGTGAGCCCCGAGCTGCAGCTGTAGTACTTGCAAAGTACTTGTCTCCAGCTTCACTAGCATCTTTGATGGCTGTTTGAAAGTCCTCGAGACTGCAGTTGGCCACTTGCCCAAGCACCGAAGCTGAAGACGGTTCTATGCTTGAACTATGTATACCAGTCAGATTTAGACAATCAATAGAATGAAATAAGAATACTCACCTTGGAACTGATATCTCCCAAGCTGGGTGTGTTTGTTGATGCCATTGTGAGTTTGGGTTGAAGCGATGCTAATGATGATCTAGCGAGACTTCGATAGCAAGGACACAATCTATGATTATTGGTTATAGATAGCTAGGTGTTCAACATACATGTATATGATGTGACGCTTGGGTGAGATGAACAGCGATCTACCTTGGAGCGGTACTAATCCCGACTCGGAAATAGCACATTGTCCCGGCCGGAACTCTATAGGACTGGTGGATGTCATTCTCGGGCTTCATTTCCGAATTTTGCTGCCAAAGGCCGAGCATGAATACCGATCTCTGGCAAGAAAGACACAAATAGAGGCATTCCCTTTCCAGATCAATTTAGTCATTGGACTAAGACACGCTATCAGGGTCAGCTGAATCCCATACCACGCGACTCTTTTCTTACCCGCGACAAATCAAGCCAACAACCAACGTCGTCTATTCTTTTCGGCGACTATCCTACACGAATACAATATCTCTTTTGGACCTTTCCGCGGAAATCCCTACATGTTGAGCCCTGCAAATCCGGTGGCCTCTCCCGTAAACACCCAATCAAGGTCAAGATCAATATCATTATTCGTGAGGTCGGGGTTTTGCAAACCTCCGGCGCCCATTCCAGAACCAGGCAAGAAACTATGCATGGTATCTTGTAGAGATGACTGCATATCTGAAGATCGTGGTCGCTTCCGCGGCGACGAATAGTCATTCGCCGAAGAGCCGCCAAAGTCAGCCGGGCGCCCTTTGGAAGTGCGCGCCTGCACATCCCATTGTCGCTGAAGAATAGTCAAAAAATCCCTGACTCGCTTTGCGCTCTCCCATGCTGCGACATACTCATCAAGCGCTCGGAGACAAGTGCTAAGATGAAGGCCCGTCTCCTCGCGACCGAAGTCGTCAAAGTTGGTGAAGTTGGCAAATATTAACAAAAGCGCGGCAGACCCTGTACAATTCACTGCTTGTACATTGATCTTTCGAAGTGTGTGCTGTGTTTCGTAAACATTGAGAAGCTTTGCAATACAAATGGCAGCTTCTATACACCTTTTGCGCGCATATCCAGGAGAGAGACCTCCGGTATTATCGAGAGAGCTAGCTGCCTGCGGAAAGCTCTTGGACATGAGGGGTCTATGAGTATATATTATGTGTTGATAATATTGCATGCTAGTCATACTGTCAGCATTTTGATATCACTACGTTCTCGAACCATAAAACTTACTGCAACAGCAGAACATGAGGTAAACACTGCTCTGTTTTGTTTTCGAGGTCCACCTGCAGCGTCGGTGGGAGACTTTTCTCCCAATTTGTAAGCTCCGTAGATGCCGTATACGTCAGATGTGTGAGTGTTTCTATTGGCGACTTCAGACTTCCGTAGCTAGGAGTTATTAGATATCTGTCGAGATGATGCATTTGTACAGTAATACTTACAGACCGTAGCCGATGGGGGCCATGATTTGCCACAGTAAAGCCCTGTGTCTACTCAAAGCATTCAAATCACTATACAGCGAAGGCATGTTTGCTAGATGCTGAGGCGAGCCGTATGGCCACCGAGTATCAGGGACCGAAGTGTCCGAACTGATGGGTTTCGTTACAGTCACATCTTGCATATTGATTCGCGAAGGTCTTCCAAGATGAAAGCCCCACATCCTGTACCTCATAGTAAGTATATTCTTCTTCAGTCACCCTTGTGAATGATTGGACGTACTGATCCGTGGTGTAGACTCCCCAGAATACCAATCTGCGGAAATCCGCCTCCTTTTGGCTCAACTTTCCCGCACTGACGTAAGGAGTCATCTCAACATGAAGCGCCAAGTCGAAAGAAAGGCGGACCGCCATTCCTGGTACAAGATCAGTATACAAAATTCTGATGAAAGTTTAATGACATGTTATTACCGCTATACAGCCACCCTCTCGCGTCTCGTTTGCAACCAAAGTCGTGACCACTTAGAACGGTCATTGCTTGCACGGTCGCTAAGCTGGGACAGTCTAGTTCGATTTCTAACAAGGCTTTCGCTCGGTCGGCAAAGAAGTCGGAGAGGGACTTGGGGAACGTCAGAAATCCCGGGTAATATCGAGCTTCAAAGGCAGCACCCAGTGCTAATCTGTCATTTTGTCAGTATCAAGGCTCAAATTGAGCTGCCAGCAGACTCACATGGCATTTTCCAGCGCCTCGGAGAAGTAAGGGGTATCCTGCTTATGCTCACGCCAATGCACCATGGCTTCTTCGTACATGTTGCGGTCCACAACGCAGATTGCTGGATTTTGCCAGGTGAAATAGAGATCTGTCAGGTGCTTGGTAAGGTCTTCGTCAACTGCCTTGTTCAATCCCAGTCTTTCAAGGTACTCTTGTCCATCGTTGCGAACACTGCGATGTATTGTGAGGTTGTCGGGTGGTGGCATTTGAACCAAGTGGAAGTCGGAAGTAGGCCCAAAGTATCTGACTTGACCTCCGGGTCCAATTTGAAGACTGCCCATCCGATCAGAGAGCTGCTCTACCAGAGCATCTGCAACGGCTGTCGTGCTGTCTGCAGGAGTCGAGAGGTCCGCTTGTGGTGTCTTGATAGCCACCGGTGAAGCACGTGTGTGAGGCGACGGGACGCTCCCCGAGATGGAGGCGTTCGAGGGTTGCGCATTTCGACCCTGGGGTGCTGCATGGCCGTCGAATATGTCCTCATGCATGTCATTCCAGATCCAATTCTGCGGAGCCAGCCCGAGCTCGGCCGACTCATTTGAAGCATCTGCCTCTCCGAGGTGGTCGTCCAGGCAGTCTAGTAATGGATCCTGTGAAGTGCTATCATTTCGGATGTTGGCCTCTTGTCGTGATTTCGGCGCTTCACATGATTTTGGAATGTCGATGCTCAGTCTCAAGCTGGACAAGACACGTTTGAGGGTAGTAGCTTGCTCATCGTCCATGGGCGGGGCCTCGAGAGAGCCTTCGGCGATGAACCTAGACAGTTGCTCAATGCGACTGAAGAGGACTTCGATGGCCACTCGAGCGGAAAGTCTGAGAAGCAGTAAGCACGCGAGCTTGGAGAGGGAAGCATGTCTCTTGCTCACTTGCGACGGTCATCGCTTGCCCGATAGCGACATTCACGACCCCTGTTCTGGCAGTTGGAGCAAGCCGGAGTCGTTCCATCGCACTGCAAGACTGTTTAGTTACTGCCAGAGTGACGTGTTTTGGGGAGAGGGAGAGCTTCTTTTCACTGGCACCTACCTTGATCTTGCTGTCCCGACATGCCACACAGGCAGTGGTGACATATTTCCTCCTGTTGCCAGCTGACACTGAGGAAGCCATGTCAGTCATTGTCGTGGCATCATCAGATCGGATCTTGAGTAGAGAATGAACTCAAAAGCCAGGCCAGGTCATGGCAATAGCAAGGCAGAAAGAAGGTCACGATCGAGTCCAATGTTTCCCCTCAAACGTGGGGAAGTACAGGGCAGCGCCGCGCGGGGGTTACCCCAAATCCAGGAGGCCTGGGGGGGCGCCACTGGAGAGTCCACTGAAGAGTCCAGCTGGGGCATGAATCGCCGATACCGACTCGCTAGGCCCCCTGCTAACCTACCCCCAACTTGGAGCCAAGAGCGGTGCGATGCCAGGACTATCATCCACGGTCATGATTTGACAACTAACAGGTTGTGTATAAAGACGGAACGCTCAGTGATCACCAAGGCTCGGTATTCATATATCTGTTATTCAAATACCAAGTGAGTTGTAGCACCTGTATACTGTTGAAATGAGTTGGAAAAGAAATAGCAACCCCACTCCATTTATTCTGTGGGTAAACGTTAAAGAGAAAGAAGCGAGACACTTGATTCATCCCCCAGCCCTCAAGCTTGCAATCAAAAAGCATCCGATCTCAAACGCCTTATCCAAGTCTTGATGATACTTGGTTATCTTTCGTAATCTTCCAAGATCCCAGGTCGGCAAGGTTGGCCTGTTTGGGATCCATGTTCTCACTTGCGACTCCTTGGGTCTACAGCTGAGCTCATGGAATTCATGTCCGCGAACTAAACCGCCCACTAACAATCACCGAAAGTTACCAGCACTCCGGGCCCCGGGGGGTCCAGACTGCAGAGTGGCCATACTATCTCCCCACGGGGTATCATAGCTGAATCCGGGGTAATGGGTCAATGCACTGTGACAGCACTTGAATCATGGTCATGGCCGGAACTGAATTGGATAAGGATGTACTCTCATGGAAGTATTAATAGACAGGAGTTGTCGGATCGACAGTAGGACTTTTCTGCTCCTCACAGGTCCTGGTTCTTCTCGTCTCTCATCGATCGGACGAAGACTTGCCTGGCGATCAAGGAACTTTACTTCTCAATCCCGTCTTTGTATCTGAAACTCTGCAGCAATGTCCTCGACAGACTCACAGGAAAAGCGAGTCGACATGGGGCTCACGGTAGAGCACGCTGAGCACGACAATGGCCAGATACCCCAGGATATCAAGCCAATCCACAGCAGTCAACCTGTCTGGGCAGAAAGAGAGACATATGGAAAGCCAGGTGAGATATGAACATCTTCAATCCTCGAGATACTCGGTGCTAATCTTGTGTTCCACACAGGCTTCGCGGGACTCTTTACGAATAAGTATGTCTTCTTTTGTGCCGCCTTCTCAACCCTCGGCGGTGCGCTTTTCGGATACGATCAAGGTGTCATGGCCATCACACTCGGAATGGAACAGTTTCAAGAGGTCTTCCCCGAGGTCCGGACCACTGCTGCCGCGCTGGCCTTCAAAAGGGTCTCCTCACAGCCATGATCGAGTTGGGCGCCTTCATCGGAGCCATGAACCAGGGTTGGATTGCAGACAAGCTGTCCCGAAAATGGTCCATCATGGCCGCCGTCGTCGTCTTCCTCATCGGTTCTGCCATCCAGACCGGTTCCATGAACTATTCCACTCTTCTCGGCGGTCGCTCTGCAGGCGGCATTGGCGTCGGCATGCTCGCCATGGTGGCCCCCCTCTACATTTCCGAGCTCGCACCTCCCGAGATCCGCGGTACGCTGTTGGTGCTCCAAGAGCTCTCGATCGTCACTGCTATAGTCATCTCCTTCTACACCACATACGGCACGAGATTTATCGCTGGGGACTGGTCTTGGAGATTGCCCTTTCTCATCCAAATGTCTCCCGCTCTGGTTCTCGGGGCCGGCGTCCCCTTTCTCCCCTACTCGCCACGCTGGCTCGCCTCCAAGGGGCGTGACGACGAGGCTCTCCAGGTCCTCGCTAAGCTGCGTGGATTTCCCGTCACTGATCATCGAGTCCTGCGCGAGTGGATCGAGATCAGGACGGAGGACCGCTACTGCAAGGAGAGCTCCATGGAGAAGCACCCCAAGCTTCACGATGGTCGCATGTCCAGTCGGGTCAAGCTGTACGTCGTCGGATATCTCGACTGCTTCCGCAAAGGGGCTATCAAGAGGACCCATGTCGGCATTGGCCTCATGTTCTTCCAGCGTAAGTCCCACATTTTGAAAGGCTTTGGGCGTGACTAACGATATCTAGAATTTGTCGGCATCAATGCGTTGATCTACTACTCGCCCACGTTGTTCGAAGCCATGGGCCTCGACACGCAGATGCAGCTCGACATATCCGGCGTCCTCAACATCTGCCAGGTCATCGCATGCCTCTGGTCGCTCTGGGGCATGGACAGGTTCGGCCGGCGCTCTCTACTCCTGGCAGGCGGCGTCTGCATGGTCATTGCGCACCTGATCATCGCCGTCCTTGTCAGCTTGTATTCCGACAGCTGGGGTAGCCACCAGGCGGCCGCCTGGACGTCGGTCGCGTTCCTGCTGTTCTTCATGTTGACGTTTGGCGCCACCTGGGGCCCGATTCCCTGGGCCATGCCCGCCGAGATCTTCCCGGCCTCGCTGCGGGCCAAGGGTGTCGCCTACTCGACCATGTCCAACTGGCTCAACAACTTCATCATTGGCCTGATCACGCCTCCTCTGATCCAAAATACCGGATACGGCACATATGTCTTCTTCTGTGTATTCTGTGTTCTTGCGCTTGTTTGGGTGTGGTTTGTCGTTCCAGAGGTGAGCCTTTTTTTCCTCCAAGCTTAGAAAGTATGAACAGCATTGACTAATACGTGACAGACCAACGGCAGAACTCTCGAGCAGATGGATGAAGTCTTCCAGGACAACACGGGAGAGATCGAGATTGCTCGTCGCTCAAGAATCGAGACGGAGCTCGCTGGCGAATTGGCACGGAGGCCGGAGACCACTGTCGCCTAAATGAGTAGTTGTACAAGTGTAAGCGTGGATACTTGGATGGACGACGCGATCGACTGGAGTCCTCGACAAGAATGTTCTAGTATATGGCATTGGCATGCCTCTATATATAGAACATAAGAGTCTATGGTACATGGAGAAGGTCAATGACCGCATCTTTACCTGGACGGTTTGATGATATATGATGATGATTTCCTATTCTTCTAATTATGAATCGTTGTTTACCAGAATATGTCAGCTATCTTTGAATTTCTAGAAAAGCCGCCATTATAATCAAGCAGTACATGCTTATGAGCCGGCCCAGTTTCCAATGGTGTCACTGCATTGATATCGGGGCTGAGCGGGGCTCAGCGCAGTGTAACCATGGGCCAATTGACACCTCGTAGCTTTAGGCAGCATTCTTTACATCTTTCCTCTCAGCTAGTCACTATGTCTCCCTTCTGCAGAGTATCTTCAGAACGGACTATGATCTATTAGGAAAACCAGGGCTCTAGAAGGAGCACTCATGGAAACGTCACGATGGCTCTTCTTCTCCTGGAGAATAAGCAATACAAAAAGGCACTTACCAATAGATTCGCTCTGCGCGACAAACCATGTCGACTCGAAAACAACAAACATGATCTGTATCGACGTGCACGTATTCGGGGTGCATCAAACTCCGTCAGGCTGCTATACGTGTGCCCAAAGTCTGGCTCCATCGAGCGTAATGGGACACATCTCATTCGCTGCGAGCTCTTGGCTCATCCCATCGACAAAGTCCCTCAGTTTGTTGCACTATCATACGCATGGGGCAATCCTTCTGCCACGCACAAGATTGTGATAGGTCGCCGAATTGTACAAATAACTGAGACCTTGGCGAATGCTTTGCAGCAAATGCAGCATCCGAGTATGACCCTGAAAGTTTGGGCTGGCGCTCTGTGCATCAACCAAGCAGACGATACTGAGAAACGGCAACAGGTCCAAATGATGGACAATATCTACACGAAAGCTTTTCTTGTCTATGCGTCGCTGGGTACAGGAAATGACGACAGTTCCAAGGCTATCAGGAAAATACGATTTTACAATCGTGTCTACCACCGCATGCAGAAGAAAGAGGATAATAAAGGACCAGTAACTGAGAGATTTCTCAGTACGTCACTGGAAGAAATGCGACATCATTACAGAATTGAACCTATTAGAAGTTTTCTCAGCCGCCCATGGTTTTCGCGCATTTGGGTCTTTCAAGAAGTAGCCTTGAGCAAGCGTCTAATCTTCGGCTGTGGCACAGAAAGCCTGACTCGGAATGAATTATTCACAGGGACGATTCTTTGGCACTCTGCCGGTATCCGACTAGGCTGGCCGGACGTGCCACTTAAGACTCTACGCATAGGATGCTATGCGAAATTGCCAATAACTCTGAAGGAGTTTGCAAGGAGCCCGGATGTTGCAAAATTCTCTGTTGCTGATGGGGATCTGTACCAGTGCACTGATCCAAGGGACTACGTATACGGATATCTAGGACTAGTCTCAGACCATAAATCGCACGGACTCCAGCCTGACTATTCAAAGACGAAGCACCAGGTGTTCCAGGACTTCACGGAGGCTTTGATTTCTGTCGGCGAGTTCACCTTCGTTCAGAAACTATGGACCGTTCCTGATAATTCATCTCTACCGTCTTGGGTTCCCAACCTTAGCTCGACAAGGTCAAGAAATCGACAGGCATGGGTCAATGGACAACTCAGGAGACTGAGTACGAAGAAATGCTTATGCCAGAAGGTTGTTACCGGTCCCTCTGGCAATGCCCTCGTCTTGCACGCAGTCAAGCTCGGAGTGGTCACGAACATCGAGAGATGCCTGAAAACTAATGCGAACCTGGACCACGATATCACGCAGCTTGCAGAGACAAGAGAATATATTCAGAAGTTGCGCTCAGCATTGCATGGGACCCAAGGTTCCGCCTCAGAGAACCTTGACGTCGTAGCGTACCAGCTTCCATTAGCTCACTGTCCGCTCAATGGATTCAAGCACACGAAAACCTTCTTCAGTGCGAAGGAGAACTTTGGGACTCATACCAAGCTCTCATGAATCCGCCTGAATTGGGCCTCCTCCACTCGGGACACTACGCGGATCTCCTACAATCAAGTGGCTTGCACCATCTCTTTCGCACGAGTACAGGACATGTCGTGCTTAGCCAAGGTCCAGTACAAGTCGGCGATTCCCTCTACTACCTCTGTGGCACAGACTGCCGATGGGTGCTACGCAATCACGATGGAGTGATGTTCAAGATGGTCTCGCCTGCAGTCATTTATCCCGAGTATTCTTCTCGATTCGAGAACAGGGACACCATTATTTTATGTTGAAGCACGATTGATTTTTCCCACAACGACCACGGTCAGAATTATGGTCGTTACAATTTTTTTATTTTTCGTCTAGATCCTCTTTTGCATATCCACACGTTCTACATCAGACGCCCTGCGTGAATACCACCTGTAACCAAGATGTCGTCGCCCGTATGATAGGCACTAGCATTTGACAAGAGGTACACCACGGGGACCTTCATGTCGGTTCGATCTCCCATCCGGCGCATTGGGGGCTCATTGGTCATGATGTCGCCCAGCCACGGCTGGCGTTTGCACAAATCCAGGGTCATGTCGGTGACCATGTATCTATGATTAAAGTTGGCATGAAATATCGATACGAAGCGTGAAAGTTGACACCTACCCCGGCGAGATACTGTTGACTCTGATGCCGTGCGCGGCCAGCTCGACACCGAGCGCCTTGGCCAGGGACACGACGGCGCTCTTGCTCGAGCAGTAGTCGCTCGTGGCCTGGCCCATGCTGGCGACGTAGGCCGCGATGGAGGCGATCATGACGATCGACTCACCCTGCGTGTTGAACTCTGTCGGCTCCTGCTTGACCATCTGCTGCGCCGCGAGCTGTGCCGAGTAGTACGTCCCGAGCACGTTGACGTTCATGCACTTTGCAACGGACGCGGGATCGCGCTCCAAAAAGGACTGATCGGGACAGATACCGGCAGCAATGATGCTAAATGAGAAGTAGAGTCAGTTCGCTGACGTACATTAAAGGCAATTATTGCTTCCGTGTGGTGAGCACTTACAGGCCATCGATGCGGCCAAAATCGGCGACCACCTTGTCAAAAGTCGCCTTCAGCTCATCATATTTAGTGACATCCGTCCTGGGGTATTTGGCGTCAGCGTGTTACTCAAAGATGAGGGAAATTTCGTCTTCTTTTAGACATGAAATCACTGACTTGTAATATTCAAGCTTTACATCAAACTTTTTCTGAATGTCGTAGAAGTGCTCGTGTGGCGCATCGGCGGCGTCGAGCACGGCCACATTGCCCGACTGTTCAGCGCACGCCAGGGTAAACGCCAGGCCGAGACCGCGAGCCCCACCGGTAATGACAATGGTCCGGCCCTTCAGGGAGAGCAGATCGGACACTGAGTGGTTCAGATACCTGTTGGGCTCGGGAAATGTGCTGGTCGCCATTGTGGTTTGCGTGGCAGAGGTGGTGACCTGGGATCAAGGGAGAAGTTGCAAAGAGGTTGTTTTACTCTGAGCAGTGTCCAAAGTAATGACGGGCGACATGTGGTCAGAGAAGATATAGACCATCGTGAACTGGCACATCTGTGGCATTCAATCGATACCCCAGAATACCCCGTCATGCTAAGAAAGTCACTTTGCAGAAACCCGAACAGAGTCTTTGATATGAACTTCTTTGCCCGCGAGTTGAGGCTCGGAATTCATGTCCGTGGCGGCATGGTCCGTGTGTTAGAGCATTCTATACCGAAATGCGTGGGGAAAGAGGCGCTATTCCACTGTGATTCGCGGGGAACGAACGGAAATGGTTTATAGTCGCGAGCGGACGGGACTTGGATCCCTCGTTCACGATTCCCGATGATGCGGAAGCATCTCCGAGTTGGAATCGATTCGATCTCCATGTGCGCACGGGAACGTTGTAGGATAACGCATCCTTTGCCGCATTGACCTTTCCATATAGGTAGAATTCTATCGGTGGATGCTTGATTATAATGATACAGTAGACACTTTGGGCCTGTTTCTGTGTTTATGAATTGATGCTTGACAACTTTTCGACCTCTTTCCAAGACAACACTCTCACTATTCTAGCATTTGCACAACTATCAAGATGCAGTCAGTAGCACCATGGCTCGGCAGCGAAGACGCCACGGCTGCCAGCCAGAGCGAAGTCAATGGAGTGGACAAGTCCAAAATCAGAGGCTGGAGAGCCGAACTCGATGACGACGATTATGGAGTCTTGGCGCTGAGAAACTTCATCTTCGACATTTTCGACCAGAATGGTGGTAGACATGGCGGCTCTGCGATCGGCATGGCCGCGATTGGAGCTGCCCTTTACAAGTATACCATGAGATACAACCCCTCAAACTCGGAATGGTTTGATCGCGATCGTTTCGTGCTTTCAAATGGTAAAGTTTCGCCTGCTTCTGCTGCCTCTTCCAGACAAGCTTTACTGACCTCTATGTAGGTCACTGTGCCATGTTCTTATATGCGCTCAACCACCTGACGGGCTTTGACAACCGGACGATGGACGAGATCAAAGTACGGAAGCGCCAAATTGGGTGACTACAAGACAATTTGCCATGCGCACCCCGAGATCGAAGTCCCTGGCGTCGAAGTCACAACCGGTCCACTTGGACAGGGAATATCCAACGCCGTTGGGCTGGGCATTGCCTCCAAGAACCTGGCGGCAAGATACAACCGACCCGGCTTCGACGTCGTCTCGTCCAGGATTTACTGCATGAGTGGCGATGGTTGCTTGATGGAGGGCGTGGCACTAGAGGCTATCTCGCTGGCGGGGAGCTTGCAGCTGGACAACCTCGTCATACTGTACGATAACAACCAGGTCACTTGCGACGGCCCGCTAGATTGGATCAACGCAGAAGACGTCAACGCCAAGATGAGAGCCTCTGGATGGCATGTGCTCGAAGTGGCGGACGGCAACTATGATGTTCAGGCCGTCACGGCCGCACTTGCACATGCCAAGTCACTCAGAGGCAAGCCGGTCTTCATCAACATTCGTACTGTGATTGGTGTCAACACACAGGTTGCTGGCACCCACAAGGCGCACCACGGAACCTTTGACAAGGAGAGCGTGCGGCTTTCGAAGCATCTGGCAGGCCAAGATCCAGACGCTACTCATGTCATTCCCGAGAAACCTCTTCAGTACTTCAGGGACTGCAAGTCCAAGGGCGAGTCCCTCGAAAACAAGTGGAACGATCTTTTTGGACAATACACCACCAAGCACCCAGAACTAGCCGCCGAATTTCAACAGGCAAAATCGGGCGACTACGGTAACAAGTGGTTGGACATTCTCAAAAATACAGATAGTGCCCAACTCGATGGCACAGCCACCCGAGACGTAAACGGCAGTCTCATAGAGTCGATCTGGAAAGAGTTTCCGGCACTCTGTGGTGGTGGTGCCGATCTCGTCAACTCGAACAAGGTGCACTACACGGAAACAGACGTGTTCCATCCCTCAGTCAGCTATGCCGGCCGTTATGTCCGGTACGGCATTCGCGAGCATGCCATGGCGGCCATCTCAAACGGTCTGGCCGCCTACAATCCCGGTACCTTTCGACCTATCACCGCCACTTTCTTGATCTTCTTTCTCTACGTAAGTCGTCTGCAGAGCTTTGACTGGTGCTTCAAGACACTAACTGTATCCAGGCCACCCCGGGCATACGAATGGGAGCCCTGAGCCACCTTCCGGTGATCCACTTTGCCACGCACGACAGCTTCGCCGAGGGCCAGAACGGACCGACGCACCAGCCGGTCGAGCTCGACTCCCTGTTCCGCGCCATGCCCAACCTCTCCTACATGCGGCCATGCGACGCCGAGGAGACCATCGGCGCCTGGATGCTCGCCCTGTCCAAGACCCACGGTCCCTCGATGCTGTCCCTCGGCCGCGACCCGACCGGGCCGGTCCCATCGACGGACCGCTACAAGGTGGCCAAGGGCTCCTACGTCGTCGTAGATCAGCCCGAGCACAAGCTCACACTCGCCAGCTGCGGGACCAATCTGCACTATGCCGTGGCGGCCGCAGAGTCGCTCACTTCCGAGGGGGTTGCGACGCGCGTCGTGAGCTGTCCCAGCTTCGAGCACTTTGATCAGCAGGACCAGCAGTACCGGGACAGCGTTTTCCCTAGGGACGGATCGCCCATTGTCAGTGTGGAAGAGTATGTCGCGACGACGTGGGCGAGGTACGTGACGGCCAGTATCGGCATGAAGAGCTATGGGTTTTCGGCGTCGAATCCCAGCAACTATGCGCGGTTCGGGCTCGATGCGGAAGGCATTACCAGGAGGGCAAAGCAGTACCTGAAGAACCTGAATGGTAGAAATGCACGGATGTAGGGGTGGCAGCAGATTTGAGATACTTGATAGTTTCAATCCAATAATTGCTTAACCGCTCCAGTTGATTAAGCTCGGAATGGACTTTTCTTGGTAGAGTGAGTGAACCTTTTCTTATCCGCGGTTTTGTGTTGCAGTTATAAGTATCGCGATTTCTAAAGTCCCTGCCCCCGGGTTTCTAAGAGTGTGGATGGTATCACCTCCCTTACACCACAACATACAATGTGACATTGTGATCAGTTTATTTCCACCTCATTTTTTTCAAAATCTCGAAGAAAAAAAATAAACAAAGAATAGGAAGGTAAATCAGTAGGCCCCCGGATGACCTGGATGGTAAATCAGTCGCCGGATAACCTCAGAGAGGTAGATCAGCGGCCGGATAACCCAAGGTAAATCAGCGTAGCGCACCGGATAACCCCTGGAGGAGTGTAAGATAGAGCGTCCTAAACCACTCGACCAGTTTCCCGATGTTATTATTTGCAATGGGACTTAATGCCTCCAATAACCTTGCCTTAGATACTGCGCCCGGAACAATGAGCCATGGTTTTGCCAGAGTTCTCCCAGAGCCGAGTGCAAACGGAGCGGGCGATAGTCGGGTTGGCCACATTTCGCCCAGATGTAGTTTCTGTGACAGACACATAGACGTCTCTTGATACACAGTACAGCGATGACATTTCTTGCCATCTGCTGATACCTAGCTACCAGAGTGGAGCTTCAATTTTGGTCTGCCAGCGCAGCGGTAGACGTGACCTATAACGAAACATATCACATGATGGGATTTGCTGGATGGCAATGAAGATACTGTAATTGCGTAGAGTCGATCCAGCGCTGATCTAGAAATTGTTGACGGCTTTGATCATTGACACACCATGCCTATCTCGCGTTGCCAATGCGACGTCAAATGCTTCCGCCACAGACTGAAGACCATCAAAGCGATGCGTGATCAGCTTACGGATATCAGGGATCCCCATCTTCTCTGCCGACGCCGACACTGACGTGATGGAAATGTCGATGGCCTTTTCATAACACGCAGTATATCTCCACGTGGGTATCAATGCAACTTCTCTCGTCATCATCTCCGACATTGGTATCTCATGAACGGGGACTCCCACCCCAATCGAGATGACTGCGCCACCCGATGCTGTGGCCTGAGGACGGTTTCAGCGACATTTGAACTATGGTAGCGAGATGATACAATTCAACTTACAAAAAAGGACGTCTGAATACATGACTGCACGCCGGTGCACTCAAACACCACTTGCAGCCGGTATCCGGCCAGTCCATCTTGGCAATCTGCTCCGCCGTCTCCTTGGCCACCACCATCTTGTTGGTGGGATCGAGGGCCTTGGTCGGCTTGACCAGCGAGGCGGCATCGGCAAAGCCCCCGTTCATGGCGAAGAGGAGTCTCTGCTGGTCAATGTCGGCAATGACGATGCGCTTCCAGCCCGACGCCCGCGCCGCCAGACGGCACGGTAGCCCCACAGCGCCCGCGCCGAACACCAGGCAGCTCTCGTGCACCGAGGGCAGGGCGAACTTCTCGGCCTTGTCCACGGCCTGGACCGCCACGGCCAGGGGCTCCAGGAGCGCGCCGGCCTCGCAGTCGAGGGCGTCCGGCAGCTTGTGCACCCACTGCGTCGGGTGGTTGATCTGCTTCTGCAGCGTGCCCCGGTAGTGCGGGAACTTGGACCCCGAGCTGCGGAACCTTAGCTTCGGGCAGATGTTGTAGCGCTTCCAGCGGCACACGTCGCACTCGCCACAGAGCACGCCGCACTCGACGGCCACGCGGTCGCCCTCCAGCAGGTGCGGGTGAGTCCTGTGCACGTCCGATCCGAGCGCCGTGATCTGGCCGGCGGACTCGTGGCCCAGACACAAGGGCTCTTTCACGGTGATGTCGCCATTGCGAAATTGGCTGAAGTAGTGCAGATCTGAGCCGCAGATGGTGTTGGAACGTACGGCGATTTGAACCTCGTCGGGCTTCGGCGGTGCGAGTTCTCTGCTTTCGTGGCGAAACTCCTTGGGTCCGTGTAGGTAGAGCCCTTCAGTCTTGGTGATAGTCTGCGTTGCCATATTGAGAGCGATATAATGCCTCTGCCAGAGATGGTGTGGGGCTGCTCACAGGGAGTATAGCACTCCATAACAACCACCATCGCCATTTTATGGGCTAAGTAGTATAATCCAGTGTCAATAGCTCATGCTGGGATCTTGTACGTACCTTGCGTACGTTTTCGCTCGCGCGACACGTATGGAATTAGCTGCCGTGGAACCCCTGGTTGTCTCGGTATATAATCCTGGAGTGTAGTACTCGGGATTCATGCCCGAGACCATGGCCAACTCATCCCATTCCCCAAACCCCACAGCTTTCCCCAGGGTCTCCACTGTCTGCCCCGGAACTGCTCGATTTCCGTTGTGGGGCGACGATACCTCTGGTCTATAGTCGACTGACTTACATGTTCCCGAAGTGGCTGTTCCTGGGAGCATCGGGGCCGACATAATAGGGTTCAAAGAGAAAAGACAAGATTCGGCTCTTCTCTCAAGTCTCGACATTGAGCTGTACTATTGACATCAAGATTCATTTCACTATGTTGCACTGAGGACACCATGGATCAATCAAGCGACTTGAATGCCATCATCATTGGCGCCGGCCCGGCAGGTATCTCTATCGCATACCGTCTGAAGCACCAACTTGTTTTGAATGATTTTACCGTTTACGAGAAGCTCGACGGAGTTGGCGGAACATGGAGGACCAACACATATCCCGGATGGTATGTTTCTCCTTACCAAGTCCCTGGATCTTTCGTACTGACATGCCCTCAAAGTGGCTGTGACTTGAAATCGCACCTCTACTCGTTTAGCTTCAACCCAAACCCCAACTGGTCAAAAGAACTTTGTGAACAGCCAGAGATTCTACAATGTAAGCCAGCATCCCGTATACCTGCACGGGCATTCACTTATTCGGTACTGCAGATATGGAAGATACAGTCGACAAATTCGATCTCCGCAAACATGTACACGAGTCCGTCGAATGCACCGGCGTATACTGGCGCAACGATCAGTCCAAGTGGGAGGTGAATCTCAAGGATCTCCGAACCGGCATCGAGTACACCCGCATGGCCAATGTCCTCGTGTCGGCCGTGGGCGCCATGTCCTTCCCCAGAGACGTCAAGTTCCCCGGGATGGAGAACTTCCAGGGCCCCATGTTCCACACTGCGAGGTGGGACCACAGCGTCGACTACACGGGCAAGCGCGTGGCCGTCATTGGAAACGGCTGCAGCGCCGCCCAGGTCGTCCCGGCCGTGGTCAAGAAGGCGGCGTTCGTCAAGCAGTACGCGCGCAGCGGGCAGTGGTTCCACGCCCGCCCCAACCGCAACTACACGGCGGCAGAAAAGTTCATGTTCCGCTGGGTCCCGTTGTACTAGAGGCTCCCCCGTCTAGGCATCTTCCTCGACGCCGACGAGGAGACGACGACGTGCTTTCCCACGCCCAAGGGCGTCAAGGCCCGCGCCGAGAAGGAAGACGAGTCGCGGACCTACATCAAGTCCAAGGTGCCGGAGAAGTACAGCAAGTCCATCATTCCCACCTTCCCGCTGGGTTGCAAGCGGCGCATCTTCGATCCCGGCTACCTGGACAGCCTGAACAACTCCAACGTGGAGCTCCTGGCCGAGGGGATCCAGAAGATCACCGAGGCAGGGGCTGTCAGCTCTTCAAGCATCCGCGACGACTTTGACATCATCGTCCTCGCGACCGGCTTCCAGGTCTCCCAGTTCCTGACGCCCATGCACATCGTGGGCTCGACGGGCGTCGCTCTGCACGACCACTGGGCGCAGTGCCGCGGCGCCCAGGCGTACCTGGATACCCACGTGCACAACTTTCCCAATATGGCGATCCTCTTCGGTCCCAACACGTTCCCGGCCAACAACTTGGCGCTCTTCGCCTGCGAGACCCAGGCCGACCACGCGGTGGCCTCGCTGTTCAAGCCGCTGCTGGACCGGCGGGCCGGCGTCATCAAGGTCAAGCAGACGGCCGAGGACACGACGACCAACGCCATTCATAAGGAGCTGGCCAACACCGTCTTCGCCGGCGACTGCTCCAACTGGTACATTGGCAACTACGGCCGCAACGCGGCGTCGTGGCCCGGCCTGGCCCGCTCCTACTGGGCGGCGACCTACTTCCCCGACTGGAGCGCCTTCAACATGGACGGAGGGAGTTCGCTGTGGCCGGCGCTCCGGACAAAGCGTGTTATTTCTACAACGTCTACCTCTCTCAAGGTTCTAATTCTGCTGGGTTTTGTCGTTGGGTTCATGAGGTGGAGAGGCACATCATTCACGTCTCTACTCGAGCTTGTTAAGCGCTATCCTTTGCGCTCAAGGTAGATATCTTGGATATTTAGTTAATAGTAGCGCGCAACATTGTTAGAAAACATCATCTGGACACGTAAATACCTCGCACATGAGTTGAACTTCTCTGGACTACGGGAATTCATCCATCAAACAATTGCCCTAAATATCGTCGGGCTTCCCGATGTTATGGCGTAGCTTGGCAACCTTGCAGGCCATTCGATGAGACATGATGTTGTGAGACAGTCGGGGCGGCGGAAGTCGGCACTGTTTGGCTACGCGTCCCGGGAGCTTACCCGGTTCCCAAAAGTCTCATGATGGCTCGGTAGTATACTTTGGAGCACAGCCATGATCGGGGACGCGTCTGGGTTTCCTTCTTCTTTTCGTTTTTGTTCTGTGTATTCATTAATACCGTCGACATTTTTTTAGAAATATGTCGATTGTGTAAGAAGGATACAATGAATTTTGGCTTATTTTCATGATTTTAAAGGTTGCGAAGTCTTACATGTGTCTCAATGTAAGTAAACGTTGGTAACATCATCGCTTTTAACAGCCAGTTTGTCATCGGAGAGCATATTATCTCCACCACAGGACAGCGGGCCATGAACTGATCACGTAAGTCTACTCAGCCCTATAAAACGAAACGGGTATTTCGGCAATACACTGAACCACTATTCGTCATCTGGAACACCCCTAGCGAAGAGGGGCGAATTCGTTTTTCTAACCGCCACCCGCCGCAAGGATGTAGAGATCTCGGCATCGGAACCCGATAGGGCTTATACGTCGGTAAGCATGTCTTGGCTTTCAGGAACGCGATATTGGCCACATTTTATATTACACTTCATCATAGGTTGATACCAGCCTCCAGCAGACGTCTGGTCTGCCTCGCCAGTCGCTGAGTTTCTACGAGCGGTTGAATACGACCAAACGCGCAGATCAAGTATTTCCACGTAAGACGTTACTGCTTCCTGAAGCGGGATGCCTCCAAGCCGACTGGAGTGTGTCACGAATTCGTCGTATTGACAATCTTCTCGTCACTGTCGGCTGTGGTGATGGCATCGGGGTCATGAAGGCTATCGAGTTGCGCACAGATCTCAAGTGTATGATGGATCTATAAGTACGAGGCTTGGCACTCTGGAGATGGGGAAGACTTTTGGACATCAATGATATCAGAACAACAATCCACAAGCACAACTTTAGCTTCTTATACAATTACATTTGACAGCGACAGTAGCAACAACAGCAATAGCACTTCACCATGGTCGCCTTCAAGTCGCTTTTGGCACTCGCTGCCTACCTTTCTGCCTCGAGCAATGTGGCCAACGCTGCCGCTTAGACTGCCAAGCCGAGTAAGTTATCTGGTTCTCACGAAGCCCTCCCCAAATTATTGCTCTTGGTCCAGCAGCTGATCAATCACCCGACAGCCAAAGCCGCTCATCCGATTGTTGGCATCTCGATCCTACCCTACACCGAGAAGGGGTGCAAGGGCACCAGCCAGGGCAACACTACCATCGACAAGGGCAAGCCGGCCTGTATCAACGTCGGCAGCTCTTTGTCCTTCCACCTCACCGCGGACAAGTGCGACGAGGGCCACCACGAGTACTACCCGCAGGCCGACTGCAAGGGCAAGGTCTCGGGCAAGTCCACGCACAAGGCCGGGTGCGTGGACAAGACGGGGAGCTATGCCAGCTTCAAGGTCGACCCCGAGAAGTGCAAGAAATAAGGGGAGTTTATGGGGTGGATAGCTGTCGATGGTTGGTTCTCGTTTTCGTCCGGCTGGTTTTATAGCCTTTGTAGCAAGGTGACTTTCCCAGCGCGGGGCAGTGTAGAGGTGCGGCTGCTGGTGAATACCACGGATGAATACAGAAATGAATGAAAACTCAGATCTTCACTCTTTTTTTTTTTTTTATCATGCTGCGTTGATTTGACAAAATCCCGAATACTCACAAGTATGATGTTGGCGTGTCGCTCAGATGACTGTAGTAGGGACTTCGGTTGATTTAACATCTTCTTTGCTAATCGAATCACAATCTGCGTCTCTGCATCATCATACACTCATGGGAAAAAGAAAGAGAAAAAAAGAAAAAAAGACCAATGAACACGTCATGTTTTCAGAATACTCTTGACTATTAATTATGATATATAGAACGAAGATTCATTACCCTATGACTGGAAGGCTGGTGCTTGGCCATCGCAAGTATTAGTGAAGATGGCCTGCTTGCCATAATACGGATCCTCATAGCTGAGAAGGTCATTGCCATTAGGATCGTACAGGTTCAGGTAAAAGTACCCCGGTCCGGTGTCCTGTCTGAACAAGAAACGCAGCGGCAGGTACTGGCCCTTGGTGAGGGTGACGCTGGCCGTCTTGTAGCCGGCATTGATCTTCTGGTCAATGTCGTAGTTGGAGCTGTTCCAGCCGCTGTAGGCCTTGGAGCCCCACCACATCCAGAACTCGTCGTCGACGCTCCAGATGTAGAACGTGTACGTGCCGGACGTGGTGGCGTAGATGTAGCCGACGTAATCGAGGTAGAAGATGATGGACGAGAGCGACACCGAAGTTCCTTCGATTGAAGTAAGTGTCGAGCCCTCGTTGGCGTACAAGTTGCCGATGCCGTTCTGGGCGAGCCCGGTTGCCGACGACGTCATGGTGCTGAGGGCCTCAATATTGCTCACGGCACTGGCGCTGTAGTAGGACCACTGCATTCCCTGGGACGAGTTGCAAGCTGCTGTGGCGGAGGCGGAGATCAGCGTGGTGGATGTTGTCGACGTGGTGGTTTGAACGGTCGTCGTTGCCTCGGTGGGCTGGGAGGCCTGAATAGTCGTCGCCGTGATGGTGGCCACGTTGGAGGTCGAAGAAGAAGTAGAGGAAGAAGTGGTGTTGTCGCTGGAACAGGTGTCAATCGAACTGCTGTTGGTGGCCCACGCACCAACGCAGCCCTCAGCAATGACCTTGCTCTCCCAGTGCCAAAGGTTATAGTCGACGACGTCAAACAGATTCAACTCGACGTCGTTGACGGCCGTGATGTTCCAGTAGACTCCGTAGCATTTAGTGCTCGGCGTGGTATCGACGCTGCCACAGCCGCCATTCTCAGTAGTACCACTGATCTTGACTGACTCCTCGTAGTCCAGTACAGCCTGGAGCGACGGCGTCTCTGTAAGGGAAGCCTCCTTCTTCCACGTTCCATCGAGAAGGTCCAGGCCAAACTCGATAGCGACCGGAAGGCCGAGGGACAAGATAAGCTTGGATTTCTTGGTTGTCTGCAGAGTGCCGTTCAGTACCGGCGTAAAGCCAGATGTGACCGTTTTTGTCTTGTCGAGGAAGTTGATGGTTCCGTTGATCTTCTCCCAATTCAGGGAGGCACCAGCGAGAGCGCGTCCGATAAACTCAATGCGGGCTTCGGCGGATACACCTAGACTCACGCTGGGGCCCAGTACGAAAATCTTAGGAATGGTGAGCGCTGGCAGGCCTCTCTTGAAGAGGGTCTTGGTGTTCTTCTTCTTGATGGTGGCAAAGGCGTCGACACCGACAAACAGTCCAGCGTACAGGTTACCATTGATCTTCAATTCGGCATTCTTGATGCCACCCAGGTTGGCCTTGAGCGATCCTGTCGCTTGGATGTTGCCCTTGATTCCGCAGTTGATGCACCAGTAGTCAACGCCAGGTTCCGACTTTGCGTTGGCTCCAAGTTCGTCAGAGATCAGGTCGATGGCGTTGTCCCACAAGCTGTAACCGCTGTCCTTCGGGTCAACCGCAAAGTGATAGAACTTGAAGCCGAGCTGGTCGTCCCAGGGCGACTTGACAAGCAGGCTGTCCGGCGGTGCCACATTCATGTTCATGTTGAACGTCTGGTTGTAGTTGCCGGTGACTAGGAATTTGACCACGTTGTAGACTGTCTTTGCGATGGTGACGACCGTCTTGGCAATCGACTTGGCGGCCGAGACGACGTATTTCGCTGCAGAGACAACCAGTTTGGCAGCCACCTTGACGACTGCCTTGACTACGGTCGCTGCGACAGACTTCACTGCAGCCTTGACTGAGGACACGGCCTTCTTGAGCGACGACCAAAATCCTCTCGGAGACAAGGTGGTTTTTGTTCCGGGGGCAATCAGTGCCATGACCGAATCGATATCAGACTCGTCGCTGCTATAGAATCCCAGCTGAGAGTCGAGAAGTGAGTCAAAGTCGGTGCCACATGACGCGGCGGGAAGACCCGAAATTTCGGAGGCTGGGGGCGAGCTGCAAGCTGAGGAGGACGTCGTAGTGGTGGTGGCTGTCGAGTCTTCAACATCAATGGCGCCCCAGTCGGCACCCAGTTCGCTGTAGACAGAAGCGAGGTCTTCAATCGTACCAGTGGCAGAGCATGAAGACAGAGACTCGTCGCAGACGGGCGAGCTGTCGGTAAGGAAGAAGACGTTCTGCCCATCAGAAGAACACGAAGATGCTGCCGTGATGAACAGGATCTGTGAGTAAGACTGCCATATCGGCTTGACGTACGAGAAGACCTCGGTTTCGTTGAAGACGGCAGTGATGGTGTTTCCAGAGCAAGTCACGCTCTCAATGTAGATGGACTGGTCAAGGGCGACCGAGGAGTAGAGGTAGGTCAAACTCAGTCTCATGATGGTGGCTGTGATGTCGGCCGAGTCATCAGCGGGTGATTCGTACCACAGCGCGTTTGAATCAGCAGGAGTGACAACATCGATACTGCCTTGATCCACGCCATACGGCGGTGCTGGCATGAGAGTAGCGGTCGGCGCGGCCTCGAGAGTGATGGGACCATCGAACTCGGACGTTGTGCCAACTGCATCGGTGGGGAAGACAGTTGTAGTAGCGCTGGTGCTGGAGTCGGTGATGCTGGTCGAGTCAGAGGATACAGTCGACTGACTGTATTCGGTGCTGGAGGCCTGCGTCGATGATGTAGAGTAGGTTTCACTGGCAGTTTCTGTCACACTCGCGGAAGTGTCAGAAGAAGTCACGACCGTGCTGGAATCGGTGACTGTTGCCGAATCAGAAGATGTTACCGAGTCCGAAGATGTAACCGAGTCGGAAGAAGTCGCCACATCTGACGACTCGGAAGACACGGTATTGCTCGATGATGATGAAGACGCGGTCATGCTCGACGAGTCGGCAGAATCAGTTGAGCTGACTGTCTGTGAACCAGTTCCAGAGGCCTCTGTGCCAGAAGCTGTCCCGGAGGAGGAGCTCGAAGATGAGGTCGATGACGCAGAATCGCTCGAGCTTATAGACCCTGTGCTGGCCTGCGCATGAATGTCGACGGTGGGGGATGCGGTCGAACCGGACTGCGATGTGGCAGTGGTGCCATCTTGAGAGGATATCGAGATGGATGGTGTCTCGTCAGGACTCGATGAGTATGATGAGACTAAACTTGAGAAGGATGAACCTGAAAACGAAGGGCTGGCGGAAGCTACATAGCCGCTGACTGAAAAAGAAGAAGCGATCGAGGAGGTCTGACCAGCCGCATAACTGCTGCCTGACTGGGAGGGAACGAGTGAAGAAGTCTTTGTAGGGCTCTGGCCGTGAACGACCGAGTCTGGCGCACCAGAACTGTTCAACGAAGGATTGGCGTTATGGTGGCACTTGGACGCTGCTGACAATGGTAAACTTGCCAGCAAGGCGACTGCAGGCCAAAGCAACTGCATCGTGGCGTCGATGATGTCGATGTCTGAGGTACAACAATTGCAACAACAATATGTTCTCACAGGATGTTCACCAGCGCGTCGGGCCGACGGGCGGGCTTCTTATATTGGAACGACCACATTCTGATCTGGTGGTCTATGTCTTTGCGTCAGGACTGCTGGGCGCCTGGCTGCGCCAAGGAGCAAGCTTCATCGTGAGCTTCATCTCGACCGTTTTCCAATCTGCAGGGGGCCGAGATGTTCTATTGAGAGCTGGATTTGGTGGCGCCACTTGACCGGAGCTGAAGACTATAGTATGATATGCGGAGCTTAGGGCCCCGTCCGCAGCGCTACAGACGGTAGTCATACGACCAATCCGGCGATATCACAACTTCGGGACTCGGCCACCAAAACACCACTGCCGCGCTGGAGCATGGAGGCATCGCAGCTGACCGATTGAGCATTGGATTAGGCTTGCTGCGGTTTGGGTTTCCGACCAGACCCGGCCAGGCGGCGCAGACTCCCATGTTTGCATGCAAGGGCATGAATTGCGTGCCCATGGTGGAAGTTGCTTAATCGTGAAGCTAGAATGCATTGAGTTGGTCTGCTTCCCCAATTCGGTGGAGTTACTCGTGTATTTAACTACAACGAACCTAGCCTGAACCCTTCATAGATCTCAGCTCGGCTCTTGCAAATGGTCTAGATCTCAAGGCTGCTCTTCTTAAGATTCTTTTTAAGCTTGCCAAGAACCCAGTTTGATTCCACTTCCCCAAGATGCAAGAAAAGGGTCTTTTGGTTCTAGATTTGTGCTTCGTCTAGTTGCCAGCTGAACGGGGGGTCCAGCCGTTTTGAGAGCGGTGGCGCAGTCACTATTTGCAACAACGAAGACCGCAACGTCCGGTTGGGAGCGCCATGAAATATTTCTTCGAGTGACTTGTGACTTGTTGAATTCTCGCCTGATGCCTCCGTCGCCGAGGTTCCGTCGCGTTTATACAGTAGAGCGGGCCCCGTGACAGTGCCTCCTCTTCTGCCGGTCTTCTGCATCTTTCTCATATTGCTACGGCCCTCCCGACCGGTCGATCAATTGACAGACCTCATCCACGCTCATTACAGTTCAAGGGTATCAAGATGAAGGCGGCATATCTCTTGGCTCTCTCTGTCGGCGGTGTCAGTTGCTTCCCGAAACTGGCACCCATCATTCAGAGCCACGTCGAGAGGCGGTTCTTGGGCAGCAGCCCCCTCCAGCTGCGCGATGATGGCGGCGAGACTACCATCACCACCAGCACTGATGCGACGACTGACGAGACGACGACGGGGTCATCCTCGTCCAGCACCGAGTCAGAAACTGCCACAGCTACCAGCAGCGCTACATCATCAGCCAGCGAGGCGTCCGCGACCAGCTCTTCCACAGCCGAGGACACCAGCATAACCGTCACCATCATGGACACCACCGGCACGCTGCAGCTCAACCCCGGCGTCGACGGAAACCTCTTCATCTCCCTTCCCGAGGACGACGCCAGCATCACCAACCTCGTCCCCGGCAGCTCCGAGTTCATTGCCTATACAGACAGCCTGACCGTCATGGGCGACAACAGCGCAACCAGTCGTCTGCTCTACTACTACCCCGACGAGATTGCCAAGCTGTCGGTCTCCCGCTTCAGGCTCGGGGCCTGGGGCAGCATTCCCAAGGGCGCCCAGCTCGCGAGCTTCGTGCCCTTCAACGACGGCAACGGAAACGAGGTGCTCGTTGTGCTGGACACGAGCGGCAACTACTTCTGGCCCATCGTCTGCGCGCTGGACGGGCTGTTGAATAAGGTGTTCATCGCCCAGGACCCGAACGAGGGCCCCGAGATCCTGATGGCGAATGGCGATATGCGATACATTCTGACTGGAGGCGACGTCACGGACTGCGGCCCGCTGGCCTTGACAGCATCTGGTTTGAGCGGCAGTTACTCATAGAAAGCCGGGTAGATATACACAAGAAACGAATGTGTCATGGTATCAACACATTACGCTAAATTAATACATCTTTTCATCGTTAATCGGACTAACATGACATGTTGTTATTCGAATAAGAGCTGAGACGACGCAAATCTTGATATGAATCCTGATACCATAGGGTTATGACTGGACCCTGTTTGCATCTTTTCATAGTCTTCTTACCAGTATTGCGGCCCCACTCCGGGAGTTCCCTGATTTGCCCGCCTATGACTTGCATCACTGGGTCGCTTAACCCCGGGCATCACTGCTTTCAAACTTCTCTCTATAAATTATTTCTAATCCGGATCATAGAACTCAAGTACACCACGATGACTTCGCTCACGCCCCCATTTGATATGCTGGTATTCAGCAAGACAGCCGGCTACCGGCACGAGTCTATACCCGCAGGCATAAAGGCGCTCAAGAAGTTCGCCGCCTCCACGGGTCACATAACCTGCCACGCCACCGAGGACGCCTCCGCAATCAACCCGGAGAACCTGGCCCGTTACCACATCCTCGTGTTTCTGCACACCAGCGGGTCCTTCCTGGATGAGAAGCAGCTCGCGGCGCTGAAGGATTACATACATCTCGGCGGAGGGTTTGTGGGCATCCATGGTGCCAGCGCTGGCATGCCCGGCGATGAGTGGTACGAAAAGCTCATTGGCGCAGGTCAGTACTGAGGGATTGATTGATTTTCGCTCTGGAACTTGTTCTATATTCACATCCCCTGGATCCCAGATCGCAGCCCGTGTCACCCCGATCATGGATTACTGTTCTCGTCAAATAGTTACTGACTTCTCACGCCGATCAGCATTCACGTATCATCCGAAGCCACAGGACGGGGTTATCAAGGTCGAAAGCACAGAAGACGGTCTTACCAAGGGCCTTCCTGCGGAATGGAAGTGGCATGACGAGTGGTACAACTTTCGGCGCAACCCACGCCACAATGTCGAGGTCCTCCTGAGCATCGATGAAAAGTGCTACGAGGGCGGGTCAATGGGGAACGACCACCCGCTGGCTTGGTACCAGGAGTTCGAGGGCGGCAGGTCATTCTACACGGCCTTGGGGCATTTCAGCGACGCCTGGGATGATGTCACATTTCATTTGCATGTGATAAAAGGAATATACTGGGCTGCCGAAGCCTTTTGATTTCATCGTATATGTAGACATCTACATAAAAGCCTTTCTCATGTGGTTGAGATGTCTACGCTTTTCCGTATCTTTTGAGCCTTCCTAGTTTCAGGCCGGAGAAGTTTTCGTTAAAGTCTTAGCTTTTCATCGAACAGACTAAAAATTGGGTAGATAGGTACCGTATTAACAGACTTCTGACTGAGTGTATGATGTAAACCTGTCACATTGGCGACTTTGGATGACGAATGACCTGATCTCACTCTTTCTTTCTTTCTTTTTCGGTAACTCGTTGCTGCTCTGCGAGCAAATGGGAAAAGCTGCCAAGCACTTACGCCATCGCCACGACAGAAATTAGCGAAGTTGGCTCGCAACTACGGGTCGTGCCAGGAACTGTTCGGGATACAGCTTTATCACCTTTCCACTGCTGAAATCGGCCATAGAATGCTCGCGGTGTTAGGTTGCTGGCAGCTTATCCGTTGCATTGTACGGCATAGACCGACCGACGACTTGAGAGCTGGCATTAATACTCTGCGACTATCTGACTTTCGCTGTGGCCCGGTGCCTCTTCGACAATCGTCTCGATGCGTATTTGGTTGAAGCCGTTGCCACCGTGAAATAATATATATTCCTGAGGGTTGCCTATCGAGAGTCTATCACGGCCGCCACGAAAGCGCTTTAAATACCCACCATCCATATCATGATTGAAGTCTCATGATAGCTGTCATAATACGTGTTATCACCGGAGGAATCATTCTCAAATACATATGTAGCAGTAAAAATTCCAGCAAGTGTTGTAAGAAGCATTGGACATATCTTATACTGGTCACGAGGAACATCAAGATGTTGAAATCGACCTTATGGGTGTAAAGCTTGAGCTCAATTATATGCTTGTCAGCTTATCGATCTACAGACCTATAGGATCAATTGGCTACAATTGAGAACTGCACATACTTTACTCTAACTACACCGTAAGAAATAAGAATCGAAATACGCTAAAGAAATCTCCTCAGATCAACTGATGTCAAAACACGAGATTCCAGCAGCACGTGCAATGAAAACCGCGCTCCCGTCGCAGACAGCCCCCTCCGAGAACGATTTACAGTGGCGGGGTACAAAGCGGTCACAGATCTTGATCGGTCTATTCTTAGAGTTGTGCCTGGACCGAGGGCCTTGCAGCTCCGAGTAATACGACACAAGATGCGTCAGGTGCCGTCAAGATGCAATATAACTATATGATGTTGTGCATTGTCACAAACGGACCAGTGAGTGCCCACGTTTCTCCGCGTTACACAGCATGGAGGTGACCGCGAAAGGCGACCCTGCGATAGAGCGGGCGTTGGGATCGAGTTGGACATTATAGGCGGTCTGCGATGGGTGATATGCCATACAAAACAAACTTTTTTTTCGGGCAGAGAACTCATGTATCACCTCAGTGTTTCATTCGAATCCCAAGATCTACATGTAGCTTAAGGGTAATACTTGATGAGCGATGTCGATGTGCGGCGCAGTTTCTCTCGGTTTACGCATACTGCTGCTTACATGATCCGACCCATCAGAGTGGCGCCGCTGGAAACATGCCTGGAAGATCTTGGCCCCAGGGGATTTTCTCAGATAATCCCTGGACGATCTGGGGTTCGGTTTCTGAATGGCCAGGCCCGGCACGTGTGTAACCGAGCCATTGGAGTAGAGGTAGAGGCCGAGGGGACGGCAAGGCGGTTAATATCATATGGGCCGGGCCCACGAAACCTGATCTTACTGTATATACTGGGTCGGTCGGAAGCATATCGCGTTCAAAATACTTAGGCGAGCTCGAAAGGTTCGAATAACAAATTAGGCCAGGGCTCGGGCCGCGGCACACGTCTCCCGACCCTGTGGCTTACATCAGTCGAGAGCAAACAGCGATCCGATGTGAGATGTGAGGAATGGGGGATGACCAGATACTTAGGATGCTGGCGCCGGTGAGCCGCACACAGGGTGGCTTACGAAAGATGCGTGGACAGGCACCTGACAGTCGTTTGCAGCAACGTCGTATCTGCAGGCAAGCCATGTTCGCGCCGAGTTCATCTGATCGATGTAGGAGTTGTCGCTCTATGCATGAGTCCCAAGACTCCGAGGATGAGGCGTCTACCTCGCAAATATAGACCGAGTATAACGAGAGCTAGTTCTTCATGGATGTGGGTACATAACACCCATATTGATTGAAGTGGATCAAGGAAATGGATTCATTGCCTGTTCCCTCGACTAAAACCAGATGCGGTACGTTCAATAATATGTTTCCATGGCACTTGATGAGGGGGCTATAGCTGAGAAAGAGTCTCATTGGAAACTGAGGTAAGGGTCGAAGGATTGTGAATGGTTTCCCCAAAAAGGGAACTTCGCTCAAGTGTTGTGTACTCACGAGAAGGTGGCCGTGGTTGGCCGAATTGGGGAGTTCCGAGACACTTCTCTGAGGGCGGAAAGATTGGCAGTCATTTCAGAGACGAATCCACGATTGGATATCATGAGTTGTTGACGTCTTGTGTCCGTCACGCTGTGCTCAAATCAAGTCTGAGACGAATCCTTTGCTACCACGTGGTACTGGAGATATAATTCGTGTATTTGCCGACCTGGCCAGTAATAGGGAGGGACGATCACTCTAACAATTTCCTCAGATCGGATCACTCCTTCCTGCATAAGTCCGTCCTTTGCTGCCGAGGGTTTCGGTATACTACATGAATAGGTAAAATGGTGGAACGCGGCCAGGTACCGATTCGCTGAGGAACGGCGACGGAATTCGTCAATCATACCAAAGCTCCCATGCGGTGAAGGAAGGACTCCGGCTGGGAACGGAGCGGGGAAAGGCCAATGGAGGCGCGCATGCAGGCACGAGGGGACAAATTCCGTTGCTCAGTTGAGTTGTTGTGACTTTGGAGCTGTGCCCATGATCCCGACAAGCGCTACGGGGTTTGCATGGCTGTTCGTGGCTCAGAAGGATACATACTTTGTATAGCATTCTGCTTGAGAGTAAGCAAGCTTCCTTGTTCCCTGTCGCCTGAGTCGAGTATCAATTGCTTTTCTATCCCCTCCTCGAGGTGTAGCGAATCAGTATTATTTCGGCCCCTGATTGGCGGATGCAGCTGAGGAGTACCGCGATCAAGAAAGGTCACACGATACATCCCCGCAAGGGATAGATAGTCGATCCCACGGGGTCTGTCTGACTTGAGTCCTACCCCTAGCTAAGAAGGCAGGTAGGCTTTCAATAGGCCAATCAACAGTTTCTTGTCGGGGATGTAGGATCGGCACGAATGGTTGGAGCTTTCTAGAGTAATTAGACTTGTTAATAGCCATCGATTTGACATGATGCAAATCACTCCTGGCCAAAAGCCACACCATATCTGCCATGTGGCACAGGCGTGTTGGGCGCTAGCAGTCTACGAGGGACTCGCACGTAATGTGTTGGACAGGGCAACGCGAGCTAGAAAGTCGACAATATCATACACAGACACAATGTACGTAATCGAGGAGCTCCTACTACTAATCAAGTATCACAACTTGGCATTGAGCACGAGGGCGGTGAAGTCAAGAGTGGTGGTGTCTGTTTGATAGTTTCCACCTCACCGGCGACTCCGCCGGCCAGCTTGTCGGGATGGACAACAAATACATTCTCGGATTGGCATCAAAGTTGTGGTTGGGAGTGAGAGTGGTCAGGGCAAACCATGACGAAAGCTGCAGAAGTTTCTCGAGATCTGAACTCGTTCATCAGGCTCATTACCACCTAAAGAAAGCACCGACTGCAAGGAACGCATTCCGGTGGACGAAAGGTGGGCGTTTCCGGGCGCAACCGTCCATTTTAACACGAGTTGCGTACGGCTTGACTCGTGGCACCAGCCCGCCTTGCAGGCAGGCCCAGCTTGACAGCTTTGAGATGCTGCGCAAGAAATCCCAATCCTCAGACGCAAGCCGGCATGTATGTCATGGACAAAAAGGCACAACGGGATGCTTGGTCATGGACTGGTCATTTGTCGCGTGTACGTTTCCTTGGCCGGCCGTGCTGGAGGCTGACTATCGCCAAAGCGCGCTGGCGCGTGGCCTCTCGGGTTGACTGACATATGCGGCTGTAGGTATCATAGGCGCACAGCAACACGCACCATGGCGCAGAGATCCTTGCGAGGCCCCCAGGAACCCTGGAAGTCTTCTAGAAGCGGTAAATCCGCCTAGTCAAGAACCAGCTCAGGTTTGAAGTGCCCAAATCGATGGCCGGGCGTGGGGGGAGAAGGGGAGGATGGAGGTGTCATTGTGACCTAGCTCGTTTGGGTATCTCAAACCTCTTGTTCCAAAGTTCCTCAATGTTTCTCTTGCTCAAGTGACGATCCAAAGTGCAACCTAGGGGCATTGGCGCCAGAACGGGGATGGGTGCTGCGATCCCGGAGATGGCAGGTCGGGGCCACGATAGGGTCACAGTTCCCCGGCGCCAACCAGGTTTCGGGCCATGAGCAGTGGGAGCTGTATGATGTTTCGGAGAGGACGTCCTCTGCCGACTTCTATCATTGTGCCCAAAAAGATGACTCTTGTGGGATGCACCAATGCGAGGATCTGTGATGGCAATACGAATGGATAGATTGGCACGCCGCCGCCTACCTGGAAGGCATTGCGGGAATACCCTGATGCTTCCTTCTTATCATCGGGGCTGGCCCTAGTCCGGTGATCCGGACTACATATCGGGGCGGACAGCGGATATGCGCGGCTGTCACTCTTTTCTGATCTACTACCTACCTAGTGGCCAAGTCTTGGTCCAGGAGAGCCAGAGTCTTTGGAGGTATGTGGTAAATGACCTTGCAATTGCTTGCCTTGCCAGTCGCCCCCTTGATGGATCGGTTGTTATAGGGCGCCTAATCTTTCTGGCGAGTAGCATCGAGCGTCTTGAGGTTGCCGAGCCTTCTCCGCCCCGGTAACCAGGAACAGGATTGGGCTATTCTCATATTTCACATCGTTTTTGGTCGTGCTTATACCCTGGATAACATGGCGAGATTGCCGGGGAGCAGACAAGGGTGCTGGGTAACGAAGTGTTCAAGGTTTAGCAAAAACGACCCCGTGGTCAACCTTAACAAGCAAGCATGTTCTTTAGGGTCACTTGACCTAGATGGATATGACAAACTCCTCGGCCGTGAAGGACGTTTCCATTAGGTGAGTCTCGAGGCTAGCTGAGGAGTTCTGCCTGGTGGATGGATAATATACAGCGACGCGACCTAGGCCAAGTATAGGCACAAGGAGCAAAGAGAGTTCTTCACCATCATCACCGTTGCTCTTCCTGATCACTTGGGGAACCAGATCAAATCGTCTAACCTGGTACGTACGTCAGCAAGGATCCTCTCTGTCTGTATGGGTAAGCAAAAAGCTCGCTGGCGGGCTGGCGCGAGCAGAAGTAAGTACTTCCCAAGCTCTCTCTTTTTGTCATTTGGACCGAGGCGGGGAAGGGTGATGTGATACAGACCAGTGGAGTAACAGGCCTCTCTTTTGTTTCCAAGTCCTTGCATCAATTACCGTGTGACGGGTCGACCATACATGCCTACAGGTTACATACGGTCAATCTCAAATCCTTAGTCAAGACATCCCGCGTCGTCTGTAACGTATTCTTGTTGCCGTCCGGCACTGCTATACCTACCTACCTAGCCTCGCGCATACAGTACGAAGGATACGAACGTAGTGACTGCTTGCCCAATCGCTTACCCATATTGAAGATGACGCAAAGCTCATATTCATCTCAACTCTAGATGTGGCATCCCTACAAAGCTTTGGTGACAATGCCGAGGCAGATCTTTTTGCTTGAGACGTGGTCAAAGTGGAATTTGTCTCGTTCATCAAGAGACGTAGATCCCGAAACGGATATAAAATTTCACAAACCCGTGTCGAACCTTTCAAAAATGTAAAGGTATCGGAGCTGCATGGGTGATAAGCATCTACAGAAAAGTATGAAAATAATGCGATGCTCTCAGTCCGCGTATTAACCAGTGTACGGGCAAGCTAGCGGTAGTGTTGAAGGCCGACATCAGTTGAGTGGACAACAACATTTTGGAGCCAGCGTCCGCTCCGATGTACCTATCTGGCCTACGGTCTACCTGACTTATTTGCCTGGGCTAGGTATCTTCCCCTTAGCGCCCCAGGTTTGGGGGGGGCTTCTTAGTGCATCACCCGAGTTCCGTAAGCAGCAGCCAAAGTCTACTAATGTAAGAATTCATAGTCAAAAAGGTCAACTAATGTAGAGAAAGCAGTAGTAGATTCGGCCGGGTAGTAAAGTGCTGCACCCTTATTCAATTCATGTCAGTCTTGTTGTTGATTAGCGAGCGAGTGGTCCTATCTCTGCCTAGCAAGTTACCACACCTACCTACTTGGCACAGACCAGAGGTCGAGTAGGTGCTACATATCAGAGAACCAGCGCTGGAAGCAAGCCCAGCCCAGCCCACTTCACTGCGGCGGAACGTGCCTGCTGCAACCTAGCGGAGACCTGGGTCCTGCGTCCAGTTCCTAGTGCCAAAAATTTTGCTGCCCAGGGGGTCGCTGCCCAGCTAAAGGGACCTGCCCGTCGCCTGTGAGATCAAATCACCTTGAATCCAGCCCAGTCCAGCTCTTGCTCAGGTCCCAGTTCCCAGCTGGGTCATGCTACATTGCTACCTTGCTACCTTGCTGCCTTGACGACTCCTCCGTCCTGGTGCCTCTCCTATGTGAGTAAGAAAACGGCCCCCCCTCCCAATGTTGGTCTCCTGCTGCCACAGAAAGACAGAAGAGTACATAATATTCGTGTACAAGCCCACTACCCAGACTTTGTATTCCGTGCTCCGTCTTCTTCCTTGAAAATTGGGAGTCCAGATCCGTTCCTCACAGTCGCCCTATTCTTGTTTCTATCTAGACTTTCTTGTCTGACTTGCGGATATTATTTGTAACAAGACGGGGGTTATCGCTTTTTCTACTACAACCACCACGACCACCAATATTTCTACCACTAATAACACTGCCTCCTGCTTCCTCACTTTCTTTTTTTACTTTGGATTATTTTGATATCACCCACTGTGGCCATTGTTTGTCAGCCCAGTCATCCACTTGAAACAGAAGAACTAGAGAAGGATATTACATACTCCTTCCCATTAGCAAGGGGTGGAAACAATTCGTTCTTTGTTGCGTGTCTCTGGTCGTCCACCAACTTCTCACCACACTATTTGCCTCGACGCGCAACTCCAGAGGAAACAAAAACTTGTATTCTCCTCTTGTTTCTTTCCTCTCCCTATCTCTTCGGTCCGGCCTCCACCACTAGCCTCCCCGTTGCAAGACTTGTGGATAGTCGTGCCTGGGTGTCTCGGATCTGACGTCTGGGCCGTTGTCGTCCTTACTTTTCGTTCGCTCAGGTCTGGCATCAATCGCCCAGGCAAAACCAGGGGTACGGTACGGAAAGAACGAATCAACTTTTGTATGTCTGCTCAGACCAGACAGAGAAGGCGCTCCGACATTGACGTGTCACCACAAACCGCCTCGAGCCAGCGGACGGGGTCAATCAATCCACCTGGTCGGTATCAGTAGCTCTATTGCGACTACTGATTGCTGCTTTATCTTTTTTGTTTTTTTCCAAGGCAAATTATCACAGCGTTCTCCTCTGCTGCCGTCGCGTTTCTACCACCTCCGCATACGCTTTCATGACATAGACCACTGCCGATAAAAGTGGTTCTTTGGAGTCCGCCGGTCTGAGGGCGGGCCACAATTCACATGATACACAGACGTCAAAAGATTATCATCCGTAACTAATCAGCTCATTCCTTAATTTTTTCCTGGTTCGGGCAACTGTCTCTGGGGAATTCATTCCACTTGGACAACAGCATTTCTTCCCTCTCTCGCCAGATCGGGACTATAGGCGCCGAACGTCACATATACTCTCCCCCTTTGAGAGCGCCACGATTCCGATCTCTAGTGTGTGGTACTTGTGCATCCCCAAAAACAGGCATCACGACCGCTATTTGTACATGCACCAAACATATAACCACTGAAGACCACTCGACATCCATCAGTCCAAAAGTCAGCTTCAGTACCTGGTCGGATCTTCTGCCTGCTCGACTGTCTCCCAAAGAGCGATGAGTTGTAGGGTCGAACTGGCGAAATTTGTGTTCAGACGTTGCCTGCCGGAGCCCGCCACATAGCTGGCTGCATTTCCGAAAGCGCAACAACATGGACGCGCCTCCTCTGCCGATGCTCTTGCCCAAAGGCATCGTCTTCAACGATGACCGAATCTATAAGGAGATTGCAAGTTACGATGTGATCCCGCCCGAGAAGATATATGATTACTGGCATGGTACTGAGACGGCCGCCTCCGCACTCTGGCTTTGCACCACACTAACCAAGTCTCAGTTTATACCACAACCCACCTCAAGCTGAAGGACCCCACCGCCAACCGATTGGAAAACTTTTGGTGGCATGTCTTGGGTAGCGACAGAAGCCGGCTTTCCGGTGCAACCCTCGCCAAGATCTTCCGGGAGATATCTGAAGGGCCTACCGCCGTGCCAATAAGGGGTCCGCCCAATCGATACGAAGGACCCTTGATTCCGGTATGCCCCGCGGCCTCGGTAGTGACTAGAAGGGATTTTCTAACTTGGAGAACAGTTCATTTTGAAGCATACTGTTTCCGACAAGGGAAAGGCCAAAGAGCCTGAATGTTCAAGCCCAGGCAAAGATGAGTCGCTCATGGTGGAAACCCCCAGGGCTTTGGCGTCATCTTCCACCAAGCCACCACCTTCGCATCCGATCTTGAAGAAGCCAAGGGGGCCTTCGTCGTCGGGTCCGCGGCCGACGGCTCGCTTTGTGTCACCTGCTGGCTCAGATGCGGAAGACGACAAGGTAGAGAGCGAAGCCGACTCATCAACAAGTGCAACAGGCAATGTATCCTCGCAACAAGCCAAGAATGCGCCGACTTCGGCACCAAAAGACAAGTCTAGGAAGACAGTTGGCGGCATGTCGAAAAAGAAGACCGTGGCGTCGGCTTCGTCTAAGCGACGCCCTGCAATGCCGCGGAGGCAAAGCTCACAGTCTTCTGCAACTGGTTCAGAGGTAGGCTCACGCGAGGAACGCTCTTCGCCGAGCATCAGACAACAAGGGCAGCAACGGCCTGTATCGCCAATAGTTGAGAGACCAGATTCTAAGGACGATGGCCCTCGCCTAGGCACAAAAGCGGCCGGTAAACGAGTCGCGATCGCGCCAGCTGCGGGAGGAAAAGCCGTAAAGAGCAATGTTTCCACTGTGGCTGCCAAGGAGCGACCCGAGGCCGCAAAACTCAACACGAAGGACACCAAGCCTGTGGAGCCGAGGCTAGAGAGTAAAGGAAAGGAGGCAGTGAACGAAGCCAGTCGGGCCTCGCAAGATAATGGAGCTCAGGCAAGCAGCAATGTGGGAAGGCTTGCGCAATCCGGGGCCAGTGCGTCACCCCTTATGCGATCGAAACACGGTGGCGATGCCATCAGAACGCCCTCGCGAGACATCAGACCACTCAAAGCAGGACCTTTCCAGGGCTTGATATCATCGAGTGTTGCGACGACTTCAAACGTGGCGGCGCGAGGCACCATTATTGAGTTCGACGAAAACGATACCGCCGCGAGATTCGCCAGTTCTCTACAAGATGACTTTGCCGAGACGAGGCCCCGTAGGTCGGAGTCGACAACGACGCTTACGCCTACAGCACCGAGCAACACCCCGAGTGTACCCCTCGGCCGCTCCAAAAGCCAGCTCTCGCTTCTTCTTGAACGACAGGGCGAAAAGAAACCTCGACGCTAGTTCTTTCGACGTTGAAGCCCTTGGCTGGGCTCTGCTGGTTACTTGCACGATCCTATCCTCCCCCACTATTTTATTTCTACATTTCTTCTCATCATTTCTACTGCGTCACGTGCCACTGACCTGGGGCATTCGGTTCCTCGGTTGTGAAAACAAAAGTTCTCCATTGCATTGTGCTTTACCTTATCAGAGAGGGTCTAGAGGAATTTTCATTGATGTGGCAAGGGGTGTCGGTGCATTTCAAGGTGTCTTGTTGAAAGCATTGCATGGGCGTTGACAAAACATCTACATTTCCAGCGTTTAATTGATCAGGACGGCTTATAGTACGTAGATCTATACCACTCTCGTACAGTCCGATTTGACAATACTACGGGCCATATCTATGCAGGTGCTGAATGGCCTTGAAAAGCATTTCCCGGTACCATTTCGACCCGAAATAGAGGAGCTCTCGAGATCAAGTCAACATTGGTAGGGCGAACGCCAGTAATAAAACACCGTCCATCGCATTTCGACAATAGTAGACGGCGGGCTCGTCCGACACCACTGACTGACTGACTGACTGGAGCTCGTCGTTGGAGCTCCGCCCGAGCAAGGGCTTCTAACCGCTGTGGCTCCCACAAAATCCCTGTCGCCGGGTAGACATGACAGGTCACGGGAAGCCGTCCAGACTCGGAGATCGTCCCAGGAACCCCCCAAATTATCTCTTTTTCTTTCTCCTCGCAAGCCCAAGCCTCGAGGCTGGGGTTGCAATTTCAGAGGCGCACTCCAGGATCCTCGGATTGCACGTGGTAAAAGAAGAGCCGTCGCAACCCGCCAAGAGCCCCCAGCTACCTACATAGTAAATATGCGTCTCGTATGCGGGCTCTTCCGACGGCACAACGGTTTCCTTTCGTCTCTTTTTACTACGGACACATGAAGGTCACATGCCAGCCGCATTGAGAGCAGGCATCGGGAATTCTGGAATTCTCTTTGACGATATCCACTCTGCAAGGGACCTGGCGCAACTGCTTAAGAACCAGGAAAAGTCCAATCGGTCCACGGACATACTCCGTCGTACTGTAGATACCCGCAAGAAACGACATGTCACGATTCATGCTGAATTGGTGAGAAAGCAGGCTGCAACGGGGGGTTCGGCCTGGTTGCGCTGATGCTGCACACTACGTCCAAGTAACCAGGCTGTCGGAGCTACCCCTTGCGAGATTGAAGCGAAGACCATGACATGAGTCCGACTTGGCATCTACGCCCATTGTAATCTGTTCCCCAGCGCACGTGGTCGGCCACTGCATGCATCTCGAATGCCTATATGAGAGACTCGGTCAACGAATTCTGCATAGCAGCAACGACGATCCTCTCTACACTATCCAGGTTGGGTAGGTTGAATTACACAATTCAAACAGCTCCCCTGCAAAACCCGGGGGGACTCCTGTTGGAGACTACTCAGAGGTACATGTCACTATCACCATGTTTCCTCCCGCGCAGCTTCTGGGTCATATGACGGAGGTTCGAACCCCCACCTCGCCCGTGGGAATTTGCTGAAATAAGGGTACAAGCACCCCCACATTCTGACCCCCCCGACCTTTACAATGTAATCTGTACGTACAGTACAACGTCAGGGGAGCAGCCGGTGTAAGCTGTGACTAAGCTGTGCAAGGCGACCGCGATTTTGCATTGCGTGTTCTCCTTCCCTTGACAATGCGATCATTCTCATCCTTCCCTTCTTATTACTTCCCCTCGGAGTTTCATGATCTGCGACTTAGGTAGATGACGGCGGATTGGTTTGGGGGAGCACAGATCTGACTTGCCTAGCGACCGGATGCCCTCTCCTGAGAAAAGAATAATACGCAGCAGGAAGGACTCTGTGCAATGTGACTTCACCGAACTGCCGACCGGGCCCTGCTCTCTGTGTGCCTCTCACCGGTGTGAGAAATTCTATGAGCCCGCTCCCAGTTGTCCCCTGAAGATGCCGTGCAGATTTATCATTGTAATGTCACCGGGCAATATATCTCCTCATCACCACCGTGTAACCCAGGATCATCTTTGTATCGTCTTTCTCGCTTTTATATCATGATTGGGCGAGACAAGAATAGGATGAGGTGATGCAAGCCTGGCGGTCATCGAGTCTCTTCAACATACGTATGTAATCCGCATATACGAAAGGGGGATACCATGAGCGAACCTGATACATAACCATCTCCCACGCTTGGGTACGGCTCCGGATTACTCGGCCGACGACAGACGAGCTGCGACAGGGTAAATATATATAGATATGGAGCCGAAGATAAAAATGTGTATTCTCAAGCCAATCGCCCAGGACCGAGCAAGTAGATATAATACGCGCTGCATCGCGTACCTTTTTTTTTTTTTTTTTTTTTTTTTTAATTTTTTTTTTCTTCTCTTTGCAAAGGTTTTACTCCTCTCCTCGAAGGGGACTCTTTACCAGCATGCTTATTTGCTGACCTACCCCAGCTTTTCCCCAATTCTGATCATGTGCCCAATGCCGGTGCGTCCCGCATTGGGTGGATTAATTGCCAATGATATGATTATACATATACAATTCTAATTTTGTGGCTCCCGCCCACTCTTACACACCTCCAAATTCTCGATTGGGGCTCTGTGCCTCATCTGTGTAACGTGACAGCTCAAATGTCTCATCGTCGCAAATTCGCCATTAATCTTGGATGAGCTTACTTGTCATATGTCTTAACGTGAGGGGCTGTCAGAGTTAGGTGAGACTGATGAGGCTTGCGGAAATTCGACGGGAATTACTGTAGTGGAAATAGGAATGTCACGTACATGGAATTTTGAGTGGACAGCACGTCGTAAGTTTCCAAGTGGAAATATATATGTCTTGCAACAGTGGGTGATTATTTTATATCAGTGTGAATTTGCTTGTCTATCAGATCGAGATGACTTGCTTCCTGCCATATTACAAAGGGCTCACTCTATCCCTGAATCTTGAAACGCGACCTATTTTCCGCTGCCAGCCATCTAGAACAAAGGAGATGCCATGATTTATAAAACGCCGAAATGGAAAGAAACCATTGCGTTACAGCCCCTATTTAGGTAACAGTGTAACCGCCGTCCACACGCAAGTCTGCTCCGGTCACGTACTGAGAGGCGTCTGAAAGGAGGAAGGTGACGGGACCCATCAGGTCGACGGGCTGTCCCATCTTTCCCTGAGGGATGAGCGAAGTCCACTGACGCTTCAGGTCAGGGTTGTCGTCGAGAATCTTCTCGGTGCTGTCGTCAAGAGATATTAGCATACGTCAAGCCCGGCCCGTAGCAGAGATAGGGAGGAACTCACAGGGCAGTAAGCATGTAGCCGGGAGAGATGCAGTTGACTCGGATTCCAGCTTCAGCCCACTCGACAGCCAGAGAAGCAGCCAAGTGGCGAACTGCTGCCTTGGCACCGTTGTAGGGTCTAGATGAAGCGAGTTAGTAGTCATGATCCTGTACATCATGAGGCAAGAACTGCTGCTTACGCTTGGGGCTGGGGAACATTGACAATGCTTCCACTCATACTTCCGATAAAGACCATGCTTCCGGGAGACTTGCGCTCCATAAGATGTCTAGCGACGCTGGTCGCGAATAGGTAAGTTCCATCCACATTGACGCTCCACAGCTTGCGCATGCGATCAATGGGGTAGTCGATCGCCTTGTAGTTCTCTGTAAAGCCAGCGCTGGTGACCAGGCTGTCAATCTTTCCGTGCTCTCTGACGACGTCATCAATACAGGCTTGGACGCTGTCCGAGTCGGAGACATCAGCGTAGTGGGCAGTGACCTTGGGCGTGCGTGCCGAGCCTGGGTTCTCTCGGCGGAAGCTCTCAACCAGGGCAGCAGCCTGCTTCTCGGCCTCGTCCTCTAAAGAAAGGGAAAGGGATCAGCTTCCATTCTTCCAAGATTGCGAGATTGTGATTTTGTGCAAAACAAAAGTACAGTCGCCGATCAATGGGCAGTCACATGTGAAAACTGCTACAGTGATGGGAAATAAGATTTCGGAATGGCTCGCAGTCAAACGACGGAGCGCCTTCCGACCGAGACTTGCTCCCCAGACCTTGCAGATCATATTAGAGGAGAAATGAGAAAGGAACTCACTGTTCATGTCGACAATGGCGAGGTTAGCGCCCGAGATGACCATGCCCTGACCCATGACCAGTCCAAGGCCTCTGGCACCTCCCGTGACAACGCCGACTCTGCCCTCGAGCGAAAAGGCAGCCAGGGTCCTCTTCATGTGCTGGCCGCCGCGGCCTTGAACGAACTTGCTAGATGGCAGCTCATGATCCTCGGGATACTCGACCGTGATAGAGTCGTCGGTTCTGGCGAAGGATCCAGGAGCTGCATCAGATTCCTTCTTCTCCAGCAGAATTCGGCTGGTATGGAAAGCGGAGGCGCGGCCGGTGGCTCGAGGTGCGGCTGAGCGCATGGCTCCGGTGGAGGCTCGGAGAATGTTTCGTGAAAGCATCGTGATGTTTGATGTTTGATGTGTGGTTGTGTGAAGAAAAGAAATGTTTTGCAGAAAGTAGAAAGTGGTAGGTGCTGTGAATTTTACACGCGCAAGAGACACAAAAGAATGAAGGAGGAAGGGAAAGAAAAATGATTGTTCGGAACAATCGAAGAAAAGGCTGCTGCTGTGAAGAATGTCTATAGGAATGGAAAAAAAAAATGCTGCTGGTTTTTTGTTCTTTCCCAAAGCTGTTGTGTATTCCCAAAGGATACTTGGGATGACGCAGATTTGGTGGTATAGAGCTTCCAATGGATAGCTTCTCCCAGTACCTCGACTAGTAGACGGGTTTAGTGCGGCGGTTTGTGATTGCGGGAAGGGAAGTCCCTTGGTTGATGCGTTCGTGATTCTTATTTGGCCACCGGTTCTGATTTAGCGCTGACGTTGCGGGTGAATGTGACAACTTGGCTTTGTTGAGGCAGTGACACGAAAGGACAGCTTCCGATCGAGTGTGTGAATGGGAGGAGGAGAATGAGAGGAGGGAGAGAAGGGGAAAGAGCACAAGCCGCCCGCCGACGAGAGTCCAGGTGTCTTTTAAAAAAAAAGTCACGAAGCTACCTAGGGTACGGCTCAAGAAAACGAGACAGTACGAAGAAGAAGAAAAACCACCACCCCTGATCTAGCTCCAAGAGGCCAGCGAGCACAAATTGATTGTCACGATCCCATCAAAATTTGCTGCCAGTGATACATGCATGCAAACTACCTACATACGTACCTACCTACAGATCCATCTCGACCGCCAGAGCAGAACGCCATGCGCTTGGCCTGGCCTCCGGTCCCGGCTTGGAATCACAAGACCCTATAGAACCTATCGAAAAAAGAAAGCCGCCCCTGCAACTATGAACCTGTCGTTGCCATCCATGTCGTTCGCTTGTGCTTCTCTGGGGGACCAGGGAGCTGTAGTGGGGAATCTATCAAGTAGGGGTAAACTTTGCTGCTGGAAAAGCTGTTCCCAGCTCCCCAACTTCAAAGGCTCCACTGGCCAATGTCATCCCTTAAAAGTCAACGTGTGGGGGAATCAGCTACTAAGCTGCCGGGGAGCAAACGGGCGCAACCCATTGGGCGGCGCTGGGAGCTGGGCCGTTTCCCCCACCATCTTGCTATGCTAGATTTGGCGTGTCTAAAACTCGTACAGTGGGATTCCCGCCAGCGGCTGACCATTTGGGTGCAGATTGCCCGGATCTGCTCGATGATCTAGAACCTTGGGTGGGTCTGGAATTAGCGTACCGTACCTAACTAAGGTGAACAAACAGCACCCCGGTGACAAGCAGGGACAGCTCGCCTCCAGCTTGTTCTAGAATATAGCAGTTTGTCTTTCTATGGCTGCAGGTATTTGTATTTGCCTGACCTGCTTGAGAACTGTCATTTCTTATAGCAAATATTGGGCGGAATGGAGCCTGATAGAATCAGCTAGCTAAGGCAGTTCAATTTGCTTGATAAACATGAGTAGTGGTGCTCCCATCATACCAGAAAAGAAACAATTGGCATCTAGCTGCAGAAAGAATGATGTTGCCCCCTTTGGCGTGCGGAGATTCGGTGGCGGTGTCAGCCCTATCGTGAAGAAAACTCGCACTGTTTGATGTCGGGCAGCTCGGGCAGTGACTGAATACGAACCTGATGGCGGCACAGCATTGGTTTAGTCGCTACATAGCTTTATCGTGGCAAATCACCCGCTCATTCCGGCTACGGAGCGGAGGAATGCTGTAGGCAAAAACATGGACGCCACAAGATATCGTGCATTGCCAGTTATGCTCTCTTCCGTAACGGATACATGTTGTAATATAACAAGAGCTCTATACAGATCTAGTTTTCAGGGACAGGCATTGATTGCCTTCAAGCTTATCGCCTACGCATTTGCATACTCCTTGTTGAAAGCTCTACCAATGACCATTCTCCTAATCTCAGACGTTCCGGCACCAATCTCATACAGTTTTGCACTATCGTGTGGTTAGCATTCTTGTCGCTTTAGGTCCTGGTCGGCACAGTGACTTACTCTCGCAATATTCTGGAAGCCGGCATTTCTTCCGTGTAGCCCATTCCACCGAGAAGCTGGATAGCATCCAGTGAGCACTCTGTCGCCCGCTCTGCGGCATACAAGATAGCACCAGCACAGTCCTGTGTCTTGATGAGACCCTCCTCGTCGACAGCCTTGGCCGTTGCATATGTGTATGCTCGGGATGCCTGAAGTTTTGTGTACATGTCTGCTAGCTTGCCTTGGACAAACTGATTGTGTGCAATGGGCTGGCCAAACTGTTTTCTCTGGTGCGTGAACGGCAAAGCGATATCGAGAGAAGCTTGCATGAGACCAAGTGGTCCAGCACTGAGAACCAATCTCTCGAGATCAAGACCTTCCATCAACACTCTAACGCCACCATTGACCTTGCCCAGCACGTTCTCCTCGGGGATGAAGACGTCTTCAAAGACAAGCTCTCCGGTATTGCTACCGCGCATGCCCATCTTGTCCAGCTTTCTCGCGCAGCTGAACCCTTTGAAGTTGGCCTCGAGCAGGAACGCGGTCATGCCCTTGGAGCCCTTTTCTGGCTCCGTCTTTGCGTAAACCACGATGACATGAGCATCCGGGCCGTTGGTGATCCACATCTTGGTGCCGTTGAGAAGGTATCCGCCGTCCACCTTCTTAGCCGTGGTCCGCATGCTCACGACATCACTGCCCGCGCCCGACTCGGACATGGCCAGCGCACCGATGCTCGTGCCGGCGACCAGCCCTGGAAGGTACTTTTCCTTTTGCGCCGGGCTGCCGTTCAGCTGCAGCTGGTTCACGCAGAGCTGCGAGTGTGCCGCGTAGCTCAGGCCGATGGAACCACTGGCTCGCGAAATCTCCTCCAGCACCACACAATGGGCCTGGTAACCCATCGCCAGGCCGCCATAGTTCGCGTCGGCCGTCATGCCCAGGAACCCCGCCTCGCCCAGCTTGGGCCACATGTCGTTGGGGAACGCATTGGACTTGTCCGTGTGAGCGGCGACCTCCTCTGTGATCTCACGCCGGGCAAATTCCTGCACGCTTTCGCGCAATTCAGTGAGGTCTGCCGCTGACGGTGGTTCAAAGCCCTTGGGATGTTTTGAGGAGTGGTGGCGGACTTGGAGTGCCGGGAGCGCTCTCCGTGAGGTGGAAGCGATTGCTTGCCTCGTGGGCGTGGCCAAACATCTCAGGGATAGTACGCTTGCCATTTTCTATGTAATTTTCAGAAAAAGAATGTGTCAAGAAACTGGAAAATGAATTGTTTACTACTCCTGAAAATATTGGTCTTTGCGTTTGTCCATGCAGCAGGTGATCGATCTCTCGGGGGGCTGACAATGCCGTCCGTCTGCCCTCGGTTCAGCGGCAACCAGCGGCTCCACACGGCTCACGGCGTTGACCTGCCCTCAGTGGAATGGACGTCACGCGGACTTTGGGGGCTTTGATCAGCTCTGCTCAAACTCACGTAGACCGGCCGGCCAGTTCCTCTTTTTCTTCTCCTGTGATTTTCGTTTGTCTAGTTGACTGCAATTCGGCCAGGCAAAGTATATATACACAATGTCGATTTCGAGGTCCTCGAGAGACCTCCTCCCCCTGACCCGCCAATTGACCCGAGTGTCTCGACCAAAGCACATTCCCCGCCATGTCCTGTCGCGAACGTCTTCGCGAGCCGTCGCCTCTTACACGGCGCCCTACCAGGCGAACGCCATATCGGTGATCCAGAGCAATGTCGACGCGACGAGCGACGAGTTCAAGGAGAACCAGCGGCTCATGGACGAGGCAATGGCCAGGCTGGAGAAGCTGACACGGACGGCCCAGCAGGGGGGCTCCGCGAAGGCGAAGGAGAAGCATCTCGCCCGCAGGAAGATGCTGCCCAGAGACAGAGTGACGGCCCTGGTCGACCCGGGCACGACCTTTATGGAGCTGTCCCCATTGGCCGGGCACGAGCTATACCCGGAGGCCGACGTGCCCGCGGCCGGTATCATCACCGGCGTCGGCGTGGTGGAGGGCGTCACCTGCGTAATCGTCGCCAACGACAGCACGGTCAAGGGTGGCACATACTACCCCATCACAGTCAAGAAGCATTTGCGGGCACAAGCTGTCGCGCAGGAGAACAAGCTACCGTGGGTCTCAAATACTACTTTATAGTCTGAATCGAAGCTAGCTAACAAGCAGACCCACAGCTGTATATACCTCGTAGACTCGGGCGGCGCAAACCTGCCGCACCAGTCTGATGTATTCCCGGACCAGAACCACTTTGGGCGCATCTTCTATAACCAGGCTCGGATGAGTTCTCAGGGTATACCTCAGGTCTCGGTGGTCATGGGACTTTGCACCGCCGGTGGTGCCTACGTGCCCGCCATGAGTGACGAAAACATCATTGTCGAGAAGCAAGGCAATATCTTCTTGGCTGGCCCGCCATTAGTAAAAGCAGCTACTGGCGAAGTGGTGTCTGCTGAAGAACTGGGTGGCGGCGAGATGCATACTTCGGTGTCGGGTGTGTCCGACTACCTCGCCGTAGACGATGCCCACGCCATTGTCCTCGCCCGAAGATGCATCAGTAACCTGAACTGGCCAAAGAAGGCCGATCCCGCTCCGGCCTCCATCTCTGAGCCGCTGTACCCCGAGTCTGAACTCTTGGGGATTGCGTTTACNGATGCATCAGTAACCTGAACTGGCCAAAGAAGGCCGATCCCGCTCCGGCCTCCATCTCTGAGCCGCTGTACCCCGAGTCTGAACTCTTGGGGATTGCGTCTACGAACCTGCGCAAGCCGCTGCCTATCCATGAGGTTATTGCACGCATCGTGGACGGCTCTCACTTTTCCGAGTTCAAGCGCGACTTTGGCTCGACATTGGTGACCGGATTTGCCAGCATCTACGGATACAAGGTTGGCATAGTGGCCAACAATGGTATCCTATTTGGCACCTCGTCTCAGAAGGGGGCTCATTTCATCGAACTCTGTGCGCAGCGGGGAATCCCTCTTGTGTTCTTGCAGAACATTAGCGGTTTCATGGTGGGCAAAGAGGCCGAGCGGGAGGGAATCGCCAAACATGGAGCCAAGCTGGTGACGGCCGTGGCATGCGCCGACGTGCCGAAGTTCACCGTCGTGGTGGGCGGCAGCTACGGTGCCGGCAACTACGGCATGTGTGGTCGTGCCTATAGTCCACGGTTCCTGTGGATGTGGCCAAACGCCAGGATAGGCGTCATGGGCGGCGAGCAGCTGGCCAACGTGATGGAGACGGTAGGACAGAAGGCGGACCCGGAGTTGAGAGATCGCATAGAACGGGAGAGCGATGCCGTGTACTCGTCCGCGCGACTATGGGTAAGTTTCCTGCAACATTCAATCCGTGATGTTGAATACCGGAACTGACATCATGACAGGACGACGGTGTGATTCCACCGCAGCACACGAGGAGGTACTTGGGTCTAGGCCTGAGAGCCGCGCTGTCGGGTAAGAACGAGGTCAAGCATGGCGAGACGAGATTTGGTGTTTTCAGGATGTAGACAAGTCATATATACTTGGTCGAGCATATACTAGAGCAGTCAGTCACTTCCAATAGCGATGTATGAATATTGGCGTAACATCTACACATCCTTATGCGAGTTGGTACAGATGCTGTTGTCCATAGCGAGTCGAGACAATCAATGTTTTTATGTTTTCGACATTTTCAAGAAGGATGATCTTGCTTGGTGCGGTTTCCAAGCGGCAAAGAGAATAAAATAGTAATCAACAGTCGATGAGACTTCAAGGGTCCGCTTCCAACAGCGATTGTAACTTTCCGGAAGACGCACATTCCGGGCTCCTAGGTGCTATTTTTTCTGTTTCCCGCACCGACGAGCCCAATGGGATCGACAATGCGCCAAATGATGTCAGTTGAAATGCGCTGGGCCATGGCAACCAATAAGAGGCGTGCGCATAGGGATGGTGCGATCGAGTGAGGATCCGCGGGGTTCATGTCTGATATTAGTGCTGATCCTAGCGTGGCAGGGCATATGTACACTATGGCAAGCAACTGGAAGAGGCCAACTAGTGTACGATACGGATCTCGTCGTTGCGACTCGAGGTATCCGTAAACACCACATGATACCTTNCAAGCAACTGGAAGAGGCCAACTAGTGTACGATACGGATCTCGTCGTTGCGACTCGAGGTATCCGTAAACACCACACGATACCTTTTATTTGTAGAGTTTGATATGCATAATCCGAACGGTTGGTAGTAGAGTTTCATCGCTACAAATACGGATGAGAACGAACACAAACTTTCCTGGTTGATCAGGTACAGGCTGTGGCTTTTACCTCCAGTGTTTGGTGAACTCATCTCATACCAATGCAGATCTGTCGCCAGAAGACCCCACCACCGAGCCTTAAGCTTTAGGTAGGAAAGTCCACTGAAAAGAGACTCGTCCGCCGTCCGCTGAACCAGGATCACATGCGCCAAGGTTGTGTCTAATCCAAGACCAAAATCCAAGGCACAGCCATTGTCCGTTTTCTCTTGTTCGTTCTCTTTTCAGCCTAGCCAGAGCGCTTTGTATGCCTTTCTGCAGTTTGTGGCCCGTGCTCAGGAGCGTTATGTCATTTTCGTCGAGGGGGGGGGGGGGGGGGGGG
>JACVEI010000094.1:0-81381 GCA_018115615.1 Pestalotiopsis sp. DP-2020a | reverse complement strand
GGGGTGTGGGGGGTGGGGGGTGGGGGGGGGGGGGGGGGGGGGGGGGGGGGGGGGGGGGAAGAAGTTGATAATAAGAAGTGATTGCGGCGGGCGGCAAAAAAAGAAGATTGAACGAGTCGACGGTCTTGGTCAAACTAACTAAAGATATCGCTCCCGCATCCACACAAATCCCATCGGGCTACCTAACTTACAGACTTACCCCTAAGGCCACCTCTTGCGAAAGTTTGTCCATCTCTTCTTGATGGCTTCAACCGTCATTTCTGCTTATAATCTTTCCTAATCACGCACTCTGCTCTACTTTTTGTTCTACTCTTTAATCATCACTCCTCTGCTTCTCTCGTGATACCTCCATCGTTGTCACATCATGTCGGAGGCAGGCGATAGGTAAGCTGACCCGTGCGCGCGCGTGCTTTTGCCCCCCTCCTTCGCTTCGCTCCCCGCCAAGTCTCAGAGCTGGTTTCTGGCTGGACCTTTGGGGGTGTTTGGGAGCAACATGAGCAAATTAAGTGGAGGGGCCGTGAAGCTACAACAACCAGACCCAGGTCCCCTTTCTTTTTTTTATGCAAGCCACGTACATGGAAAGCTAATACACGTTGCGCCGACAACAGTACACATAAGCGATCGAGGTCCTCTGCCCTCAACCTGCTCCGCCGCAAGGAAAAGGACAAAGACAAGGAGGGCCGCCGCAACAGCAACGTCATAGACGACGACGACAACGACGACGCCGCATCCGAGGACGGCTCCCACATCTCCTCCTCCTTCTCCGCCGCCAAGGGCCCCCAAGGCTCCTCTTCCAAAATGTCTCTCGGTCGCGTCGCTTCCCAACGCCAGTCAGTCAGCGCTGCTGCTGCACCTGTACCCTCGCGGGCCAGCCTCTCAGTCGGCGGCGACAGAGGCTCGACACTCGAACAAGCTGTACGCAAATTCCGCTACGTCGAGGCCCTCAAGAGCGGCAATACGGCCGCCATCTCAAGAGCGATCCGTGAAACGTCGGAGAATGCCAACAGAGCGAGCATTTCATCCATCAATGCTGCTAGCCTTGGCCCTCTTGACGACACCACCGTTCTCCACCTTGCTATACAATGCGCCGAGAACGATGTCGTCGAGTACGTGCTCTCGGACGGAGCCAGCTATGTTGACATCAACGCACGGGACAAGGATGGTAACACTGCGCTCCACGTGGCAGCAACCTCGGGTCGTGGCCACATCGTCCGTCTGCTGCTGGAACAAAAGGACATCAACGATGCCATCGCGAACAACCAGGGCAAGCTGCCTCTAGATGTCGCTCGCAACCCAGAAATCTTCCAGCAATTACAACTTTCTCGCACCCTGTTCGTCCAAGACAAGGTCAAGCAGGTCCAGGACCTCGTGCGGAAGGGCACATATGAGACGCTCGGGCAGGTGCTGGAAGAGCCCCGCGTCAAGACCATTCTCGATATCAACAGCACCGAGCTGCCTTCGGATCTTGACACCGTCCAAACAGGTGGAAACTTACTGCATGAGGCTGCCCGCAGGAGGGACATTAAATTGATCGAGACGCTCCTTCTTCACGGTGCAGACCCTTTCCAGCGAGACCGCAAGGGAAAGCTGCCTCAGGATGTGACCAAGGACGACACTACACGTGGTATCCTCAAGCGATCTCCAGCAGCTGTCGCAGCACAGAGAGGTATCCAAGAGAAGGCAGTATTGGGTCATGCTGCCGCCACAAGCGCCGCGACGCCTGCGGCTGCTGGAGAGCCTGTTGGTGGCCGAGAGCCTACGATGAAGGGATATCTGAAGAAGTGGACCAACTACCGCAAGGGATACCAGCTGAGATGGTTTGTCCTGGAGAACGGAGTTCTCAGTTACTACAAGCACCAGGACGACGCAGAAAATGCTTGCCGTGGTGCTATCAGCATGCGCATTGCAAAACTGCACATGAGCACGGACGAGAAGACCAAGTTCGAGATCATTGGCAAGTCCTCTGTCAAATACACCTTGAAGGCAAACCACGAGGTCGAAGCCAAGCGCTGGTACTGGGCTCTGAACAACGCCATCCAGTGGATGAAGGATCAAGCCAAAGAGGAGGAGAAGCAGAAGGCTAACACGGCCGAATACCTGCGCCAGGCTAAAGATCACCTTACCGCAAAGAGTACCGACGGTTCCACTGCCGACATGCACAGCGAAGCAGCCAGCGTTACTGATGCTGGCAGAAACAGCGTCTCATTGTCCAGACTGCCAACCAAGGGCTCCATGTCCAAGCAAGGACTATCTCGGGCTAGTACAAACGATGGCACCGATGACGAGTTTGTCGATGCCGGAGCCTCAGAGGCGCGGTACAGGCGCAGTGGTGCGCCGTCAGTGCCCGGGGAGATCGATGATGAGGACGATGAGTCGGACAGTGGTGAAAGGCCAACTGCTTCCAAGGATGCCTTTAACATTACGGCTCAATCTGCCAAACTGCAGCTCGACACCATGGCACAGGTCAGCAATGCACTTCAAGCCGAGGCCAACAAGAACCCAACTTTGTCACTGGTCGACCCCAAGGCGGCACAGGCATTGGCTACCTACGACGCGGCTATCAGGAGCCTGAAGGGACTTATGGGAGATCTCCTCAGGATATCGAAAGACAGAGACGCACACTGGCAATACCGCCTAGAACAGGAGACTGAGATGCGTCAAATGTGGGAGGAGAGTATGGCCAAGGTAGCCAAGGAGCAGGAAGTGCTCGAGGAGAGGGTTGGCAAAGCCGAACTGAAGCACAAGATGACGAAACGAGCCCTTCGTGAAGTTATGGAGCAGGATGGGCGTCCAGGCAGTGCATACAGTTCCGTCATCCTGCCTGCAGAGCCTTCGAGCTCCAAGGAAGAACAGCTTGGCGATGGCCTGAAATCTCCAGCGACCCTTAGCCTCAGCCGAAAGCAAACGGCCTTGGCTCAGGTCGTTGACGACCTGTCGGACGGCGGTGACGAAGACGAGGATGAATTCTTCGATGCAGTTGACGCCGGTGAAGTGGAGGTAGAGCCACTGCCACCTGCTGAAGTCGTCTCGGCGGACAGCAACCAAGAAGTGGTTGTATCAGGGGCTCTGGACATCAGCGACTCATACAAGGGCTACGAAAACGGCATCAGGGAACGGCTCAAGCTTGACAATGATGACCGGCCGAAGATTTCACTTTGGGTAAGTTCTGCGGGCTACTTTGATCGGAACCAAAGTATACTAACGATCGCATAGGGTATCCTCAAGTCCATGATTGGTAAGGATATGACCAAGATGACTCTGCCAGTGTCCTTCAACGAGCCGACGTCTATGCTCTTCCGAGCTGGTGAGGACATGGAGTACGCTGATCTGCTTGATCATGCTGCCGAGCGCAGCGACTCTATTGAGCGCATGCTCTATGTCGCTGCCTTCACCGCCAGTGAATTCGCCTCGACGATTGGCAGAGTCGCAAAGCCCTTCAACCCCATGCTGGGTGAGACATTCGAGTACGTCAGACCTGACAAGGGTTATCGATTCTTCACCGAGCAAGTCAGTCACCATCCTCCCATTGGTGCAGTCCACGCCGAGTCTGCCTCGTGGGCATACTACGGAGAATCCAATGTCAGGTCCAAGTTCTACGGCAAGTCGTTCGATATTGCCCACCTTGGCACGTGGTGTGTTGAGATTCGCCCCAAGTCTGGCGGAAAGCCTGACTTCTACTCCTGGAAGAAGCCCAACTCCCAAGTCGTTGGCATCATCACGGGTAACCCCGTGGTTGACAACTATGGCCTGGTAGAAATCAAGAACTGGACCACTGGTGAGGTGTGCCAGCTCGACTTCAAGCAGCGCGGCTGGAAGGCTTCGAGCGCGTACCAAATTGCTGGAAAGATCCTGGATTCAGACGGTCGCCCCCGTGTCAGCATAGGTGGTCGATGGAACTCCAAGATCTACGCGCGCTACACGCCCGGCTACGAAGCCGTCGTCGACGAGCCCAAGGATGGTGGTTCGTTCCACAACGGCAGCATCAGCGATACGACCAAGGCATTCCTTATCTGGGAAGCCAATGACCGTCCAAAGGACATTCCTTTCAACCTCACGCCGTTTGTTCTTTCGTTTAACCACATCGACGACAACCTGAAGAAGTGGATTGCGCCAACGGACTCGCGTCACCGCCCCGACCAACGTGCCATGGAGGATGGCCAATATGACTTGGCGGCTACCGAGAAGGAGCGCCTCGAGAACGAGCAGCGGCAGCGGAGAAAGGAGCGCGAGGCCAAGGGTGAGGAGTACTCATCGCCCTGGTTCGTCAAGGACAAGCATCCGATTACGGGCGAGGAATACTGGAAGTGGACTGGCAAGTATTGGCAACAACGCGAGAAGCACGGTTCTGATGAGGTTCAAGCCTGGCAAGGAACGGAGCCAATCTTCTTCCCCGCGGAGGCGTAGATGGCGGAGTCATTGTGCAAGTTCCTAAAGCAGTAAAATAGTTATAATCTCTTAGCAGCAGTGTCTTGTACATCCTAGCAGAAAACAAACAAGTGTTAGAAACGTGGCACTAAAAATTTGGATCATATTCTTATCTCCCTGTCCTCATGCCGTCATGTCCAGTCATACCCGATCTCCCCGCGAACCGAATTCAAGCACTCGATCCTCCGGGACCGAGCCGAAGCTTATCTTCCGCGATTACCTATGGATTAATGTTCCGCTAGGATGCAGTGTCGTTATTATACCGCTTGTACTTGCCGGAAAGAGAAAGTAATAAGGAAACACCATGTGCACCCTCGCCCTGTCATTCCCCGCCATTCCCCTGGTTCCCTGGTGCTCGACCAACCATTCTCCAGCCGTTTGAAGTTGTTTATCAAGCATCGGCTCTGGATATGCGGAGGAGGAACCAACAGGGACATACTACGAGCTGTGGGTACATGCAGGACGTCGAATATAACACTCTCTTGTGACCCGTGCTGGTAGACGAATAGTCAAGTTGAATTACACTGAACCAAGGAGACTTGGAAGAGGATATCTTGGACAGACGAGATCTTTGTCAGTCTTTGTTTTCGTATCGAATGCTGTTTTCATACTTGTATTTACTATTCTTGCCTTTCCTCCAAACATCAAGAGTTCAACAAGATGCCGTCCTACGAGCTCGAGTATCCGAAGCAGCCTTTCAGCACGGTGAATCGATACAACAACAGAGGTATGACCAAACAAGGCCCTTCCATATTCCGTCAACACCCTGCCAATGAACTTGTAGAAATGCATCACCACATATGACTGACAAGACCAAAACCGTCAAGCGTCCTACTCCCTCCAGCAGATTCACCAGATCATAAACGCGGCCTACTTTGTCAACGTGTCGTTCCACGACCCGACCTCGCCGTACCCGGTCAGCATTCCCATGATCGGGCACATGGGCTCGTTCGAGCGGCCCAGCGCCGACACGGGCGACGTCTTGGACCTGTACCTGCACGGCTACATATCGTCGCGGCTGCTCAACGCATCTCGGAACACCAACAACACCACCGACGAGGACGACGAGGAAGACGAGGGTCTGGCAATCACCGCCTCCGCCACCCACGTCGACGGCCTGGTCCTCTCCCTCGCGCCCAACAGCCACTCGTACAACTACCGCAGCGCCGCGCTCTTCGGCCGCGCCGCCCCCGTGACGGACCCCGCCGAGCGCCTCTGGGCCATGGAGCTCATCACCAACTCGGTCGTGCCGCGCCGGTGGCAGGCGACGCGGCAGCCGCCGACGCCGGGCGAGCACGCGTCCACGGGCGTGCTGCGCGTCCGCGTCGCCGCCGGGTCCGCCAAGATCCGCAGCGGCCCGCCCGCCGACGACGCGGCCGACCTGGCCGACGACGCGCTGCGCGCGGACGTCTGGACCGGCGTCCTGCCCGTGTGGAGCGCGCTGGGGGAGGCCCTGCCCGCGCCCGACAACAAGGTCGAGGGGTTGCCGGCGTACATTGGGGACTTCGTGCGGGACGCCAACGACGTCGCCCGCGAGACGGCGCTGGAGCAGGCCGCCAGGGCGATGAAGCCCAAGAAGGCGGACAGGGAGGAGGATTGAGTTTGCCGGAGGATGTCTGCGATGCCGACTTTCGGGGTTTCTTTTGAACGATCCATTATAGTGATGTTCGCATCTCCTTCACTCAGTAATACTGGCTTGCATTGTGTGTAAAGTGGTCTCGTATTTGCCTGGCAGTCAACACTAGAAAGTTTCCATCGTCAAAAGTATCGATCGGCCGGGCGACATGAACAGATCTCCGGAACGAGTGCCAAATGATGAACTAACGGCGGTATTCATATCTCGCCACGGTTTCTAGTCGTGACTCCTGACCATGAAGGCACTGGGCTAGAGACTGTTCCTTGTGCCGAGACATGAGACTTGTCTATGGACTGGCGTTCGAAGCCGACTACGAACCTCTCTAGAAAAGACCAATACCATTGTTCAACTGCAACTTTGAATACTCACGCAAAGTAAGCTGTGACATGATGAGATTTGGTGACTGAAGCCACAATTCAATTTGCTTCCTATGTATCGCATCGATAACGGTGGATAACGATAGCGTAGTAAAGCGCCAGTATATGAATTCCAGGTCGATATGTTTGGTGATAGACGCAACCCTGTCCCGTTTGCCGGTCTGTAGGCAAAAGCGCTACGGCTGGCCGTATGATCAAGTATCCCTAATGTACTAATAAACGCCCTTGCAATGCAATGAAAGACCACAAAGAATCTGGCATGGTACCGAGATCCAAAACCCAAAAAGTCCAGCAAGCCCCAAGTGATGGAAAAGAAAAACGCCAGTGACCTAGACCAAGCCAACTTCTATTATAGTCACGATGCAAACTCTTGTTGCCACTTGACCAAATCCCTTGTCAGTGTATCCATCATCTCCACACAGCTGAGCTCTTTGAAGTCCTTGAGAGGCGGCGTCGGGCCCCCATTCGACGTTGCCGTGCGTTCAGCTGAGCTTTTGCTGCTACTGCCGTTGGGACGCGATGCAGACCCATCCCGGCTGCCATCTTCACTGGCAGGTTGACGGGGGCTGTTTCGCTCGGACAAAGGCTCGTTGGCCAGCTCAACCTGTGTCCGGGTTATGAATTCCATGAGGTTGTTGGCACGTCTTTTGAGATCCGTCATGGTGATCTTAGAATTCATGGCGCCTTTGGATCTGGGGTGCTTTGGGCCTCCCTCATGATGATGTTTTGTATGCGATTCGTCCCTGTCGCGCGTTATATCTCGCGACATGGATCTTGCTGGGGAATCATCCTGCAAGTGATTATCTCTGTCTTTGGTGTATTGATTTCGCCCCTTCTTCTTGGGTTGCGCCATCGTCTTCTTTTTGCTCGAAGCCACGGGAGCTTGGTCTGCCGGCGGAGTATCTGGCACGGGCTGTGATGAGGGTGGAGGATCGGGCACGGCCTGTACCGTATCGGTACTACGAGTCGCCGCAACACGAGCTACAAGAGGTACTTCCTCAGATGGAGAGTCTATAAATCGATCAGTGGATGCATCACCTTGGCCTGGAAGTGGACGGCATTACCATCGGCCCTCCGACGCTCAGCCCTGCCTTTGCGCTTGTTAGCTGCCTCGGCTCGCTTGCGTTCAACTTCCTCCCTGCGCTCTTCGCGCTCCGTCTTTTCGCGCTGTGTGCGAGCAGCATTCCGCGATGACTTCTTGAGAGCCCCATTGCGGGGGTTCGAGTCGTCCTCGGACTCTTCGCGGCTGGCGATGGCGACGTCGTCAGGTGAAAGGGACTTGGAGTTTGTTCTCTGTCGTTTGATTTCCGGTGACCTGACGCAACCTTTTAGCCACATTCCAACAAAATGTCATGTGAAGTACTCACTCATCGTCGTCGTCTCTAATTCTCTTTGGCCGCCTTATCTGGGTGCCATCTGCCTCTTCGGTTATGGTATCATTCTGACTGATTTCAATAGCCCGTCTGAGCTGTTCCTCGTCGTAAGCCGCATCGCGACTGTTCATGGTTGATCTCCTTTTTGCCATACTCTGCGCAGCCGCAGCCGCAGCCGCTGCGGCAGAGGTCCTGGAGCTTTTGCGATCTCCGGGCTTTGGCGACCGGGCGCCTTCCTTCGTGGCCGAGGTCGCTCTAGAAGTCGCTCGAGAAGGTCGGTGGAGGGGCAAGTAAATGGAATATTTTTGTCTGCGTGATGACATCGCGTCAGCATTATGGTCATTGCCGGGAATGTGTGTTCGTTGAAGCGCATGTAGTGACCCGCGGCCAGGCTGTGGCCAGGTTTGGAGAGCCATCGCGGGGAAACAGGCGAGGGCCTGATCTGAAAGGGGACGATCGACAGATGCGTCTGCTGCGACCGAGAAAGCTCGCCCACGGTACCCCCGTAGCCAGCAACAAACGTTGCTGAAACCACAGAAAAATTCGACAAAACTGTTGAACGGTGTGAAATTGGAAATAACTCACCCATTGCTAGCAGCGTAGATTTTGTGCAAATCTTTCCGGCAAAGTTCGCAGTAGTAATCATCGGGGATGAGGTCCTCGTTTACTATACCCATGCAGAGACCGTGTTCCCATACTTTGCATACGTCGCATTGGACGAAAAACCCGGCCAGGTCGTCTGTGAGCTCAATCGAGAAGATTTGTTCCACGTCAATCGCATCCTTGAGCGCGTGGTTCTTGCTTTCCTCGTCCAAGAGTGGGAGGCCAGGGTAGTCGTCATAGCCGCAGACGCAGCGGACGGCCTCGTCGTCCTCTTGGATCTCGTTCTCGTCGCTGACAATGGCCATCTCGGAGGGCTCTTGCTTGTTTTCCTTGTCACGATCTTCTTCTCGGTTGCGGGTACTTCGTCTTCGGAGGAGAGGATTGTCGTCACTGCTGGCTGTGGTCGCGGTCGAATCCTCTGGTGGCTCCGAGGACAGCGAGCCGGTGCCCGAGGACTTCTGCGGCGAGCCTGCCTTGACAAGTGATCGAGATGATCTTTCTCCACGGCCAGACAGACTAGAAGCAGCGGACGGTAGTTGTGGTTGTGGTTGAGTGGTGCGCGCCCGAGAAGACCGTCGAGTAGGAGAGTTGCCGGCCATTTCCTAGCTGGCAAAGACTCAACGAATATCGGTAAGAGTGGGAGGAAAATCGCGTATCAATGGATAGAGCGGATCGGCAGGCGCTGCTCGTAGTCGTCAATAAGCTGCTCTTGGAGTATTGTCTTTGTGTATGGGCAAACGGTGTGGTTGAGCGGGTTCGAGGGAGATCGCGACAGTCGAGGGAGCTCCCGAGGACGGGGGAGCTGGATTGGGGCGTCCTCGCAACTAATAAGACTGCTGAGTATAACGGTAGTGATGAAGGTGTAGCATTTCTGGACCGGATACTGAGAAAGTGAATGGCATTGAAGTAATTGCGAAAGACGCGGCAGAGATTGCAGGCAGGAAAAGCAGGTGGTAGAGGTGATGGCAAGTTGTGAGCGGGGACATTTTCCCATTCATTGCTCACTGCTCTGCTGCTGCAGTGTCAGTGCTGGTGCTGGTGCTGGTGCTGGTGCTGGTGCTCAGCGTTCCGCTACGAACTCAAAATCGGCCTCTGACATTTTTGGAGAGAAAGCACCAGACAGGGGTGCAAGGGTCCAGGTTCTGAGGTCCCAGTTGAGCGCCCGTGTTCCCCCCCAGGCGCGCATCCCATCGGCGCTTGCTGACCAAAATGCCGAGGGGGCTTCCAGTCAATTCAGTCGGTCGGTGCATTTCGTCTCATCTCGGCCGATCCGCGTAGTCTGCCACCTGTGCAACAGCTGGGAGGAAATAGACCACGAAGACGGCATCTGAGTCGTCTGCGGGCCGGACGTGTTCCGATATTTTAGTCGTCCAGGCGGTTGAAGTTCCGCCTCCATAATAATTGGAAGTAAGGTATAATTCCAGCTGAGGTCATTGCCCGCCTACATTGACCTCGGGCTCCCCACAGGAATGGTACAGAAAGATAGTAGACACAAAAAGTGTACAGCTGCGGGGTGTTCCGTTATGAATGAGTGAGATCCATCACTCTCTTGTTCGTCGATGAACAGCACGAGCATTGCGCCAAAGCCTGGTCGAGAAGAAGGATCATGATGAGATGTATTCATAAGCCGTACTGATAAATGACGAAGCTCGATTGTTTAAAAATGCGTTCTGTTGCTTGCAAAGTGTGAAGTTGCGATATCGCAGCGAGTAGGCAACGGTGAAAGTGGTCGGGTGTAGCATGGAATCCTGATGAACGAACAGAACTGGCAGTTGTGCAATTTCTGGCCCTTGTCCGATGTGTGGACAGGAACAGAGACAACAGACAGAGACAGACAGACACGGAGAGACGCCCGACACAGCTGGAAACCCCACCCCGCCTTACCTGTCGAGATGAACCCAATCTCACACCTTCTGGACGCAGAAGGGCTGGTCGTCACACGCGGGGCAGGGCGACAACGAACAACATGGCATCATTACATGTAGCTGTTATCACTGATCTTTTTGCATTGCTACGCAGTACCTACTACTAATGCACCAACATACTTGTGCAGGCCAGGTTCGTATTGGACCACAGCTTCGTTCAAAAAGGCCAGCTGTCCGTCTTGCTCCATATGGCTTTGGTTTCTCTTCGATGGCATACATATGCTGCTCTTGAGTGTCAACCACATGGAATTTAGGAGCGGTAGCCACATCACGCTTCAACAGCTTCATGGCAATATTCCACGGGATTGATGGATACCCAGGTGTACCGAAACATTGAATTCGAAGATCGGTAGTGGTAAGGTAGTTGGATACATTAGGTTAGGTTTCTTCTATACATCCAAATGACCCAATGAGTGGCTGGAGAATAAATTCAATGACAGGGTCGAAGACCTGCTGCCGGCCCTTGCGTCTCCCCCAAACGACCCACCACTAGGCGCACTGTAGCGACCCCCCATATCACCGCCAGCGACACAATCCATCTCCGAGATCTACCATGGGAATTGACAGACCTACCTCATTGATCTGTGATTCAACAATGTCCGCCACCGTCGCTATTCATATCTGAAGTGTTGCAAGTTGCTATCTGGCATTTCAAACCCTCTAGCTGCCGGCACAATTTCTCTCAAAGCTTGTCTTTACCGTTCCCCACCTCGCACGCCTACGTTACCTACCTACCTTTAAGTACCTGAGTTACTCGCTGTTCGAACGCCAGCCTCCGCAAGCCAAACCGAGGGCTTTTAGATCAGACCGGCCCAACAGGATAGGGGCCAAGACAGGACGACGTCGGGAATTGCTTGCTTGCTTGCTTTGCATGTGCTGCTGCTGCTGACTGCCACGACTTACGTATTGGTCATCCATCCATCCGCACCTCTGCCTCATCGCTCTCTCACCCCTCGCTACCATTCCGATCGGCCTTCACCAGGTGCATCTTCTTATCCTGCTACATTACCTACATTATTATCTTGGTATATTGTAACGGTAAGATGCCCTAGAATCCGCTACCAAGTGTCCTCCCCCGCAACAGTGGGTTCCTGATGGCAGTTTGCGGGCGAGGAGTCAAGGCGACTCTGCTGCTATCGTCCTTGCATTCTGTTTGTCACTCGGCGAGGTGCTCAAAAGAGTACTCCGCCTTCCATTTGCCCACTGATGGAAATTCCCTCTCGAGCGTAAAAGAAGCATACCAACTGTGCATGTTGGCTGACCTTTCGCAGTCTCGAACACAATAATATCGCCCATAGCTCCGCCGATCAGCAATTCAGGATACAACTCCCCAACAGCCGCGCTCATCTCGAACCTCGTCCCTCACCATTCTACGCGGGGCCAGCAATTATCGTTGGGCCCTCATTCAGGCGCAGCCGAGGAGGCGAACGTAAAGAGTGGCATATTGTTGAGAGCTAAGCTGTGAAACGCACATGCTGGCTCCGATATGTAATGGGTACGTTCTTTCCCCAGCTGCGATGCACAAATTCGAGGGTGGCCCATTGTCGTTTGTTGCATCAAGGACAATCTCGTTGCCTCGCCACAACCGCCCACCTGCACCTGCCAATTCCCACAATCTTCCTGTTTGGAAACGCGCCCTGCATCCAAACTCCAGTCTTTCGATTTCGGTGCTCATGGCCTTTCCCATCCGTACCCCCACTCTCACTTTCCAGTCGTACGCGCAATGCCTCCCTGGATTTTTCGGCCCTGGGTCTTCAAGCCTTTGGGCATTGATGCATGGTCGACCTTGACCTCCAAGCCCGTCATCCTTGTTATGGTCTTTGTGGTTGCACCTTGTGCGCTGTGGCTGACCTATTCTCGACTTGGTCGAGCTCCAGGACCGAGCAGAAAAATGTCTCCAGATTCTGTGTCCTCCCTCTTTCCGGATCGACCCATACGCCCGCTGCCGAAGCGACGACTTCGTGAACGACTCTCCCCCGACGTTGCCGACACCATCAAGTATCCGCTTGAGCCTCAGAGCAATGCGCCCTTGTTCTACTACCCGTACAACTTGAAGACTGACGTGGGAGCGGCGGTCGTTGAGGCACCGCACACGAATCACCGAGAGTCTGGGCTTGATTCTGCCCACGAAGCTGGGCTGCGCCGCTACGGCCCAACGGGAAACCGTGAAGATGACGGGATGGTCCAGCAAGGCAGAAGGCCAATTGCTTCACGATCAAATCATGACTCTGCCGGAAACGCGCTTCGCACACCACCAAGAACCAGTCAAGGCCGACGCCATACCCCGCAGGCTCCGCCATCTACAGCATCATCGGCTGACGGCTATGATTCCTTCGAGAATACTAATAATAAAAAGAAGAGAAAGATACCTACTGCGGGTGACGGTTTGCTGAACGGAGGCCACGTGATGGCTGACTCGAGCATTCTGGGTGTTCCCTCGCCTCCAACAACTGGAGATGAAGGTCCTGGTGATGCCTTGGCAGCTACTCCAACCCCATATTCGTATGCCGGAGTGGGTGGCTCACCTGTGCAGGGCATATCGGGTCCAGGTAGAGGTCGCTACGGGCGAGTTCGCAACGGACGGAGCCCACTCAGACAGGTGCCGGACACGAATTCCAACTGGCCGATCAAGAACTCCCGATCACGGTCTGATGGCCAGTACACGGCTTCTCTAGGTAAGCCCTCGTGCCTGCAGATTTCTTTCTCGCTAGTACCTTCCTTCATTGAAGCCTAGGAGAGGAAAGCACCAGGCATCTGTCTCCCGTTTCCCTTGACCTTGGACTCTTTTGTCTCGTCCTCTCATCACAGCTGCCTTGCACGATTCAGACTTATCACGCAGAATCAAGTTCTAATATCATTTGTCCTATCTTTACAGGCGAAAAGACCGGTATCATCTCGAACGCCATCGCCAGTGCTGGAAAACTCCCTGCAGCCCCGGGACAGGAGAATATCAGCCTCTTGCAACAACAAGCCAAAGCGAGCCCAGTTTCCGCACAGTTCACATTCACTTTCGATTCGCAGGTATCTGGCACGGTCCCCTGGCCAGGCTCTGAATCGTTGTCAACAAACATGACTGAGAACAACACCATTCCGCAGATGCCTTCACAAGCAAAACATTCCGACTCGCAGTATAGCGCAGTGCCCCGTCCAGGAACGCGCACTCAGCCGATTCCGCCTAGATCCAACAGTGGCTCAGCCTCGGCAGAACGTGCAACCAAGGGGCCTGCAGCACTCAGTTCGGCTCCGAAGAAGCACAAGCGACGTGGAGATTCACTACTCCAGGCGGCCAAGCAACGACGTCAGGAACAGCAGTCCAAAAACGCGACTGCCAAGCAACAGCGTCAAGAGCAACTATCGAAGAACCCTGGAAACCCACCAGCCCGGGAAGAAGAGTGGATTTGCGAGTTTTGCGAATATGAGAACATATTCAAGGAACCTCCCACGGCTCTCATCCGTCAGTACGAGATCAAGGAGCGTCGTCGTCGAAAAGATGAAGCAGAGCGTCGCCGTCTTCTCGAGAAAGCAAAAATGAAATCTAGGAAGGCCAAGAAACCGAGCAAGCTTTCTGCTACGAACAATGCTTCGCACGATCGCAATGCCGCACCAGCTACCGGACATCGCCCTGCATCCATGGAGAACGGGTCCAGTCGGGAAACTCATAGTGAAGGTTACGAAGAGGAAGACTACTACGAGGATGATCTTCACGAAGTAGATTGTCCTGCCCGTGCTGCTGGTCACGGTGGCGGAACTCATGCCTATGGCACAGCGAGCGGTGTACCGGAAAACAGAAGCTCCGATGGCACAGCTTGTAGTTGCTAGCGACAGCGAAGACCATCGGAGACGGGGGCCAACTGGCTAAAGCGGTTGATGTCTATGGACATCCTGACAGCAATTGCCGGCCGTCCCCGTCGCCTTCTCCCTAGGCACTGATGCTTCTCGTTACTCGCAAAAATACGGAAGGCAGGGGACAACTTGTTGGTGGGAACAATGTTGGCCTAGCTTTCCGACTTCACAACTCCCAAACATCATAACTAACAATGTCTAAATGACGATGACATGCTGTTATGACAAACCGCATCTGCTTTGATTCGTTCAAGACGATGCCAGAGGATCTCTGTCTCATGGTCCAACGGCCTTGGTACATCCTTGAATATACGATCTGTTCTAGGCGAGCGCCAAAGCGCAGAATTGGTGGTTTCATTAAGAGCATGTTTACTCCTGTCCCTTGACCACGATGGAGGGATCACCAGCCATGAAACACTACAAGCAGTAGAGCGAACAGCGTACCAATAGACAGATAAAATCATGCAAACTCCCCTTTACAACATGATGTTTTGATGTCAGTCTCCCGCGAAAGATTGTATCCCACACTAGAGCATACAAAGCCTATTTTGTACGAAATGCGAATATGCGCTGAATATCATTCATCAGTGTAGACGTCCCAACTGATTAGTTGAGCCAGGTCCTCCATCATCAACTTCAACGTTCAATCACCAACGCAAATATGCACTATACAGCGGGATGACGTCAGGGCCTCATCTGGTGTGATAAAATAAGATTGCGCTACGGTAACTTGTCAAATGCCGGCGTTGACGATGGGATTTTCTTCCTAGTAGCATATTCTAAATTCAAAAGTTTGATTTTACATTCGCTCCGCCTGAAACGGCTCTCCTTGTGATTCTGTTGGCAGCAAAACCAGTAGGTTAGAATTTTTTTTTTTTCCTGATCGTGCGGCCTGGTCCCTGAACAGAAAGGCTGGTTTTCCGTAGACACACGTGCTGTTTCCCAGCATCATCTACCACATTGATTCGAGGCTGTCTAGACTCTTGTACGATTCCGCGATTACTATTCAAAAGGGAACCCCGGAAAAATAAAGGAGACGAAAATGGAAAACTCCAGGTGTGCCGTGCAAATCGCGGCTCGAAAATGGTCAGCAGAGTTCAGGTGTGTCATACAATGAGGAAAGATCAGCATGGGCAGGACTCCAAATGCGGTAGCCGAGAGAAAAAGCCCATGTCCAGAGAGGGGCCCTTGCTTTGACCTGCTCCGTGTGGGAGTTTCTGAAGTCCCACAGACGGTGGGGATTGCAGTAAAGTGCCTGGCAGTCTGGTGAGTGAAGCTTCCAGCTCTCAGGGCAAGCCGCAAATGCCCCCACCCGCTTTACAGTACCTACGTAACCTACATACTCCCTCGGCCTAGTCGCTGTCATGCTGATGCACAGCTTCAGCGAGATTGATTGATTGAACGTGGCTTAGGCGACAGGGTCTGTCTGGTAAATAGGTAAAAGAGAGACGTTTGCATGCCGCCGACTTTCCTGGGCGACCAGGGTTTCATTCTCATGCCGAGCGAGTACTTTTCTCTTGCGCCGGTCCGTTGGAATCTAGTAGCGATCCTTTATTGGCAACTTTTCGACAACAAACAGCGTCGTCTTGTCTTGCATCTCCGGCTTTAGGCTTCAGCTGCAAGTGCGGACACGGCGCTACGGCTTACACTCTTACATCATTCAAATATCGATCGCGCCCACAGTACAAGTCAATCGCCATGGCTTCCACATGCCATCGCGAATGAGCATCTGATACTTATTCTCTCCGGCTCGAGCCGGGTAGCCCAAAAAGACGCCGCCTAGCGACAACAAAGAGGATAGACCGTTGGGGCCCCGTCGTTGAAAACGCCAGCATGTTTGGGAACTCGAGGAGACGCAGTCGGCGGCAGCCATATCCGGTGAGTGTGCCCAACCTCTTCGTTTGCGCCAGCTATTGTCTGTCCTTTGTCCTCATTGGGACGCCTGTGCCGATTACAGCATGTCTCTGGCTAGTGTCCAGATAATTCCGCAGATTTGCTCGTCGCTCCGGCCGACGAACTATGCCGGTGGTAGGCCAAGCTAGAACCAGATCATCTTAGCTGGTGAAGCTATCTCAAGCCAAGCGGCCCATCCGCCCTGCGATGATGACGTGACCTGAATTTCGATCTGCGCGCAGCTTCGAGTCCTGGTTCATTTCTCTTTCTCAAGAAAACTATTTCGAAGTTTTGGATCTTGTTGTTGACTCTTCTCCCTTGTAATGCAGCAGGTCACCAGGAGCACCATAAATCCCAACGCCTCGACTGCCGCCGCTGCCGCCTTCATGGCGTCAGGCAACCAGAATCCGAATGTTGGCTTGTCGTCCGCCGCTGCCGCGGCGGCGCTTCGCGCTCGCCCGCAGACCCCGACCAATGTTTCCGAGGTCCAAACGAAGCGGACGATGCGCCGTAGTCCCTCGGTGTCGTCGGTGGGCAGCGCTGCTTCAGCTGCCGCCAGGAGGAGCTCACAGCAGCCGCGCTTGGAAAGGAAACGCAGCACAAGCAGCATGTCAGATCGCACATTCCGCAGTCCTTCGCCCCACGGAGATCGGAGGCCGCTCGAGTCGGATCACCCACCAGTACCGGCCATTCCGGCGGGCCACAAGGTGTCCAGGAGTACAAGCTCAGCTGGCACAGGCATGCAGAACTTCAAGACCGCTTCCCAGAAAATGGACTCGGGCCTGCCATCCTGGTATACACAACCCCAGGGAGACCTCAGAAACGTGCGCACATCAGATGCGCCAATGAAGAAGAACCTACCAGAACACCTGATATCCATTCCGCCACGACCGGACAGTCGAGGCTCGTCTGTCAACTTCTCCTATCCGGGTCGCTCTCGGACACAGTCGCCGCCGGCATCTCCCATCGTGGATCAGAGCGAAGAATGGAACGAGGCGCCGCGACAAGGATCAAAGAAGTCTAGGCGAGTATCAGCCGCTTCAAGCACCACAGGTTCCAAATCCGATCAAACCTTGGTCTACGACGCAAACTCCAGGAGGATGGTACCTAAGGCAGACCTTAACGCCATTGCCTATCAGGTGAAATCAGCTTCAGAAAAGCCACAAAAGAGTCAAAAGAGCCAAACAAGCGCGTCAAAGTCAGGAAGTCAACTAGCCAAGGGCACAGTCGCCAGGACAAGAGGCAGCCTCGTGGAAACCACTGGGAATTATCGAGAACCCCGAAATCAGGAACCATCGTCGGCAGAAACTCAGCGTGTCAGAAAGGAGTTCGGAATTGTGCAGGATATTGAGCCGAATTCTGCCATCACGACGTCAGACGCTAATTATACCGACGGTCGCTCAGCACCTCCGGAACAGCACGATCCAAGAAAATCAGGACTGTCCCCAGAGCCTCAACGCCTCCTGAGTCCTCGGCCTGTTGGCCAAATGGGTAGGAAACCATCGATGGTTAGGGAGGAGTCCGACGAGGAATCCGATGCTGAGGATGCTCCTGATCACCCTTCGCGAGATGTCTACGGGGCTTTGGACAATGTGCCTACCAGAGGGACATTGTATGAGCCAGAAGACGAACGAAATCCGACATTGCAATCAGAATTCGAAGCTGCCGGCTACTCCGATACGTTTGATCAGCCAGAAAACCATGTCCAAATATCTAGTGGCACGCTTCAGCCAGTCGAGCAGGAGCAACCTCATAGAAAGCTTTCCGTGGACATGGCGAACGTAGTTAATGCTTCGAAACGATCAGTCTCTCAAAGCCCCGCTCGCCAGGCCCGCTTCGCGTCCACGCCATCTGAGGGCTTGGTCGTGAGGCATACGCCACCTGGAAGGTCAGCTTCACCTATCAAGTCGGCTCTCAAACACAGCCCGTCTCCGAGAGAGGCATCGCCGTCAGATGCGAACAACACGGACGCTGCCAGGGCCCGTTTTTCTTCACCAGAGCGGGATGCCTCGCTGCCACGTAAGAAGTCAGCCAGAGTCAGCTTTGACGATAGGAGTCCCGTCATCGTTGGGGAGGCTCACGGTCCCGTCAGCGAAACCGATTCCCCAACCGTTCCGAGCCCACAGACGACGCGGCGACCATGGTTTAGCGGTATTGGGCGGACTAAGAAGAAGGATACATCGCACGAGCTCGATGATGATGAGGTTATGAAGCCGCGACCCGCCCTGCCAAGTTTTGGAAGTGTCCGCGAGAAGAAGGTCCGTGAGGCAGAAGAACAAGAACGCCCGCTGATCCGACCTCAAGACTATCCAGCTGTGGCGCCAATTCAAAGACCTCTTAGTCCTCCAGTGGCTACGGACGAATCATACAGGGACGCAGGTTCCTCGAGCGACCATGCAATCGGTACAGCACTTTCCCAGGCGCAAGATAATGCGGCGCGTCACGAGGCCAATATATCGAGATTCCGGGAGCCACTTCCTCCTGTCGTCACGTCTGTTGAAGGCCAGGGCGATCTGTCCGACAGCTTGAAGAGCTCCGATGATGAGCACGATTCCTACGATGTTGCCGATAACGACAGCGACGATGGTCTCCAAGCCAGCCAGATCACAGCCACAACGATGCACGATTCTCAACCCAACTCTCAGGTCAACTCCACGATCTTGGAAGAGAAGATGCCCGTCCAACCGGAGCAACCTGCGGCGCTGCCAGTGCCGGCCTCTACACTGCCTTCGCAATCAACATTCGAGGACCAGACCGAGATGGTGCCTGCGATAGCCATCACTCAGCCCAGCCCAGGTCTCGTCGAGAAGGGAGAGATGCCAACCTCGAGGCAGACAACACAACACTATTTTGACATCCCCGGCGGATTTCCAGAGGACCATTCGGATGAGAGCCCAGCTCCTCCACCGCAGACTCAGGAGACAGTGCAGTCAATTGTTCCGTCATCCACTGCGGAAGCAATGAAGGAGCCCGAGGCTGTCGTTGTGCCCTCTCAGGTTCCTGTTCTGCCACAAACCACGTTGGCTACTACGCCTCAAGTCACAAATGATGTCGAGACCGATGACGACTCAAATGCATCCGTCTACAGCGATGCTTACGAGGATATTTCTGACGTTGAAGGTGCTTTCCAGTCAATGGATGCAATCATTGAAAGCCCTGTCACAAAATCATCGATCGCCAGCCAAGTTCCTGAGCCCAGGACGCCTGAGAATGTCAAGACTGACGGGTCAAAGCTGTCACAGCAGAGTGGCGCAACCACAGTCAAGACTGGGGCAGCGCCAGAGACGGACTGGGAGTACGCAAAATCATTCTGGCGCAGTCTGACCGCCGATAAGAGACGACAACTAGAGATGGAGGCCATGGAGGATGCGGGAGCAGATGGCGACCACGAAGAGATGCAGACTCCCACACGTAAATTGAGTAACAGGACTAAGAAATCAGCTGAGCAAAGACTGGCAACAGCGGTGGTTCAAGCAGCCCAAGCCCAAGCAGCACCGCCAGAGAAGCAGAAGCAGAAGCAAAGGCAGACCAAGGCGGTTGACCCTGAGCGGACTTACATGATTCAGCCCGGATCAAAGGCCAACCACGAACCATTGAGCCCTGTACGCCAGTCTGGTGGCCAGTCTAGTGGTCACATGCGGATGTCGATGCGGAAAGAGCAGCCGCAACCAGCGAGGTCAGGCGCACTCACCAAGAATGGTCCTGGTGAAGTTCACATGCGCAAGTCCATGAGATCCGACGCTGCCACCAACGGCAATGCCTCGCACCGGATGTCTGCGCCGCCAGAGCGCGTCGCTCCACCACGAACCCCAAGACCTCGCACGGGTGGGGGCTCCGAGGACCGAAGTGCCCAATACAACAATGCTGCCTCGGCTGCTGTCGCGAATTCCGCCGCTGTCGCGTTGGCAAAGGCTGCTGCCAGACCTGCACCACCACAACGTCGCAGCTCTGATGCCAGTGACAGTAGCTTCAAGCGCACCCGAGCAGCACCATCAGGCAATTTACGGAGCAGTATGAGGCAAGGCCGGCAAGACCCAGCGCCGGCGGTCAGACCACGCTCGCCGCCCGAGGCTTCGAAGGGCTCTGGCAGGTTCAGTCTTCGCTCATTATCGCCTTCGGGCTCGACTTTCCGTCGCTCGTCGATTACCGCACCACCGCCCACTATGGGCATGCGCCGCAGTCTGCGTTCTGGAAGTGACTCTAGCAAAGACTCGAAGCGCGCATCTCTGCAGTTCCCTTCATTCGGGCGTTCATCAGGGAAAGCCGCCGCCAAGAAGACAAAGGCTGGAGCAAGTCGCTTTGGTGACTCGAGCGACGAGGAGGAACCTACATCGAGATTCCGTAGTCGCTTCGATGAGTCGAGCGATGAGGATGATGCCAGGCCTAGCTCGTCATCACGTCCAATCTCCAAGGGTACTCTAAGGGCATCGGCCACCGCTCCGGCAAATATCAAAATTTCGCCTCCTGCAGTGCCTGAGGAAGAAGAGGCTCCCCCCCATCTTCCCGATTCCGACGACGAAGACCCATCGGCCCAGTTCCCGAGCCCGCTCAGGAGCCCCGGGAACCCAGCGCCTTCCTTCCGGCCAGACATCAACGGGCGTACCAGTTCTGGCATCGGTACCACGACTCTGAACAGACAGCGTTCCGGACCTGGAGCCCTTGCCCCCTCGGCTACAGCGCCAGTCATCACACGTGAACGCCGGTCTTCCTTCATGAGCAACATACTTCGACGGAACAAGAAGGCAGACAACGCTGGTAAAATCACAAAACCTGAATTGATGGACAGTGCCGCCAGACGAGACACACAACTTGGGCGCGACGCAGATGAGCTCCGAAATATCCGGAGTGACCAGAGGCCGACCAGCCCCAAACTGCAAAAGAAGAACGCACTCACGAGAGGCGACAGCTGGCCAGAGGAGGTGGACGAAGCCCGGCCCAACACTGCGGGCGGACGCGTGAACGGAGCAAAGACCGAGAGACCAGACTTCCAAGGTCGCCGGAGCACCAGCCTGGGCACCATGCAGCAATCCAACGGCCACTATCTCGGTTCGGAGGCTGTCATCGAGGGACCCGATCCCTCCAAGAAGAAGAAGAAGTTTGGCGCCTTGCGAAAGATGTTCAGATTGGACGACTAGTGTGTGCCTATTCGTGGACGTGGTTCCTGGCCCGACGTTTCTGGGACCAAAGTCCTTCGTCAACGACGCCGACAGCGTCTCGATACTTGGCATATAATGTCACCCCGAGCCGGCGACGAGTTTGGCTTTTGATTTTGCATTTTCGACGGAAAGTCATATACCACAACGGCGATACCTGGCCGCATTTTTCCTAGCGTTTGTATCATGGGAAGGGATGCCAAAAAGAAATAACAAGAATACCCCTTGGTTGAGCGCCACACGCCGCATATCACTTTACTGGTTCAAGCCGGAGGCGTCTGGGGAAGAGAGCAAGAAACACGGAGAGAGATCTAATGCCACATATATGAATAATAACATTACTACTATCAATAAGAAATAATTCTCTACGAAGAGCTCGAATCCTCACGTTAGAAGATCTGTCAAAGATTGACATGTGTTTGTACGTTCTTGAACTGTGTCCTGAGTAGTTTGCACGCGAAGGCGCATGTCTTGATTCTATTCATACATCTTGACGCTTCTAGACATGATGTAGATATATCCAAGTTCGATATACAAACGTAGGTAGGAGCTGGGATATCTATAAAATGGCTTATATCTTGTGCCAAGCATTCATTGGAGCCTCCTTTGCGGCTCTGTTCAGTGGTTCCAGATATCGATGGACCGACTATTTGCCTCGAGTTCTATTCTTATGGACAATTTCCATATCAGATCGGGCAATCCGCCCGGGAGTAGATCACGCGCTGGCATGCTCGGCTGTCTCCTACGCCTCGAGAGCTGCTGACTCGGATAAACTTCTTCCGGTATTGTAGCAGATCTTGGGCACAGCAAGGGTACCAAAGGTCAGACCTATGAGTTTGCCGTACTTTGCTTCGAGGCCCAGTGATGGGTTAATGATGACGTATCGTCGCATCTGTTGTTTTCATGTTCAGCCGCTGTCATTGGCGGCGGCCCGCTTGGCGAGGCTCTTCTGCTTCCTGGCCTCCTTCTCCCGCTTGCGCGCCTGGTTCATGGAGAGGGGCTCGTCGTCGGCGCCCTTGGCGGCCCACTCGCGCACCGTCTCCTTGTCGACGTGGTCGAGGCCGAAGCGGCCGAGCTCGCCCTTGCGCCACTGCTCGATGATCCAGGCGGCGGCGAGGTTGCGGGCGGGCTCGCCGCCCTTCTGCAGCTTGCCGGTGCGGAGGGCGACGCGGTCGAGCCACTCGGCGGCGTCGTTGGTCGGGGCGGAGTAGGCGGCGTAGAGGGCCGGGTCGCGCAGGTTGAGGCGGTAGAGCAGGTAGTCGGCGAGGGTCTCGGCGGGGACGACGCCGTCCTTGACGCAGCCGACGAGGGCGAGCCGGAGCATGGCCTCGACGTCGCCGACGTAGGGGACGAAGACGCCGGGGGTGTCGAGGACGTAGACGCCCTGCTCGATGCCGCGCTCGGCGTCCTCCTCGGCGATGCGCACGGGCGACGACATCTTGCGCGTCACGCCCGGCATGGAGCCCGTCTTGGCCGCCTTGGCCTTGCCCACGCCGACGCCGACGCGCCGCATGGCGTTGAGCAGCGAGCTCTTGCCGGCGTTGGGCATGCCGACCACGAGGGCGCGCAGGCCCGTCATCGAGTCCGAGCGCGCGGCGGCCTCCTTGATCAGGTGCAGGAGGTACGAGATGGACTTGGACCTGCCGTGGTCGGTGAAGAGGACCTGGGTGCTGCCGGCGCCGCCGCCGGCCTGCTGCTGCTCCAAGAGGCTGCCTCCGGCTTTCCGCCTGGAGTGGTATTCCCAGAGCAGTCTCTGCTGCTGCTGCTTGAAGCGCTGGGTGGTCTCGTCAAAGGCCAGGTCGGACTTTGTGTAGACGATGATGCGGTCGCGGCCGGCGAGGGAGGACTCGAGGAGGGGGTTGGACGAGGTCAGGGGCACGCGGCTGTCGCGGCACTCGACGATGAGGGAGATGTTGGACAGGACGCGCTGCATGGCGGACAGGGCGCCGCGGTGGTGGCCCAGGAAGTAGGTGCGCACGATGGACGAGGAGACGTCAAAGGTCTCGCGCGGGACGAACTTGGCCGCGGCCGGGGAGGTCGAAGAAGCAGCCGCCGCCGCCACTGTTGAAGCTGCCGTCGAGGCGGCGGCTTTCAGTGCTGCTGCCATGTCGAATTGGTGGAGGGGAGTGGCGAGGAATTCTAGATGAGTGATATCGGGGCAGTCGACATTGTCATCGTGCACACAATCCTCCTCCGTCCGTGTCCCAGATCGATTGTCATAGGTGACTTGGTAATATACAAACTCTTGGATGGAAGTTCAGCACCCCAGATTTGATAGCTGACGGAGCTGCAAGATCAAATCTAATCGCGATAAGATAAGCGTGGCACCTGCTTTAGTGCAGCGTCGCAGTGACGCAACGCTAAAAGAAGTCCACTGAAGTCGATCAGAGTTCGTTCGGCTTGTGAACCGAAGTTGGGGTTAAAATGGAGTACGTATTCGTATACTAGACCCACCTGTTGTATACACACTTCGCACAGGGGATTATAATGATTCCAAATGTGTAGAATCGTATTGATATAAGGTTGTGAGCATGAAAGTGGATTGCTTATACGATCTTGCGTTATGTTCAATGTACAATTCCAGGACATGCGTTATAATCATCCATCCACCAATTCCTATTCGAACCCCTTCTCGCAGCGGCTGTCGTGCAAAAAGACCCAGCTATTACATACCTAGACGTGGAGCAATATGGTAAAGGATTCCCCTCATGAGTCCCCAACTTCCTCGTCTTTCCCTATTTCGGTCTCTCGGGCTTGGTTAAGTCTGGGATCACTGGATTACTACGGAACACCATATCCGGATTCCGCATTACCCAGGTTGTGATATGGAGAGCCGCTATGGAGCAGGCACCTCGGGATGTATTCGCGAGATTATAGGTGCTTGCTTCTGATTCACTGCTCCTACTGATCTCTTTCGTTTACCTCTGCTTGACGAATATCAGCCGTAGCCCATTATTTATCTACGCAATACTTGCAGGCAAAACAGCGTTGTCTTTGTTTAATTCGTCATCATCCCTGGGCTCGACTCACAAACATTGTACCTAAATTATACTCATATACTTGAAGCTTCCCGTCGTATTGAATTATCTTCACTGGGTTCTGTGGACTGTCAGTTATTTACACGGCTTCGAACATGTCATTCTCGGTAGCAGGAAAGCATGCACTCATAACCGGAGGCGGTTCAGGTATGATGTTCAAGTCTCACACATGTTGTACGATACATGTTACTAAAATCGATTTACCACAGGCATCAATCTTGCATTTGCTCGACTGCTTCTCTCTCGAGGCTGCTCAGTCCTGATCGGCGACCGAGCCCTGCGCCCAGAAGCAGAAAAGCTCCTAGCCGAGTATCCGCACTCCCCGTCATCCTCTCCCTCTTCCCCTCCCGGACGTCCATCCGCCCTCTTCCACAAGACCGACGTGCGGTCCTGGCCGCAGCTCTCGTCCCTCTTCGCCCGGGGCGTCGGCGCGTTCCCGCGGATCGACATCATCTGCCCGGGGGCCGGCCTGTTCGAGCCCGCGGCGTCCAACTTCTGGCACCCGCCGCGGACGCCGACGAACCCGAACTCGCCGTCGCGGGACCCTGTCGACATCTCCGGAGATGGTGTCAACACGTACGCCACCCTCGACGTCAACCTCACACACCCCATCCGCCTGAGCCAGCTCGGCATTAGCTACTGGTCGAAGTTGGGCGCCCCGGGCTGTCTGGTCCACGTCTCGTCCCAGGCCGGCCAGGCCGCCAGCATCGGCACGCCCATCTACTACGCGACCAAGCACGGTCTGAACGGTTTTGTCAGGGCGCTCGGGAGTCTTAGGGATGAAGTGGGAATCCGCGTTGGTGCCGTCGCCCCAGGTGCTGTTCAGGTATGTTTATAATATTGGTTCATGAAATGCCTGCCTAGATACACGACATCCTTGAAATGCATGCGTAGAAGATACTAATATTTCGCAGACCCCCATGTGGTCGGAAGACCCGCAAAAAGCCGCCATGCTCGAGGGGCCCGAGAAGAGCGTCCTGATCGATCCCGAGGAGATTGCCCAGGGCATGCTGGAGCTCTGCGAGAACCCCGAGTACGGCAACGGGACGATCCTCGAGGTCAACAGGAACCACCAGCGGGTCGTGCCCATGTTCAACGCCGACCCGCCGAGCGGCGAGGGCAGCGTCGTGCCCGGCTTCTTCAAGGCCGAGGAGGACATTGTGAACCGCATCAGGGAGGGGGGTATGAGCACTTAGAGAGACCTTGTAGTAAAAATGATTTCCCCGAAATCTCCGAGCAAGACTGATACACTGCTCAGAATCACCGTATGTACTCAAGCAAGTGCGTGAAGCCGTTGATTTGATGTAGCTATCTCCATCGGTCTTTTTTAAACAACTGTGTGCCAAATCCTTCGTCTCGTCCAACTTTCTCTAGTTCCCGAGACTCCTGGGTTGATTGGGACTCCTGGGTTGATTGGAACTTCTGAGATGGTTGGAACTATGGGAGCTTCCGGGAACCCTTGAACCACTGGGGGGTTTTGACCCGCTGGGAGTCTTTGAACCGCCGGGATTTCTTGAACCGTTGGGACTCCTAGGGCTGGTCGAGCTGGTCGAGCTCTGGGAACTGTCATCTTCGTCCCCAATTTAGCTTGTAAACTCTTACCAGGGATTTTCCAGCATTTGGCTGTGGGAGTGTCTTACCACTAGACGAAGAGGAGTCACTTTCAGTTGAGGATGATGACGATGAAGACGAAGACGAGTCCGACTCAGAAGACGAAGAAGACGACGACGATGAAGACGACGACGACGATGAAGACGAGGATGAGGACGACGAACTAGACTCTGGATCCTTCATAGCTGATGCATCAGGCGGTGCCCTGTTGAAGTCGCGCAGGTGATGGGGCACCGCGTAATACTGGCTGTCGTGATAGATGACGGGTGGACTGAGCATTCTGAATATCAGCTTTTGCACAAAATCCAAGTAAAGGGACCGAGAGAAAATCACCTTCCTGGTTCACATTCATCACCTGTCTGCCACCAGTCCTCATATCGCCACGGGTCGCCGTACACACCCCTCGCCGGGCCCCGTCCCGAAGTCGTCCGTGGCATCGGCTTCGAGCTGCCTGGGTGTTTACTCCTCCGTGCGTTATTTCGTTTCCCAAACAGAACTTCGAAAAAGACATTGCGCTTCTTCTTTTCGTTCTTGGATTTTGAGGACCTGGGAATACCACTACCCCCGTTGTTTCTTTTGCTCTTGAGGTCTGCCTCTTTGCCTCGAGGGTCAGGCGGCTGGGATGATGTGCGCTTCTTGCCCGCCGTCGGCGGAGCTCGGTAGTGTCCATGATGCCTCGTAGGAATGCCATCGATCACTGGCGGAAGTCTATCGATGTCGACCTTTGTGCCGTAGATGTATGACCAATACGCCGTACTCGACTGAGTAAACACAAGTATATATCAGCCGCATTCCTCGCCACGTTTGCAGGCTCGTTTTTTTCAATAACAAAAGAAGAAAAAGGACAAAAATATAGGAAGGTAAATCAGCAAGGCCCCCGGATAACCTGGATGGTAAATCAGTCGCCGGATAACCTCAGCGAGGTAAATCAGCGGCCGGATAACCCAAGGTGGATCAGTGTGGCGAGCCGGATAACCACTCGAGGAGTGTGGGATAGAGTGCCCTAAACCACTCAGCCAGTTTCCCGGATGTTCTTATTTGCATTGGACTTAATGGTCCCAATAACCTTGCTTTGAGTGCTGCAACCGGATGGGTAATGAGCCACGGTTTTGCCAGACTTCTCCCAGAGCCGAGTGCAAACGGAGAGCGGGCAACAGTCGGGTTGGCCACGGTCGGTCAGGGGCCTATGATCATGAAACAAGGAGTGTATACTTACAGTCCCCTTGGGCCTCGAATACCCACGAATGCCTTTTCCATTCTCGGACCACGAGCATCCGCCATGGCAAGAAAAGAGCGACTTCCAGATGCCCGGCCTCGGCTCCGGTTCTGGTACGTAGTATCGATAGGCCTCGGGATTGCTGACGCGGATGAACGACATGACAGATTCTCAGCACGAGGAAGTTCTGGACATCCTCTCGACGTTGGCTTGTCAAAGCATAATGAGGGTCTGCAGAGGAAGAAATGGTGAATTGGCAATAAGTGCGCAAGGGCGTGACTGCTTGCTTGCCCCAGCCATGGCGGACAGTATTCTTCATACGTATAGCTCGTCTAGGGCAGGTTCCACAAGATCATATCGAACAGAACGACACCACAACAGGGCGAACTCTGACGTTGCAACAACTTGTCCAGCAGGACAGGACCTCCAGATCCCGGGCCAGTGTGAATCATCGGCGATACGAATCCGCTCTATTGCGCGGATCAGTGAGGCTTGACCGCAAGTTTTCATTCGAGAGAGCCAATCGTTGACGGATTTTCCCAGTGAGTCGTCATGTTGAGCTTGCAGCTGCCCGTCCGAGTACGGTTCAGCAGACAACAAACATGCAACTAGGTGCTTCAAACAGAAGCGAAGAAGGTTCGGTCTAACCAATGCATCAGACTCGCTGCGTCAACCACGGAGAAGGTTCATGTTGGAAACAAACTTCATCCACTCGAGACCACGGGCTTTGCTTGCATCGATTTCTGGTGTAACATGAATTCGTATCCCCAGGTCTCCATATTTGGTGACTGATCCCTGAGCATGGTTTCGGGAACTCGTTATTACTCATCACGTTCATACGGTGTAGTCTCTTATGCAGAGAAATATTCGTGGAATATTATACATGGTATCGTTCAACGCATCATCCACCCGTGCCAAACCTATTAAAAATGTACTTATGGGTTTTGGGGAAACCTCCAAAACAAACCACCTTGACGCCATGCAGTCATCCCAGGCGAACTTTTCATTCGCCTTTGCCATGCCTCGTGCCCTTGCCTTGTCCTACTTCTCAACTCATCACAAGAATCCCTTGGTCAAACTTGGCGCCCGACTAAGGCTGCTGTTGCGCTTCGGTACCTCGATTGATCCGCCACTGAGACTGTGGGCATCGTCGAGAACACCTTCAATGCTTCCTCTGAGTCCGCTCAATCGTCGCATACTAGCGCCGTCGAGACCCGGAGTGCCAAGTCTGTGGTTGCTGCCGCCCTTTAGCCTCGAGCCCTCGAGCTCCCGTTCGAGCTTGGCTATCTTCTCCCTTTCCGTCCTCAGCTCACGCTCGGCGCGTCGCGCAGACAGTTGGCTGTCGCTCTCGGACGCCTGAAGCTCTTCAATGGCCTTGAGGAGCTTGTCGACCTTGTCGCGTTGACGGTTCGCATCCTCGACGGCCTGGGTGGCCTGTCTGTCTTTGCGCTCGATCTGGGCCTGCATGTCCTTGACGATACGGTCGACATTGCGGACCTCGCGAGTGGACTTCGAACGTTCTGTTTCCTGGGTCTCCAGTTGTGATTCAAGCTGTGCGACATCCTTATTAGTATTGGGGTTCCGTTTGGTGAGTCTGCGTATCAGGGATGAGATAGGGCGACCAGGTGCTCTAGACGCTGGAAGTGGGAGTGAGAGACGATGGTTTTCCTTGGTCCGAGCATCTGTCTCATCAGTAGAAGAAGAAGGTAAACTGACCTCCTGGATTCGCTTGTGCAAGAATTTGATATCGTGGCTCGTGTTGGAGTAGCCCTTTGTCTCCAGATCGACGAGACGGACTTGCAGCTCGTTGAGGCTCTTCTCCAGTGCTGCCTTCTGCTTGGACAGTTCGGCACCGATTTCCCGCTCGACAATCATTTCTTTCTGAAGCTCATTTGTAAGTGAATCTGAACGTCTCATCTTCTCCACAGCAGCGGCAGCAACGTCCTGCTGCTGTGCAAGGTTCGACTTCAGCTCGAGGATTTCCTTGTCGGTACTAGCCGCGTTGCGCAGTGTCGGACTTTCACTGTTGGCCAGTTCCTCCAGTCCAGCCTTTGCCTCCTTGAGTCTTGCCTCGACGCTCCGCTTCTCGCGGTCGAGTGCGTCGCGCTCGGCAGTCACATCGTCGACAGAGGTTCGGAGACTTCGGACCTGCGAAAGCAGGGATACTACTTTGCCCTGTGCTTCATTGTGGGCATTGACAGCCTCGTCACGAGAGGCGACGACGTCCGAAAGGGTGCCTTCCAGACGTGCCTTCTCCTTGGACCACGTCGAGCTGTTGAGTACCTCGTCGTCCCATTTGCATCTCAAGTCGTCGAGCTCCTCTCGCAGGCGAGTGATCTCTGACTGCTTGTACAACTTCTCCTCACGGGCAATGTCGAGCTCCTTTGTGAGGGTGGCAAACTCAGCCTGGTACTTCTTGCGTGTTTGCTCCATGCTTGATTCCTTGTCCTCGACGTCAATAGCTCGCTGGTTTCTGTAGTCCTCAAGCTCGTGTTGCAACCGCTTCTTAGCCTGCGTGACAGATGCCAGGTCCGTTGACAGATCCTCGAGCTTCTCCTCAAGTCGCTGGTTCTGTCGCTGGAGGTCTTCCACAATACCGTCAGCGTTCTTGCGGTCCGTCATGATCTCGGCACATTGCTCCTCGGCTTCCCGGGCCTGGGACTTTGCGAACTGCTCAGCCCTGGTAGCCTTCAGCACGGCGATCTCGGCTTGCTCCAGCTTGCTGAAATACTCGTCAGATCGACTCTTGTACAGGTTGAGGTTCGACGTGACATCAGCCAGCCTGGAAGATTCAGAATCAAGACGGATTTGGAGATCGGCAAACTCTTGGAGTAGCTGACTACGGCTGGCTGCCTCCTGCTCTCGTGCATGGCTCATTTCCTGGAGATCAGATCTCGAATCGCGGAGTTCGACTTCGAGCGAAGCCCGGTCGCGTCTCAGCTTTTCAAAGTGCTCCTTCACATCCGTCAACTCGGCGACAGCGTCGTTGTGATCATGAAGCAGGGACCTTCGTGAGTCTTCCTGGCTGTTGAGTAGCTCCAAGATTTCCTCGTGTGACTTTGCCTGAATGTCCCTGAGGGAGAGCTCTCCGCTTCTCATGGACTTCTCGAGATGGGACATCTTCTTAGCAGAGTCGTCGAGCATATCATGGAGGCGACTGTTCGCCTTTTCGAGCTTCTGCATGCGACGGACCGATGGACTTTCGTCGCGAGCAGTCAATTCGCGAACGGGAGTTGACCGGTCAATCTGGTTCTGAAGATGACGGTTCTGCATCTGCGCGAGCTGCAGCTGGTTCTGTAGTTCTTCAACTTCTGCCTTGAGATCCTGACGATTGTTGAAGCTAAGCAAATCTGCGGTCTTGTCGGATCTGACCGAGTCTGGAATCGGCTCGTTTTCGTTGCCAAAGCGACGGTTCGGTGTCGTGTTGGCTGAGCTCAGGCGCCTGTTGGCCCTGCCTCGTCTCTGCGTGGGAGAACCAGTAAAAGGAGCCTCGTTAGGGTTCATCTCCTCCAGTCTCGGGCGCGCAGGTGAGTCTGCTCTGGAAGTACGGAGCTCAGAAAGTTGTGCTTCGGCGTTGGCACGGCCAGCCGTTTGGACTCGAAGATTCTGCTGAAGCTCCTCGATCTTTCTGATCATTTCGAAGTTTTTGCTCATGATCTTCTCGTGATTATCCGTAGGCTGAATAGGAACCGGCACCTCCGGATCGACCGCTTTGAGGACCCTGAAAAGCTGTGCTCGCAACTCGTCCAACTCTTTGCCGCGAGAATCCAGAGTGCCTTGCAGAGTACGTGCTGTTGTCTGAGCTTGGGTGCGCAATTGTCGCTCTGATTCAAGGTTTCGACTGGCCTCGGCCAGCTGCGCAGTGGACTGAGACGACAGCTTTTCAGCATTCCTATTGGATTGCACTTCGCGGGCAACTTCGTGATTGAGATCTTCCATGCTGAGCTGCATCTTTTCCAGCCTCTTTTCCAACGAAGCGGTGTTGAGCTGCGATTCGCCCAGTTGCTTGTTGAGCTTGGTGTTGAGCTCTTCAAGCCGAGTTTTCTCGCGCTGAAGGCTCATGACTTGCCCCCTGGATGCCTCGCTAGCTCTGGAGCTGGAGCGGGCAATCTCGAGTCCCTTTTGTTGAAGTTTGTTCAGCAAAGCACGATTATCGTTCTCAGAGGCAGCAAGTCGCCCTTTGACGGTGACAAGCTCCCTCTCAAGACGCTCCTTGGCTTGATCGTTCTTGAGGCCAAACTCTCCAGACTCGATCATGAACTTGTTGAGGTCCTCGATCTGGTGATTCAACTTCTCACATTCGGACTCGAACCATCGCAGTCGCTCTTGGGTCGCCTCCAGGTCTCGCTCTAGGCTGGCTTCTCGCTCACGGGCAGCTTTGGTGGCAATACGCTCTCCGGCCTCTTCAGCCGCCATGCGGGCTTCCTCAGCTTGCGTCTTGGCAACACGGAGTTTGCGAATCTCCTCGCGTGCCTCATCGCGCTCCTTCTCAGCCGTGTCGCGGGCCTCCTTAGTCCGGCGCAAGGTGTCTTGCTGCAAATAAAGCTCCTTCTCGATGGTGATCTTGAGCTCCTTAAGCTCTTCGTGCTCATTTTGCAGCTCCTGATATTTGTGCTCAGACAGAAGAGCTACATCGTCGCGAGATTGGCGTTCTCGGCTGAGCTCCGTCTGGACTGTGAAGAGCTGTTCCTTCAGGTCACTGATCTGCGCTTCAAGAACCTGTCGATTTTGACTGGCTTGGGCATCCTCTGTGAGGCGGGCTTCGAGAAGTTGCTTGGCGTCTGCGGCTTCTCGCTGAAGCTGAGCTTCTTGAGACTTCATTGCCACCATTTCTGCCTGCACCTCCCGGAGCCGGTCTGCGACCTTGGTCTTTTCGGTATTGAGAGAATTCCTTTGGTCTTCGAAACTGCGCTGGTCCATTTGCAGCTTCTTGTTGTCTCCGCGAAGGATGGTCAGTTCGCTCTCCTTTTTGCGCACCAAGTCCTCATAGTCTGTCGATGTCTTCGACAGCTGCGACAATTGTTGCTGAATATCACGGTTCTCTCGGCTGAGGACTTGTTCCCGAGTCTTCAGGCCTTGAAGCTCCTTGTGAGCAGCGGCTAGCTTGATGTCGGCATCCTGGTCGACTTGAAGGAGCTTACCCTCAAGGTCTCGTACCTTTCGGTCCTTCAGCGACAATTGGCTTTGGAGCATTTTGACTTCCTCTGCCAGAGCATCCTCCTGTGCGCTGCGATCAGCCTGCTTGCGTGAGATCTCCTCAATCTCCCGTTCGAGATCAGAAGATCGAGCGTCGAGTTCCCTTTTCTCATCTTCGAGGCGGGCAATGAAACCGGCAGCCTGTTCCAATTGTGTTCGGTACTTCTCAACTTCGCCCTCAGCACGCTTCTTCGCATCGAGAAGATCATCCAGCTGGTCCTCGAGTCTTTCTTGGTCGTCAATAGCACCAGAAAGCTTGTCTTCGAGCTCGACCTCGCGTTGCTGCAAACGCTTGAAGATTTCTTCCTTATCGAGCGCGAGCGCCCTCTCACTCTCGAGCGTTTGCTGTATGCGCATGAGCTCCGTGTGAGTGTTGCGTCGCTCGTCTTCAAGTCTCTGGCGATTTTCAGCCTCAAGGCGCATTTGGTCATTGAGCTGTTTGATCTTCTCATCTCTTCGCTTGACCTCGGTGGCTGTGCGAGTGGCACCCAATAGTGGCTTCATCTTGATAAGAAGCTGCCACCAGGGGTTTTCGCAAAGATCAAGATAGACGTTGAAGTTGCGCTGAATGACACGGGTTGCCTCAGCACGGTAGAGTCTCTTGAAGGCGGAACGTCGCTGCACATAGCCTCGAGCTACAGACTGGAAACGAGACATTATCTCTGCAATCAGAGCGTCACGCTGCTCTTCCAATTCGGCCAAGACACCAGCTCGAAAGAACACTTTGGTAAGACCGACGCGGTAGAGTGCTTTATCCAATCCCAATTTGTCGAGAATCAGACTGGCCGCCGCCTGTCCTTCAAGATACCCTTTGGGCATGTCGCGGCAAAGGACCTCATATCGCTGGCGGAATTCGGAAAAGGGAAGCCTGTTGGGAAAGCCTGTTCGAGCAATACGGATACCCTCAAGCACACCGTTGCATCTGAGCTGGTCAAGGACCAAATGCGCATTGAATTGCTTTGGACGCTTCTTGTGGTTGGGAATAATACATCGCACGAAGTGGGGATGTGTGGAGTGCAGCTGACCCATCAAGCTGGACAGTTGCTCCTTGTGCCTTTGCGCAACAGTACGGAAGAGGCCCTTCTTGACTCGACTACGGCCTGCACCCAAGTCATCTTCGTGATCTGCGCAATCTTGAAACAAGTTGGCAACATGTTTCTCCGTGGAAGAAGCAAGGAGGCGAGTGATGTTGTCGTTCAGAGGATCCTTGTTCTTCTCCAGCCAACCCTCTGTGGAGTATTCAACTTCAGCAGCGTAGTGGGTCAAGATGAAGCCATGTTTGGGGCCTGGTCGTGAAGGACGATACTTGTTGGATTTCCTGTCCCACAAAGAGTTGAGCTTCTCCGTGAACGACTTGTCGGTTGCCTTTGGCATTACGCTGTCCTCGTCGAGACACGAGAAGATACCAATGGGATTTGGCAATTCAATCAAGTCGATAGTCGGTTGCAAATCCCGGCCGAAGTCAATGAACTGCCATTCGATCTGCTCACGAGCATACTCCTCTTGTTCAAGAACGAACATGTGATGGTTGAAGAATTGTTGGAGCTTCTCATTGGTGTAGTTGATACACAGCTGCTCAAAGCTGTTTTCCTCGAAGATTTCGAATCCAGCGATATCGAGGACACCGATGAAGTGCGAGTCATCCAATCCCATACCGTTGCGGTCGAGCTGCCGGTTGATCATGGATACCAAGTTGCCGAAGCCCCGTTCGTAGATACCCTTGGCGAGAGCATCAAGGCCTAAGCGCACCTGGTCTGGTGTTTGCTCCTTCGTGACCCATTCTCTGCCAGCCTTGACTTTCGGGTGCAACAGACCCTGCAGAAAAGGCTCGAGGGGAATGCCAAGCAGCTGACATACCTTGGCAGCGACATCTTTGGCATCAGGAGATAGACGGGCCTGGTCTGCCATGCGGCTCTCTTTGACAACGCTGATATTTCCAAGGTGGAGAACAGCAGCAACTGTGCGCAGTATCGAGTCTTGCTCTTTATCGGAGAAACCCATGACACGAAATGCATCCAGCAAAGAGTTCCACTCATCTGTGTCGGAAACACCAACAATGGTGTCGTGGCCATCCCGGGTGTAGGAGAAATCATCAACTTCCATGTCACCAAGGAGGTAGTTCTGTCTCATCTGACGATCAGCTCCGGCAATCAGCTGGTAGAAAATGTGGTAGTTGCGCTCCTGTGAATTGATATGGACAACTCTGGATTTCTCCAGCAGATACCAGTCAATGAAAGCACCTGCAATGGCACCAGAATTGTTGAACTCGATCCTGATGAACTTTCCGAAACGTGAGGAGTTGTTATTCCGCACAGTCTGAGCATTGCCAAAAGCTTCCAAGATAGGATTTGCGCGGAGAATTTGCTGGGACAGATTGGCATGCTGCCCCCTGCCCTTGGTCGGCGCATCGGTCCGCGCCACGGCTGCCAGGTACTGGATGACTTTTTTGGTGTTTTCGGTCTTTCCAGCACCAGACTCTCCAGTGACAAGAATACTCTGGTTCTCACCTTCTTCGACCAGATTCCGGAATGCCTCATCGGCCATGGCAAAGATATGTGGCTTGGTGTCTTCCCGGCTCCGCCCTTTGTACATGTTAATGTACTCATTCGTGTAGATCGGCAAGGGACAGTAAGGGTTGACGGTGACCAAGAACAGTCCAGAGTATGTGTATATCAGGTCGGCTTGGTATCTCATGTGAAGATTGTGTACGACGGAGGCCTCGTTGAGGTGAGTAAGTTCTGCCATGTCGTTGGCTTTGTCGAACTTGGCAGGATTGACTTTGTCGACACTGTCCGAGTCGACCTCTCGTTGCTATGAAATCTGTTAGCAGATGACGGGTTTCGAGCATTGAATTTGGACTTACGGTTCCATCGTCACATTGCACCAGTATCCTGCCACTAGGAAGATCTTCGACGACCCATCCCTTGACAAAGGCGGTCTCGGAATCCCTAAGCCATACATATCTCTTACCGGAGAAGTCGTTCTCGCCTTCTATCCCCCGTACAACATCGATGCTTCGACGTAGATCCTCCGTCTTGATGAAAGAGGGAGCAAATGTGGAAGAGTTTGGGGCGCTGCTTTTCGAATCGCTGCGAAGATGCCTGGAGCCTGCGCCAGAGGCAGGAGCCAAGTTTGCAGCTATTGATGCCACTGAGCTGCCGCGGTTGTGAGAAGGCGATGTCGCCACGCTCGACAAGGGCGACGGAGAAGTGAAGATGGCGGATTTTGGGCGGACAGCCAAAGCAGGGCCATTGGGGCCCGTGGAGGGCGAGCCTGAGCGTGAGAAGGGATTCCGCCGTTGCGACATGGTGCGCGAAGGTTCCATGTTTCGTCACCCGGGGGCGGTTCGATCCGTCGAGTCTGAGCTCTGTGTTGGGAAATCTTTGCTCATGTGCTGCACAGCTGGAAAAGCGGGCGGCGACGGTCGTAAAGTCGTGGGGATTATGAGGATGTACTATGGCAAAAACGTGATGCCATGAAACTGAATTAGAAAATAGAATACTTCCCCCAAAAAGAAAAGGACGTGTGTTTCAAAAGAGAACAGCATTAATCGTCTCGCTCATCATCGTCGTGGTCGTTTTGCAGAAGGAATTGTCTCAGCAGAGAGCCATTTTGGGATGGCATCGGTCAATAATAGGCAGCTTGGTCGCATTTGTTTACTTGCGGTTGCCGTAAACAACTGGACCGCGACAGCCCCAGAGCATGGGCCATTTAGGTATGACGCTGCTGCTTCCACAGTGGGCTGGGCTCTATCTTAAGGCTAGGCGAGCCCACACAAGATCGGTCGGGCTCCACGTTCAGGCGGGAACCGGTTAGCGCCTCTCTCTCCGCAGGTCCCGATATGGTTAGCGTAGTAAATGTGGTTGCCCTGTGGTTCTCAACTCTAGCCCAAGAAAAAGGTCAAGGCGTTCAATCAAGCACAATTCCATCCACCCAGATCCAAGGCATCGGAATTATCTTTTCGCGCCACCGTGCACTTTTTGGCTGCAGCTGCCCACGCCCGGGCACGTTGATTTCCGCCGCTGAACCTCTCGGCTGATCCAAGCACCAAAGTCCCAAACAGGCGTTAGGGTCGCGATTGATTGAAGCGCCGATCGATATCCAATCAATCCATCACCACCATCAATTCCACCCAACCTGAGCTGTTCACCACACCTGCTTCAACGCCTTCCCCGTGTACGAAGCCCTCGAACGCATCCGTGCAGTCTTCGCCCGATTCGCGAACACTGCAACTACCCCTCCATTCACGTTCGAGTGCTGAGCGCGACTCGACAACTCCAACGACTCCCGGTGTTTTTGCTTGCAGGTTTGCAAAAAGGGCTGCTAGCTTGTCTTGGTCCTTTGCAAGCTCCATTCAACGACGCGACGAATTCCTCCTTCCTGATCGAAGGACCTCTATCGTATCTCGGATCTCGCAATGATCCTGGTCACACAGAAAGGTCCTACTCGAACAATCCATAAAGACCGACGTTAGTGTCTTTGATTCACGCATACAAAGAACAAAAAGCAACACGCCTCACTTCGAACGCGTCGGCGATGTACTGATTGGCGTTGTTCTGAAACCTCCATTCGTTGCATTGTTGAAAGGAAAACCCAATACCTGCCATCTTACATACAGAACCTGGCTTCTACCGGATTGACTCGAGTCCATTGAGAGCCCTGATCATGTCTCGGCCACCCAATAATCAAGGCCATTTCCCCGGCCAGCCCGTACAATACCCGCATTCGGCGGCTGCGACGCCGAACGTCCAACCCGCCTCCTCCTTCTATGCGGCTCCACACGTTCCGAGTCCTACGACCGTTGCCAACAACTATGCCTCTCTCAACGGGTCTTTCGAGTACAATGGAAGTAAGATTCCTGGCTTAGGAATGAGCTTCGGCCCTGCGGCTCCAGTACTCTCGTCCCCGTATCAATTCGGTTCCAAGCCTACAACAACCCATCCACAATATGAGGGCAAGAAGCCCGCGGCGCAAAGTTTTGCCCCCGAGGCACGATCTCTTGAGCAAGGACGCGTTTCTCAGCCTATCAATGTCCAACCAGTGCCTACACAATCCAACGATGCCTCAGAAGAGGAGGGTGAACTGAGTGAAGGAGAATTTGAGGACCTTTATGAGCCAAAGAGCGCCCCAGTTGCTCCTGGTCAGACTCCGCAAGCCCCGGCACCCGGCGCCAACAACCAAAATACGGGCAGCCCTGGTGATGCTGATGGTTCTTCGATCTATGCTACCGGATCGACTCAAGAGGATATGGTCATTGACAGCACTTCCGCGTCCCAGCCGGGCTTTGACGAAGACGACGACTACGAGCCTGGTGAATATGAACCCGAGTACCAGCCGCGAGATAAGTCGGGTTCATATTCGCCTCGTCTATCGCCAAAGGAGGCAAAATCGGCTACTGTGCCAACGGCGGCGAACGGCCATGTAGCTCCTCCAAGTGATGGCAACAAATCACAACCATTATCAAGTGCTACTTCTGCGCCAGTGCCAGCTACACCTTCACTGCCATACACATCGGTAGCAGAAGCAAAGAAGAAGGCCCAAGAGGCCATCCTCGGCCTTTGGCCTCTGAAGGTTCGATATCAGAACTACCTCGATGAAGGCCTCAGCCCTGAGGTAGTCAAATCCTTATTCACGGAGCTCGGTCTGGATACTTCTTCACCCAAGCCTGCGTCTGTGCCAACTCCGGCTCAGCTGTCAACGACATCCACGGCCCAGCCAACCACCCTGTTAGATCAATCAAAGCCCGCTCCTACAGAAGTGACAATGACTGCTCCAAAGGCAGAGCAGAAGAAGTCAGCTCAGGAAGAGCGCAAGGATAAGATTGCCCGCATGCTTGCCGAGAAGAGCAAAAAGAATGCGACACTGCCCCCACCCACAGCTGCAGCATCTCTCCCGGTCCGGCCTTCTGTATCTGCAGCCACCACACCATCTGATCCGGATGATGCTGCGAAGGTCAAGCTGAGGGCCCAAAACAACCAGCGACTCTTGGAAAAATTGGCCGCTCTTAAGAAGCAGCAAACCCCCAAGCCGGAGTCTGCACCACCGATCGCGCCCTCAGTGCCAGCAACACAACCCGAGCGACAAGCCAACCCTTCTGGCAATGCAGCCGAGGTCAAGCACTCGGTCCATCCAAGTCCTTCCAATGGAGAGCCTGTGGCTTCTCCTGCATCCGGAGGACATGGTCTTTCAGTTTCATCGTCTCCTCACCCAGCCCCCAGAAGCCGAAATACGAAAAGACCTGTCGCTTCAGACTTTGACAGCTATTCCTCAAACAGCAATGCTCTGAAGCGCACTCGTACACAAGAAACGTTGATCATTGACGTTAGCGACGACGAAGACGTGGAAATGGACTTGGGTTCTCCTACTGAGCCTTCTGCGAGTGCCATCCAGGACAGTAACGGACCGCGACCGAATGCATTGGCGTCATTCCCACCATTGACTCATTCGCGCAGCTGGCATGGCCCGAAATCAAACTCTGCAACGCCAGCTGCAGGAACGCCCGCCGGTCATGGCCAGAAGCTCGACCAACTGACACTTCGGATTCAGGAAGCGCGACGGAGGATTGCAGAGGCCGAAGCAAAGAAGGCAAGCAGGTCGAATGGTGAACCGACACCCTTGACCCAGTCACCTGCCAATACTCCAGACCCGCAGGAACCTGCATTGTTTCCAAAGCCACCACAGGCACCTCAGGCACCCCATTCACCTCATGTTGAAAGGCGTGATAGGATCACAAATTATGATATTCCAGTCCTCGATGCTGCTCTTAGAGAAAAGCAGGAGAGGCTCAAGCTGCTACAAGAGGAGGCTGCCCAGCTTGAGATGGAGGTGAAGGCAACCATGGATGCTAGACAGCAATTGGCCGTGGAGATGGCAAGCTTTGCAACAACCACGGCTAGCTCGCCTCGCCTCGATGGCCCCTCAGATGTACCTCTGCAGAGTAAGTCAAATATTTGGGTAACAAGTCGCATTTACTAACTCTATCTAGCAGTCAGCAATGAAGCTGCTCCTGTCAGTGAAGAGTCTGCGAAGCCTGAAGCAGCGGACTTGAGTACGGGTGAAGTTGACACCAAGGCTGTTTCTAAGAAATCCACGGGAGGTAAAGAAACAGAGGTGTCATCCCCCAATAATACCTCCATGGATATCGAGTCAGACTCCGCTAGCAGCGGTCTGGTCTCGACAATGGAAGACACTGCAGCTGATGTCGCTTCACACGTTGAAGTTCCATTGGTAGTTGCCAGTGCATCGGAGACTATGCCAGCTGAGTCGCATACGCAAGACGAATCTGTGCTGGCTTCGGATAATGGTCAAAAAGACGTCGAGTTGCAGGACCATCCAGCCGCGACTCTTGTTGATGTTCTTCAGGAGCCGGGTTCTCCGGATCCTGATGTTCCCATGCAAATATCTGATGTGGAAGATGAAGTGGACGACGACGCTTATGAGCCACAACCTTCGCACATATCTGATACGGTCCAAGCTTATGGCCCCAGTGGAACGGGAGACGAGGTAAATCCTAACCCTGATGCAGATACGACCGTACTCATCCAAGAGCAGATTCCGGATGAAGAGCCCTACGAGCCGAATCCATCTCCAGCAGTAGCAGAGCCGGCCGCACAAACATCATCAGATGCCACGATCGGCAAAGTACAAGCCCGCTCTTCACCGGAGCCTCCCTCACTGACAACGGAGCAGGCCAGATCTCAAGATGGCTTTTCTACAGAGGATCTGCTGTCCTATCAGAGCCCTCTCAGATATTTCCAAGCCTACAAGTTTCATCCTCAATATGTGGAGAACGTGGCAGGCGGCTGGAAGTCAATGACTTACAATTCCAAAATCGATGTGTCCCGCCCCATCTGTCCGTTTGTGCTTAATGATGGCCAGTGCCCAAATGGAGCCAGCTGCGAGTTCCAGCACTTTGACGAGATGGCACTTTCAGGTAAGTGCTCGCTTCCGCTGGCACTTCTATCTCGTTTAAGATTGGTTCTGCGTTCTTCCCCCCTCCTGAAAAGCTGACCATTGCTCCCCTTACCACTAGACTCGGCCATTATTGCACAGATAGGATCAGCGACCACGTACACAGGCGAGCAGAGGGATCGCTTCATTGAAGGCCTTAAGAAAGTGCTCCAAGACCTCAAGGCTCATAAAATCAAGGATTTTGAGAGTATCACCAAGGCACTGGTCCAGTACCGAGCCGACTTCCTTGGAGACAAGAGCAAGGTCCTGCCTCTGAACGACGTTGTCATCTAGGCAGCGTTCCCCCTCCTTACTAAATTTGGACCAAGAATGCGGCAATTGCACACACTCGCCGCCTTGTAGTATTACTTTGGGCTTCTTCATAATGAGCCCCAGCCCTCCGTGAACGCGTCCTCGGCGGACGTGGTATCAGCCCTGTGTCACGCACGCACACCTTCACGCCCGAATACCTGCTGTTACAGCAGAGTATCTGCATTGGAGCATTTCAATGGCAAGAGGTGGAATGGAATGCATTACCAAATGCCAGCGTGCATTGATACCCCCTGTTATCTGTTCGTTGCCATGAGGCCCGTGCTATTCTAGTACGGATGCCTCGACGTCTTTTCATGGTACAGGCCAGGTCTTATGGCTGTGAAGTGGCTTGAGAAAAGAAGATTTCATGGCGACAGAGATGAGAAAGATGCCGAGATGGCACATGGTGAGAAAACCTCACGAAGGAGCATTTCGATGCACTCCTAGGAAGATCCGTAATATGTCTGCTTTTATGAAGCAGAGGAAAACATTGAGCCCCCCTCGTTGCCAACTGGCGGCGGTGCGTCCGCGGAATGGAGCGACGAAGGCCAGTGTTCTAGAGGATATATCGGTAGTGAGCATATGAATACACAAGTGATCATTGAGAAACATCCACTTCAAACCCGTCATCCTATGAACCTCGAAAGAATATCAAGTGAGTGTGTATGCAGATGACGGGGAAATAAGACTGTTTTCTGTTTCAACGACGGAGAACATTACATATCACCCAACTTTGTCAATCCATTCATTGCCTTTCAGAAAGTGAAGAGAAGTCTGGAGAACTAGATGAGTGGAATTGTTCAATTCCAGATCCAGGGACAACGGGTCGCTTGTGAGCTTGCAGCCGCAATCAAAAGCTTGTCTGGCAAGATTGTTTGCTTCGGCATGCCAGCCTTCCAGCGTTCATCAGTTCACGTGGCACGACGTCGCGCAGGACCAACTGACTGACAGAGGAAGCATGTCCCTTCCCGTTTGCCACGACAGGTGACAAAAACGGAAGAAGGCCCGGATGGATTTCACCTAAAGGGACCGGCCTTGCCATGCAGAAGATGGACATGAAGAACGTAGACCGCGGGAAACAATGACATTCAATTGCTCTATAGGGAGGACGCAAGGGGATGGCGATGCTACAGGTCAGCGTAGCTTGACTTTGAGATCAAGCATATTCCCTGAAGAGGAAGAGGACAAGCAAGGCCGTTCTTGGACGAAGACGGGAGCCGAGTATTACTAGGCCTATCTGTTTGTATGTTGAATATGTATAGGGTAGATCATCGCCCGAGGCATATGTGGCCGGCCGGGCCATGGACTTGATCGATCGCAACACGATCAAGCTTGTCCATATTGGCGGGTGCTGATCATATGGCGCACAACCAGAGAGGCGGCTGCAATTGAGTATAGTGTGACTCGTATGAGCAGCAGAAAGCTTCTCGCTGATGAACGATCGAAACGCTACCTATCGTGTATCTTATGCGCGGCATGGTGGTGGTGATGGGTTACACGATCAACTTTTTGGGAGTCACGACACGTGGACCTCACGGCCCTTTTAGGCAACGAGAAAGGGTACCGAGAAAGAGAACTGCACAAGAACTTTCATCCTTCGGTCCTTTATACCGAACGAAATGGTCACCTTTGGTCACAAAGACGTCGAACGTTGCCTCGAGGGGCAACTCTGAGCCTAGTCGGTTGGGCCAAGAGAGGCCCTTCACTGCAAGGGCAGGCGAAGTAGCAAACTGTCCAGATGGATAATCAGTTGCTTCCAGAAAAGATAATCTGGGGTAATAGTTGATCTGTTTACGATACCTAGTACATTAGGCCCGTTTCAGATTTCTGCTCGGCGTCAGTTTCCAAAGATGGGCAGCCAGAAATTCCATCCTCGCGGCGCGGCCGGTGCAAACGCAGCTCCAGCTCAGGCGCGCGCGACTCTTTTTGGCAACATCAATACCTGGTTGGCACTCGCGGCGTTTGGCTCTTTTCTTCCGCCGTCAACAAATTCGCCATCAGTCGTTCTTCTATTTTCGCGTTTGCGTTGCTTGTTGATAGGAGCGGGGGAATTTGTTCTTCACCTCTAAACTGTGTGTGTTCTTCAGCTCTTCTTCCATCCGCCCGTATCAACATCAAACGAAGCACGACGGCGTCACGACAGGCACCAGCCTTCTCTTCCTTTCATTGACTTTTTTTCCTTCCATCTTGTTCATTTCTTCGTCGCGAGCTTGACTCCCATATCTGCTCGTCCGACCTACACCATATATTCACAGCCTCGGACGCGCAGCTGTTCGGCGAGGTGATGTCTTCTTGACTCGAAGGCAAGCAATTTGTGGAAGAAGGTGGTTCGCGATCGTACGGCGACAAAGAAACCCCATTTCCTCTACACAGCGTCATCGAATCTGCCGACGCACCAACGGCCCAGCTTTCAACTGACAAGAAGCACTGTTTGGTTTTCACTCTGATCCTATTCGACAGATGTTCGCATGAATCATCACAGCTTCGGACACGAACAGATCCTCGACGCAATCGTAATCGACACTGAAGAGTCCAAGACCTCGGCAAAACCACTACGACCAATCAACCCACCACAACGATCGGCGACCTTGCAGTGACAATGGCGACTGATGGTGGCTACGCCCCTTTGGCTCCCGAGAGCGACACTCTCGCCCAGCTCCCGAACGATCACAGGATCGGTCTCACTGTTGCCGGTTCTGCTGCCTTGATCTCGTTCATCTCCACCAGCGGCCTGTTTTTCTTCCTCGCCTACAAGCTTCTGTCCGGTCTCGTCGTAAGCTGGTATCAGCCGCGCAGAAGCGTTGGCAATGACTCCAAGAATGATGCGGCTGCTGCCAAGAAGCGTGCTCGCAACCCTTTCCCTCTGCTGATCTTCAACCTGCTGCTCGCCGAGATGCACACTGCCCTTGGTTACACTCTCAATCTCCAGTGGGTGGTTCGCGACGGCATCTTTGTCGGCACCACTACCTGCTGGGCCCAGGGCTGGTTGAACAGCATTGGTGTTGTCAGCAGCAGCCTCTTCTTTGTCTCCATCTCCATCAACACCTACCTGTCGGTTGTTCGCGGCTACCGAGCCCCCCAGTGGTTCATCTATTCCTGGATCGGCTTCTGCTGGCTTCTCACCTTTGTCCTCACTGCCGCTGGCATCATTGCCACCCACAATGGACGAAACGCCGGAGGCTGGTATGTTCGAGCCAATACTTGGGTAAGAACAATTCCCAATCACCCATCATCTCTCGCCGTCAAAGTAGATTCACCTGAGCAAAAAGCTGACCAAAATTGATTTCTAGTGCTGGGTGAACTCCCACTACGCTTCTGCTCGTCTGTGGGCCGAGTGGGCATGGATTCTCGCCTCGATTCCCACCACCATCCTGCTGTACACTCTCGTCTTCTGGTCCCTCTGGCATGACAAGAGATCCTCTCGCCACCTCCCGCGCGGACGCATGCTCGCTCACGAGCCCAATCTCCCCTCCGGCCACCACCCCGCGTTCCTGATCTACCCCTTCATCTACATCGCATGCACCAGTCCCTTGGCTGTGGCCCGGCTGATCACCGTGTCTGGAGGCAACCCGAGCGTCATCTACTACTGCATCGCCGGTCTGATGCTGGGCACCAACGGATTCTGGAACACCCTCCTCTGGTCGACCACGATGCTCTTCAGCACGCCCGAGGACATGCGCGACACGGGCCTGGACCAGTTCACCTTTGTGCGCACCCCGCTCGAGCGCCAGTTCGGCAACATCGTCACCATCGAGGGCCCCGCCACTCGCCGTAACCACGCGGCCAAGCCGGCCGGCTGGTGGTGGTGGAACCTCGGCGGCCAGACGCGCTGGCCCCAGTCGCGCAGCACAAGCCAGCAGTCCCTGCGCCGCGAGACGCGCGCCGCCCCCGCGGCCGCCCCCGAGCGGCGCGGCATCCAGATGGACGTCCTCACGACCATCGACTACGACGACGCCGCCGCCGGCTTCGACGACCACGACCACAAGACCACCTTCACCACCGTCTCGGCTGGCAGCATGATGGACAAGGAGTCGGGCGAGCACGACCGCAACGGCATGTACCGCACCTCGACCAACGTGTCGGGAGGCGGCACCATGCGCTCCGTCGGAAGCCATGCCAACCAGATCTGAGACACATTTGTCTCCCTGTTATGCGCCAAATGAAGATATGCCAAACGAAGATACGACTAAAATGATGATATGCGCTGCTTAAGATTTTATGGCTGCGAAAGGCAGAGAAAGTAATGGAATGTTGAATGTTCTAGATGAAGAAAACAGTCACACATCGGCCGCCTCGAGGAAATCAGGGAGTTTGTGTTTTGGCAGAGAAATTACAAAAAAGGAGAGGAAGAAGTTGTCGATGGAATTGGCGTCCACGTTTGTAGATTGAGTAGCAACTCTAGCATAGGCGCCTGAATAGCTGCGCAGAGAGACAGTCAGGCAATGAAGAAAATTTTGGTATTAAAATCGTCGTGGGACCTGGCAGCTGATACTATCCTGAATTCTAAACTTTCAAGTGATATATGCAAATTGTGATATGGAGCTCGCCATTTTAAGTGGGACATGAAGGCTCTCTTTATTCAGAACTTGACCCACGGATTCCACCCGACGCGCGCCACCTTGGCCATCTGGAAGCTGAGCAGGCTGAGCACCTCGACGAGGCCCGTAAAGACGATGACGCCCCAGTAGTCGCCGCCGCAGGCGGTCACGATGCTGCCGCCGACGGGGATGCCGACGAGGCAGGCGAAGCTGACGACGGTGTAGCACGTGGCGTAGTAGCGGCCGTACTGCTGCGTGTGGCACAGCTCGCCGACGCACACGGGCGTGATGGAGATGTTGCTGCCGGTGCCGAACCCAAAGAGCACGGCGAAGACGACGATGCCGGGCAGCGTGTGGCCCGCCGGCAGCCACACGCCCAGGCACGCCACGATGGTCACGAGCACCGAGAGCATGTTGCTGTTGAACGGCCCGATAATGTCAGCCCAGTAGCCCGGCAGCAGCCGGCCGAAGACGGAGGACGCGTTGAGGATGGTCAGGATGTAGAAGCTGAGGCTCTGGTCGAAGCCGGCGTACAGGGCGTACGACGAGATGTAGGCGATGGGGATGAAGAGGGCGAACTCGAGCATGAAGACGCCTATGGTCGTGAACAGAAAGGCCGGGTCCTTGAGGATCTTGAAGTCGGGGTGCACGCTCGAGTTGCGCGCGGCCGGCAGCCGCTTGTGCACGAGCAGGTTGCAGACGGCGGCCAGGAAGAGGCACATGAAGCCCACGATCCGCAGCGCCCACGCCCAGCCGAGGCGGTCGAACAGGCGCTGCAGGACCAGGGGGAAGATGACGCCTCCCACGCCGCCGCCCGAGCTGGCGATGCCCGTGGCCAGCCCGCGCCTCTTCTTGAAGAAGTGACCGACGGCCGTGAAGCACGGTGTAAAGACGAGCGATGCACAGACGCCGTTGAGCAGAGAAAAGACGAGGACGAAGTGCCAATATCCTGAGAAATTTGTCAGTCTCCGTCACATATCCCTGGTATACGCCCTCGTATTGTGATACCAATTTCAAGAGGGATGCAAACTTACGAGTGCAAACACTCATGAGCATGAGGCTCGCGACACCTCCCAGTCCTCCCGGTAGTATGAGCCACCTGGGACCATACTTGTCAAACAGGGGCCCGATATAGACGCCGCCGCCAAACGCCAAGAACGTGTAGATGGAATATATCCAGCCGATGGTGCCCTCGCTGTAGCCGGACAGCTGGTGGGCCGCGTTGTACGTCTGGAAGATGGCGATCGAGTTCATGACGCCCAGGGAGCTCACGAGCCCGCAGAAGGAGCCGAACACGACGAGCCACGCCTCCAGCCCGCCCTCCGGGTACGTCTCGTCCTGCAGCAGCGTCTGCGGGTCCGAGGCGGCGTCGCCCGAGATGTTGCCGACCGCATCCTCGGGCTCCTTGCCGGCCTGCACGACGAACAGCTGTGGGTTGGCGTCGACGCGGTCGACCGTTTGCCCGTCTCGGGAGTCATCGGCCAGGGCGCTTGGAATACTCTCGCCCGCCACCGCCTGGGGGTCCGTGTCAACTTGCCCCTTTTCTTCCATCGCAAGGGAAGTTGGACAATGTTTGGAGATGGCGACGAACTCCTTGAGCAGAATCGATAGCGACACCACGATGGTGACTGGCAATTCTTATCAGAGATAGTTTGCTCCCTCAAGACAGGTGACGAAGGAGGAACGGACATTTCCAGTTTTGTTAGAGCACACCTTATCAGTCGGACCCATCGTCACTACTGGGAATCCGAGTTTTCGGCTTCGGCTTGGGTTCCGGGAATAGCCTCCGTCCGGGGTCGGCGCCGCTTATGCACGCCTCCACACTCCACAGGCCAAGCGGGATATCCACTGCAGGCAATTCGTCGCGAACGGCCAACGCCCTTTAGGTGGGGGTGGTTGAAATACTCATGATCTGTGTGGAATCATTGGAACGCAACGTCATTACGTATACTATTTGCTCGTTCAGCGAGCCGCCTCTCTCTTGAGGATGCATTACCACGTCTTGGCGGTTAGAGCAATTCCGAATCGTTGGAACTGCAAGGTTTTTCTCGCCTGCCAGCAAAACGGTGTCGCATCGTTCACGGTCCACGATATTTCGGGAATATTGTATGAAAAGGCTACTATAGTCTGTGGTGTGCCAAGTTACGATCATGATCAGTCAGCATCAATAAAATGACTGTGCATTCCCATAACGAGTAAACCCAGCCGGATCAGACTGACTTATGTGTTTTAATCTGTATTTGGGTTGAAAACTTTTCGACTGGAGGATCCGGGTATCATATTCAAATTCAAGTTCATGTTACACGGGACGCAAAGGGTCCGATCGAGCCTGCATGCTGGTATCGGAAGCGGGCATTGAGAGCATGCTGTGATCCAGGCAAAGGCTTCACTCGCCGTCTTCGTCCTCCACCTCTTCCATCGTCACTGTCCGTGGACCTGGCCCATCGGATGTGGCTGTGGCAGCAGTCGTGCCGAGGTAGCCTTCTTGCTCCAAGCGGTCTGCTTCATCCGGCTCCATGAGCCCTGAACGACCCTTGCTCTTCTCCATCTTCATTCGGACTGCTGTCGGCATGAATGCGCTGACTGCTTCCTTCTTCAGGTCGCGAATGACCGGCTTGGCCTCGTATACCGTTTGCGCCGCGACAGGAGCCGCGGGGGTCTTCTGCTCCCTGGTAGGCTGGCGCTCTCCGCCTCCTCTGCCATCTCCAAGGGGCGTGTCGTTGGCATTCGCTCTTCTAGCCCGCCTCTTTGCCCACCACTGATCCAGTATATCCTTGGGAATCGGCGGGGGCGTATCCCGCGGCATCGGTATCCTCTTCACGTCTTCGGGCACATCGTCGTCGTCGCTCGACACGTCCTCCTGGTCGCGCCGCCTCTTGCCTAGCACACCCTGGCCGCCGGGTCTCGGGCCATTCCGGCCGAACGTGGGTGCTTGGTCGCCGAGCGCCTCGCGGGCCTTCTTGACCGCCTTGATATCTCGCTCGAGGCTTTCCAGCAGCGACTCCTCATGCTTTGTGAGCTTTCCTCCGCTCGAGGTGATCTTCTTGAGGTCGTCAATCTGCTTCTGTATGCGTTCCGGGTTGCGCTGGGCGAGCTTCTCGTTCCTGCGAGCCGTGGCCTCGGCCTTTCCTGTTGTCGGGACGCGTCAGTCCTGGGCGATTACGCTTTGAGCATCGAGGCTGCGAGACGCAGTCTGCTTACCTTTCTTGATCTCCTTGGCCTTGTCAGCTTTGCGCTGGGCCTGCACGGGATTGAAGCTGCGCTCCTTGGGCATGGCGGAATTTGTCAGGGAGATAGGAAGTCACTGGAGGAGAGAAGACGAATAGGAAATGACGTCGCAGTGGTCAATGTTAAGCTCTGTCACGATAAGCTTTTCCGATAAAGATCGGACGATCACTCTCAAGGCTGGCCAAAATAAAACCCGACTGGTTTGCGGAGCCTTGTTGTTTGTTATGTGTGGGGAGGTGTTACTGTATACAATTGGTACCTGAGCACTGTAGATCTGCCATTGTAATGTCCTGAATCTTGTCAATTGCAACGTAAGGCCAACTCATTTTGAAGATGGGCGCAAATGAGTCAGGATAATATACAACAGAAGGGCATGAAATCGTCAGCAGCGTGATTTCGTAAGCAGCAAATCATGACTGTTCGATGCAAAGTATTGTTGACGTTGCAAAAACTGTGTTACAGATCACGGTAAACACCGACCCCATACAAGGAAGCACAGCAAATACTTAATTGCATGCAATCTCCCCCCGTCCTTTTATGCCGTCATTTACAATCTCAAACTCAGCTGAATCTCACTCGAGTACGGAATATTATTTGCAAGGACAGCAAAAAGCAATACAATGGGAACCTAGTGCTGTATTTAGTGCTTGAAGTCGTCGTCCGTCTGTACCAGCAGGGCACTGTGGGATCCTGGCTAGAAACCCAAGAGGCAGGGGTGTTTGCTTGTTTTGCAGGGGCGGAACCCCTAATGTGGTTAGGGAGCTTAGCGAGATCGTGGAATGCAGATGGGTTTCCAGGGACCGAGACAAAACGCCTGGACCGCTGCCGGGGCGACCGTGTTGACTGTGACGTTTGGGCAGGTAAACGCTTGGGTTAGGCGGGCAATCTACCAAATGACCCCACCATATCGGCGGGCACGCCTAATCCCCACCAAGGAACACTTTAGTTGCCCTTCATAAACCCAAGCATCACTTCCGAGTCGAGGTCAGACACTGGTTTTTTTTCCTCGGGAAGCGCTCGAGGGCTACAGTTTATTGGTATTGATTCCTCTCCATTCAACTCCCGTGACTCGGCGCCGCAAGTCGTGGGACACATTTCCCCCTTCTCTGCCATCTTGTCTGCATCATCATCGGATCGACCACCTGCCTGCCCACCTACCCTGCCCGCTTCCAACCGCGCGCATCAATAGTACGGTAGTAAACAACACCGTCTTTCCAGTTGCATGGGCAGTAACGCAGACGGCATCCACATAGTCCTTGGGCCTGGCCAAACACCTTCAACCTCCTTCTCCGAGTACCGGAAAATAACTGGTCTCAGCCCCATCTCACCTGCACAAACCCAATGATGGCCAGCTTCATCGCCAACATGTTCCCAGGCGGCGGGGCAAAGGAGACCAAGTCTCCTCTCGCGGAACAACCTGGCACTCCGAACCGGAACAGCTTCATTGAGCCGCCGTCCACTCCGTCGGGCAGCCCAAGCAAGCGGACTGTTCCTCCCGGCGCCAATGACCTCCCCGTCGCTTTCGACAGTGGCATGAAGCTTGGCGCCGCCAATGGGCTCGAGAGTCCCTTGAAGCTGAGGCCTCAAACTCAGGCTCCTCCCTTGTCACCAACCAAGAGCAACTTGCAGGCTCTAGATGATGACTACTTCGGCACTTCCTCACCACCCCTCGACCGGAGCGTCATCCACAAGAAAACCATGGCATCGACCGGCAGCCCCCTGAAGAAGCAGGGCCAAGAGAACACGCCACCCTCGCGCATTCCCGTCGTGGGCACCAATTCGCCATACACCCACAACCAAGCTGCCATTTCGAGACATGAGCTCTACCAACTCAGAGAGAATAAGCCCGCGTCTAGTTCGAACAAGAAGTTCAACACACAAAGAGGCCTCACGCCCGAGGAGCTGGAGATCCTAAAGAAGCCAAACGTCCGTCGCATGGTCAACGTCACACAGCTCTACTTTCTCGACTATTACTTCGACCAGATCACCTATGTCGGTGCGCGACAGAACCGCCTCAATGCCTTCAGAGAAGACAACCCTACTCCCGAGGATGGCAACGACGAGACATACAGAGAGCTGTGGAAGAAGTACTGCGGCCGAGAGCGCGCCAATCTGCGCAAGCGACGCGTTCGTCTCCGACACGGTGATTTTCAGATGCTGACTCAGATTGGACAAGGTGGCTATGGTCAAGTCTACCTAGCTCAGAAAAAGGACACCAAGGAGGTGTGCGCTCTGAAGGTCATGAGCAAGCGATTGCTCTTCAAGCTTGACGAGGTGCGCCATGTTCTTACCGAGCGAGACATCCTCACAACTGCCAAGAGCGAATGGCTGGTTCGCCTCCTGTACTCTTTCCAGGACGACAAGAGCATCTACCTGGCGATGGAGTACGTCCCTGGTGGCGACTTCAGAACGTTGCTGAACAACACTGGCGTCCTTTCGAACCGACATGCCCGCTTCTACATTGCCGAGATGTTCTGCTGTGTTGATGCTCTGCACCAGCTTGGCTACATCCACCGAGATCTCAAGCCCGAGAACTTCTTGGTCGATTCCACCGGCCATGTCAAGCTGACGGATTTTGGCTTGGCGGCTGGCATGCTGGCCCCGGCCCGAGTCGAATCGATGCGCATCAAGCTCGAGAAGGCATCTGAGACCAGAGTTCCCTTTGGTAAGCCCATGGATCAACGCACTGTGGCAGAGCGCCGAGACGGATACAGATCGATGCGCGAAAAGGACGTGAATTATGCCAAGTCCATAGTAGGATCGCCTGATTACATGGCTCCAGAGGTACTGCGGGGAGATGAGTACGACTTCACGGTCGACTACTGGAGCTTGGGTTGTATGTTGTTCGAGGCACTCACTGGCTTCCCGCCCTTTGCCGGATCCACGGCCGACGAGACGTGGAGAAACCTCAAGCACTGGAAGGATGTGCTCAAGCGCCCTGTCTGGGAGGATCCCAACTACTTCCTGAGCAACCGCACCTGGTCTTTCATCACAACGTAAGTTGCGCTATTTCATGCTCATGTCTTGTCATTTCAGATCCAGCTAACCTGTTGCATCTACAGCTGCATCAACTCACGATCAAAGCGTTTCTCCAACATCAAGGATATCCTGGAGCATCAGTACTTTGGCGAGGTTGATTGGACGACACTTCGGTCGACGAAGGCGCCTTTTGTCCCCGAGCTGGACTCGGAGATGGATGCCGGCTATTTTGATGACTTTTCCAACGAAGCTGATATGGCCAAGTACAAAGAGGTCCACGAGAAACAACAGGCCCTTGAGACTATGGCAGATCGCGACGACGAGATGGCCAAGTCCTTGTTCGTCGGCTTTACGTTCCGTCACCGCAAGCCAACGACGGAGGAGGGGACCCCTCGGAAGCCGCTGCCCAAGGACGATGACTTTGGCACCATGCTGTAGGGCAGACAGCCGTTGACGCCAACTTGCGCGAGGCGGGCGTGAAATGTGTGGGGTCAAGTTTATGTTTGACAGTTGTAGGGCGGTTGTTTAAGACGGCTGACTAGTACGTCGATGGCAAGGACGAGGCAAGGGATGGACACAAGACATGGCTGCTATAGAGTTCACAGCCAGGCCCCCGTCTCTCTAACCAGCCTTACCAGCCTTTGGGTTTCATCGGGACCTGCATAATGATTTGGAGTTGAGGGAGACGAAAGGACGGGATGTCCACAGGCACAGGATAGCATGCGCGGACGTGCTTGGTTGATACACATTCTCCAGAGGGAGGCTCAAGGGTAATGAGGGCCGTCATGACGCATGATGGTATATCGGAATACGATGCTATGCTTTGATCAATAAATGTAAACCATGTTCATAATTTTCTGGTCTTATCCTTGACGCGACATGTCATTTTTTAGTGAGCGTGGGTATGAAGTGTCTATTCCGTGGTTGCATAACATGTGTGCAATTGGTCAACTTTCGTGTATGGCCAGGACATAATTAGAAAGTGTTCAATGCCTTCCACCCAAAATTACAGGTTTAACAAAAAGCACAGCAATTATGGCTGTTGGAAGGTACGACTGTAGCAGGGAGGGATACCAAAAAGAGCTTTATTTCCCGTGGTCGGAGGTCAATGCCTTCTCTCCGTTGACGTTGATACCATTCCACCACCATTTCTTTTTCTCTTTTTTTCCTTGGAAATTTTGTCCCGCCTTGTTCTTCAGGGCTTTCTATGGTCTTCCAAAACGACTTTCTATGAGAGACTAGCAGTCAGATTCTCGGAACCGAATTCAGTATGGGCAAAGCACCTCCGGATCGCCGGACTACCCCAAGTCCCCCGCGTCGGGATTATACTTTCAACTTTAATGCGAATTCTAGAATCAACAGCCAGTGATCTCGAGAAAAGGCCAGGGATAATTGCGCGTTGCTAAAGCCACAACGTCTGCAGCCAATAATGCAAGAATCAGACGCGAGCAATGCATTTTAACGTTCTCCCCTCCAGTCCGTCAGGAGACGAATGTCGCGGCGTTCGGTATCAGTCGTCACCGACTGGCCTCAAAGTCGGACTGTCTGCCGCATTCACTTGCTTTCAGGTCCAATTCGTGCCTACATAAGCCGGAAACTACGGCGCCGGCTAATATTCACAGACGCGCGGCTCGCAGCTCGTTGGCCTCGAGCTGACGAACAGATGATGATGTTCGGTGAGCGAGGAAGCTGGAGCAGATTCTTGACAGTGTCATACCACATTGTCATACCAGGCACGCCGCGGTACTCGTGGGGGAGATCCTCGGACTACGAAGGATCCAGAGAGTTGGGGCGGCTGTCTTACCCTTTTCCCTAACTCAGCCAATGATTTCAACGCTCTCCCGTTGGAAGAGGTCTTGTGTATTGACACTGCCCATAAGCTTTTCGCATGTTGTCAGCAAACCATGCGTGTCTTGTCGTAGGCGTGCGACCCTCGGCCCTGTCCTGTGTCTCCTTGTGTTGCTGCCGTGCGTTTCCTGGTTGGCTCGTCGTTGGTTGTTCGGACGACCCGCTGGTGTATCTTAGTCCTTCTTCTTCTTTCTCCATCGGCGTCGGTCTTTACTTGCGGAACGTCTGACACTCCCGTTCTGGCTAACCCAAGTCCGGCCGAGCATGTTGGGACTAATAACCTACATATGAGTATATATAACCATATAAGCTCTGCATTGGACGGAGGTTTCCAATCGGTCTTTGCATGCTTACTTTTACCACATCAAACATATTTCTTCCTTCCAATAACTGTATCCCATTGTTCCACTTGCTTGTTGGACTTTGAGAAGTAAAACTGGCATAAGAAAATAAGAAGAATCCGGGACTCTTACTCTGATCCCAACATGAGATCTTCAGCCGTAGCAGCCGTCTTGGCACCAGCCGTTGCTTCGGCGCAATGGTGGGCCGGCGCTCCCGCCTGTGCTGTATGTCTTCCTCGTTTCCCCATTCATCACATAGATTTGTTTTGCTATCGTCATATGCTGGATGCTTGAGGCGTACCGACACAAATATCCAGGCATAATCGAGTTCTCAACTTGTCCAGAAAGCATGAAAGCTAACCTCTCTTCTCAAGCAATCCTGTCTATCTTCAGCCTTTGGGGGAAACGCATCGGCCACGTCCGCCGACTGGCCATCTCAGACGGACTATTGCGATGAGAACAACGGCAATGACGTCGGCTCGTGCCTGAGCAGCAGCTGCTCGGCCACGTCGACGGCCTGGTCGTCGTACCAGACCCTGTCGTCCTCGCTCTGCTCCCAGTGGTCGTCGTGCACCTCGGCCGGCAGCACCGGCGTCCACACCATCACAGTCCCGTCCGGCACCGTGACGTGGGGCGCGCCCGGCGGCTGGCCGACGGGAGGATGGGGAGGACCGAACGGCGGCTGGGGCGGATCCAGCGGCGGGCCCAACGGCGGACCCGTCGGGCCTGATAATCACCCGGGCGGAGGGCCCGGCGGCTGGGGCTGGGGCGACAACAGCGACGGCGGCTCCTCGCTATGGTCCCAGTGGGCGTCGGCGGCGCAGCAGAGCGGCGCCCACACGTGGACGGGCGGCGTCTTCACGGTGACGGGATGCGTCGGCGACGGGTCGCCGTGGTTCGCGGGGCCCGGCGGCGGCTGGAACAACTACGGCGGCTTCAACGGCTGGGTGGGCTGGGGGTCCGGGTGGTCGCAGGGCCCCACGAGCACGGCCACCATCACCTACACGACGACCGTGTCCGGCGACCAGACCGCCGTCGTCACCGGCCTGGCGACGGTCGCGGCGGCCGTCAGCGGGGACGTCACCACGACGCAGACCATGGGCCGCGTGACGGGGAGCGGCGCCTCGGCCAGCTCCACGGCCAACGCGGCGGCAGCTCCGCTAAAGCGCGGGGCCGGGGGCGAGGGGAGCATCGTCACGGGCATGTGCGGACTTGGCTTGGGTCTTGTGGTCGGCATTGCCCTCATCTTGTAAACTGGGACCTGAATCTGTAGGATCTTGTTGCCGAGGAGTTCTGTCAGGCGCGGTCCTTGGCTAATCTATGTCATCTCGGGCATATGGAACATGCTTTTTTTGGGTTTGAGGGTTTGCTGGTGTCGGAGACCAACTACAGATGCACGAAGTATTGAAAGTTGATTTCAGCTAGTCGTTAGGTATAGGAGTCAATGCAATGTTCAGGTTCAAATTTGAAACATATTTTCATACACATGAGTAAATATTATAGGGATATGATATGTTTTTGCTCTCACCCACCTATGCAACTTTGCCCGCCAAGAGAGGTATGTTAGGAAGGTGGCCATCGTGTTATACTACACAGTGAGTAGAATTCACTCAAACTGTCCGGGTTCCCTTGGCTGGTGATAAAGTCGGAGCTCTTGGCATGGCAAATAAATGCGCACTTCTTCCCAGTCTGCCAATATGATCAATTGGATTTGTCACTTATTAGATCAGAGGTCATTCGGCGACCGAATTGCCGCATTCCCGAGTGGGCATCCAGTCTTCCCAGGTTTTCCCAAATCTCACCGGGACAGATATCGTGATGATATATACTGCGTATTTGTGCGCACCTCTCTGCCTATTTTTTTCTGCGATGGGCGGGGTCGCACGGGCCCACGGCTCTCACAGCTGACACCTAAACCTCCCTAACTCCTACCTACCTATGACTTTACTTCCAGCTAACCTACCTTACTACATCCAGTTTCCCCCCTTCACCCGGAGATCGGGAATTAGAAGATCTATCTTCTCCAAGCCATCCATCCCAACATTTCCTTGCTGCATTTACCTTCCCAACCCGAAACCCCATGACGGAAGTGGGAAAGCCAATTGGTGATCAGCAATCAGTACATCACAAATAGAAAAGAGAAGCTCAGGATTCGTTCGGGCGCAAGGCAACGCAAGGGCACTCTTTAGGTGAGCCAATTCTTTAACATGCTTCTCCCCAAATTGATTCCCCCCTCCCCCAAAATCCCCCAGCGCACCAAGGTCAATCCCCCATTCCATTAGCTCCCCGGGCACCAAGTTGTTATTAGACTCTCCGCACTGTAAAGACCCGGCGAACCACAGCCGGTACCGAGGTCCCTTTTTGGAGAGGACAGCGGCCCCGGGTACCGATCATCATAACGGAGGCGTTATGTAGGCGGCGCAACTTGAGCAAAAGAGCTCATATCTTTAATGCGACCTGCATCTTCCCTCTTGTTTTCCCGTCATTCTATTCCCCTTCGTTTTTGAAAACATCATAATCAAGAAAAAGACGAGAAATATAGACATCTGTCTTAACTTGTGGAAACCATATATCACCTCACTCTCGGTACTTACTTGGACTTATACACTTACACAACATGGCACAGGAACATCCCTCTCAGTTCTCTGCATCGCCACCAGGCGGGAGCCAGCCACCTGCTCTCAGCCTCTCATTCAATCTCACACAGGACAGACCAAGGTCAAGGTCTTCTTCATTTTCAACAGTGACATCACAGGACACCATGTCGACTGCCTCGACACAAGGCACGTCCACCTCGGTGCAGGAGGAGAATAACTACTTCTTAACGAACCCTGCACCCAAGCAGCTGGCAAACCATGTCGCCCTGGCCCGCGAGTTCATCGACTACCAGGTCGAGCAGAACCGGCGCGTCGTCCTGATCACCTCGGGCGGCACCACGGTGCCTCTGGAGAAGCAGACGGTCCGGTTCATTGACAACTTCAGCGCCGGCACCAGAGGAGCCACGTCGGCAGAGTACTTCCTGGAGGCCGGCTATGCCGTCATCTTCATGCACCGCCAGTTCTCGCTGCTGCCGTACAGCCGGCACTACAGCCACTCGACCGACTGCTTCCTCGACTTCATGTCCGAGGGCGACGGCGGCAGCGTCGTCGCCAACGCGGAGCACCAGGAGAAGATGCAGCGGGTGCTGCGCAAGTACAACTCGGCCAAGAAGAACCGCATGCTGCTGATGCTGCCCTTTGTCACCATCACCGACTACCTGCACGAGCTGCGCGCCATTGCCCAGCTCATGCACCCCCTGGGCCCCAACGGCCTGCTCTACCTGGCCGCCGCCGTGTCCGACTTTTTCGTCCCGTCGGACCGCATGGCCGAGCACAAGATCCAGAGCACCAACGCCACGGACGCCCTGGGAGGAGAGCCGGAAGCAGAAGCCCCCAAGAAGACACAGGACGAGGAGGCGTTTGACAACTTTGACTCGTCGCCGAGCGTGCCGCGCAGCAAGAGGCTCATCATCGACCTGGACCCGGTGCCCAAGTTCCTCAAGAACCTGGTCGACGGGTGGGCGCCCGAGGGCATGATCGTCTCGTTCAAGCTCGAGACGGACCCGGCCATCCTGGTGCACAAGGCCAAGTACTCGCTGGACCGGTACCAGCACCACCTGGTCATCGGCAACCTGCTGACGACGCGCAAGTGGGAGGTCGTCTTCGTGGCGCCGGGCATGCGCGACCGCTGGGTGCGCGTGCCGCGGACCCGCCGCCGCAAGTCGGCCAGCGGCAACGAGGAGCTCGTCGGCGCCGCCGACGCCGAGTGGATCCAGGACCGCCCCATGGACCCCGCCTCCCTGCCCGAGGGCGAGCCCGGCATGGAGATCGAGAGCCTCATCATCCCGGCCGTGCAGGACCTGCACGACCGGCACGTCGAGGCGTACAAGGCGAGGCAGTAGGGGAGCAAGTGGGATGAAACAAAAAAAGTCGCGATAAACTTGTAAAGAAAGACAATACCCAGGCCTACCGAGGCAAGTAGCCGGTTCTACTCGAGTATCATGGTCGTGGGCCGCAGAAATAGAAGCCACAATGTGCTGATTTCCGTATACTACCTTCTGTTTACCGTGACCAATAATGAATATGCTGAGAAGCCCCGAGACCGTGGCGCGTGTTTTGCCGCATGAGGTAGTATTAGAATCACACCTCATGCTGACACACATTTCATTGCTTGCAGTACGTCGTAGGTATGGCAGCATTGCAGCTTAATATTGGCCCTTTTGGCAAAATACACATCACGCTCTCTTGCTCTTCTCATCTTCTTTCTGGACATCACCTGTTCTGTCAGCAATTGGAGATTGATTTTTCTGCAGCTGAGAGGCGCGAATGTAATCTGTGAGGCACGGATATCTTGGCACTTAAGCTTAACTGTAAGGTTACTTCACTTGGCTTTCTGGGAGCCTGGAACTGCTGTTTGCGGGCTTTTTAGAAAATGTCCCCCGAGATCTTCAGTTTCCGAGTAGAGAGGGGGTCCTGTCATGGCCCCCCATGTTTGCCTGGGCCCACGGGTATGTAAATCACCGCGGAAGAGTCACAGAAGCGCGCTCAATCCCCAAAACAGTTTGTCTTTTGTTCTGTTCTGGCCGGCTCGGCTTCTCGGCACACTTGTTTGGGTAGAAAAGTCGTCGATAGTCAGAATCTCAGTCAGGTTGCCAAGCAAAGCCTTGGACGAATAGGTGCTCAATCCCCGGGACCATTGCATTTGTCCCTGCAGCTCGCTGCTCCAGTATACTAATCGAATAATATGTTGTACTGCGCCGCCGGTTCGCATTAGAATATTCCGCTATACCGCTAGAAAAGAAAATAAAGCGTACTCTCGACTCTAGCCTGCCTGGACTTTATGGGTCTTCACGGAAAGTGTTTCCGCACCTTTGTATATTACTATGTATGCGGGTAGTATACGATCTGACAAGTGTGAAAGAATTCGGCGCTAGACTTACACACAACAAATGTTTTTCACGCAGAGGAGGCCAACGAGAATGATGTGAAGATCTTTCGTACCTTGCATGGTATACTCACGTCGGCTAGTGACTCGCAGCAAGGCCTAGGCAACACCCCTCCGTGCTTACACACATGCTAATGCTTGCTGCCGTGAGGCTCAATCGGGAAAAGAATCAGGCTGAGTTGGCGTTCGTCAAATCGATACCAAGATATTCCCGGCCAGGGGGCATCGTATAATGCGCCTCACAAGCGCTTCTCTCCCAATGTGCGCCTGCCCCCCCTCGGGCTGTCCTGATAGGACGCCTGGCGGCGCGGACCCTGGACCATAATATAAAACTACATATCTTGGCGTGTAAGTCAGTCAGGGTCCCCCCAATATCAGACGACCTATTTTCCGCTCTCCACCTGCCAATGAAGAACGATACGGATTCTAGACTGCGACTCTGCCCAGCTCAAAGGAGACGAGCAGGCTGCGATCTACGAATCCGATGCATCACCGGGACAGAGTATATAAAGGTCGCGGACCACCTGCGTGGCAAGCAACGATTGCTACGGTCTCCTGAATGAGCACCATTCCAAACTTGTGACTGAACTCGGTCGACATGTTGGGCAGCTCGTTGCTGCAGTCCGCCGTGGCGGCGTGGGTTTTGCTTGCATCGTCTGCCGTGGCCGTGCCTTACCATGACTACGCGACGGGACTCGTCAACACCACGGATTTTGTTGACCCCGTCGATTCGCACCTGGATATCGCGCAACGACAGGCTGTAGGGTCGGTGCCCTTGAGGATCTTGACTCTTGGGGCTTCCATCGTCTATGGCTACGGATCTTCAGACCAAAATGGGTATGTAAATGATCTTGTGACTTTATGCCTCCTGATCACATTTTTTATTATTATTATTCACAAGTAATGAGAGCTAATACTTCCCTCCAAGTTTCCGCAAGAAACTCCGAGACCAGCTGAGATATAGAGGCTGGGAGGTCAACATGGTCGGGAGCAAGAGAAATGGTAACATGGTAGACAATGTGAGTTTCAATATTGCCATGAGATCAAGTACATTTGCTGAAATCGCGCGCCAGAACGTCGAGGCCACCCCCGGCGACATCGTCGACCAGGTCCACGAGCGGTCGTCGCTCTCGTACGGCTACAAGCCCAACGTCGTCATGATCAACGCCGGGACCAATGACTGCACGCGCAACATCGACGTCGCGTCCATCGGCGACCGCATGCGGTCCCTGATCAACGACCTCTGGGCCGCCGACGGCATGAGCAACACCCTCGTCCTGCTCTCCCACGTGCTGCCGAACTGGGACGACACCTGCCGGGGCAACAGGGCCACCATCAACGCGCAGTACACCAGCCTGGCCCGTACGCTAAGGGCCCAGGGCCGCCCGATCGCCGCCGTGAGCATGGACTACATGACCGAGGACGACCTGCTGGACGGCACGCACCCGACTGACTACGGCTACGTCAAGATGGCCAACGTGTGGTGGACGGCGCTCGAGCAGGCCGCGCTCGACGACCTCATCCCGGCGCCGGCCAAAGTCGACCTGGCCAACAGCAACATGTGCGACAAGGCGCCGGGCGCGGGCACGTACGCGGGCGGCCTGACGCAGCGGGGCTCGGGGGTCGGCGACGGCATCTACTACCACGAGTCGCAGCCCAAGGACGTGGTGCTGACCATCAGCAGCGGCTTCGACCGGGGACAGTGGTTCTTCGCGCGGCTGTACGGACGGGCGCGCGACGACCTGGTCGGGTGGTTCGACGAGGCGGCGACGGGCGCGCAGCACTACGGCGTCTGGAAGAACAACGGCGACTACAACACCGCCCGATTCGACAAGATCGCCGACATGACGGCGTCCTCGGGCTGCATCCCCCGCGGCGTGCGCTTCGTCGACCTCAACGCCGACGGCTTCGACGACTTTGTGTGCATCAACGCCGAGGGCAACATGTACGCCGGCATCAACCAACGGGACGGAACGGCGTCGGCGCCGCCCACGTTTAGGGATATCGGCCTCATCAAGACCAATGAGGGATATGCCCAAGATCGTGTCAGGCTGGCGGATATCGACGGCGATGGTCGCGCGGACTACTGCGTGATCGTTGATGATGCGGGCAATGTCCGGTGCTGGCGAAACGGTTGGGTCGGTAGGTTGACCTCTGTCTGTTTGTGACTATTCAGGAGGTACTGACGCAAGATTCTCTCAGACGACGCTCCAGCCTACTGGGAGCCTTTGGGCATCAGATTCCAAGCTAGTGGCGATATTCGAGGCATCCGCTTCGAGGATCTCAACGGCGATGTAAGACGGAACCATATCCTCAACCATCCGAGTCTTGAGCGTCATCTGATATAACTGACACGTATAGGGCCGTGACGATGCGCTCTGGGTCAGCGACGTCGGCGCGACAACCACGTGGACCAACTCGAGGAGCTGCGCCGCGGGTGCCGTCGGGGACGGCCTCGACGTGGCGTGGCGGCAGGGCTTCCTCAAGGGCGCGAGCTCGGGCCCGACGCACGGCGGCATGGCTGGCTTCGTGACGCCCACCGAGACGTACCTGCGCGACCGCATCCACTTTGCGCGCATCTTTGGCGAGCCCCAGGCGTTCGGGCTGCTGGGCAGGCAGGACTACGTCTTCATGGAGCACGTCGCCGAGGCCAACGGCCTGCACACGTTCAGGATGCGCGTCTGGAAGAATACCGGCGCCGGGAGCACCAAGCTCGAAGGTATGTGAGGGTCACCGATTCTCGGAAGATCTGGCCATACTGACGTTAGTTTCCCAGCGGACGGCAACAAGTATTGCAACATGAAAGGTTACTCCGATGGCAGGATGGATTACGTGTGGACTCTTTCTACGGGAAACAGTACGTACCTGAAATTACCTCATTCTCTTTCTTTATCTCTGTGGATATCATCCGCATCGCAAGGACCGTTGACTGACCCAGATTTGAATAGTGAGAGTTTACCCCAACATTGGCCTGAAGCAGATCACCGGCGACGAGTCCTTCTGGGGACCTGTCGAGAACGACATATGGGACCCAGTAGCCCTCATCGGGAGAGAGCTGGGCCGTCGCGATATTCACCTGGTCGACTGGGACGGGGATGGCGCTTGTGACATTGTCTGGGTCGACCCGGACAACAGCAACCGCGTATCTCTCTGGATCAACAAGTGAGTGTTGCAAACCCGAGGATCTCCGCGCGTTGACATGATGCTAATTTTGTCTTCCAGGTATCCGACAACGAAGACCTGGACGTGGGACTACCGCGCCAACCCGGCGCCGGCCCTCTCGTGTGCCCAGTCGCGCGGCCTGGGCATCCACGACCTGCCGGTGCGCTTCGGAGACATCTCGGGCAACGGCCGCGGCGACTACCTGTGCATCGAGAAGAACGGGCGGGTGAGCGGCTTCGTGCACAACAGCGACGACACTTGGGAGAACGTCGGGCAGGTCAAGTTCGCCGACGGCATGGACCGGGCGGACCTGCGCTGGTCCGACGTCAACGGCGACGGCAAAGACGACATGGTCTGGGTCGACAAGTTCACGGGCGACGGCACCGTCTTCTACAACCGCGGGCGCGGCGACCCCGCCCAGCTCGGGGGCTCGTCCTTCTCCTGGGACAGGATCTCAGGCCCCCTCTACGAGGCCGACTACGCGGGTACCTGCCAGTACCTGCCTGACCTCGACGGCGATGGGCGTGCCGACTTGCACTCCATCATCAGCACATACACGTGAGTACAGAAAGACCATCCCGCGCGTATGCTTCAAATGCTGACCTCTGCTTGTCCCAACAGCAACCAGGCTTACACGTGGTTTAACCGCTGCGCCTTGACTGACGTGACGGGAGATGATGGGCCCACCACCGATCCTGGTCTTCCACAGCCCAACCCGCCGACAAAAGCTTCCACTTGAGCGTCCCAAGCCAGGCGGCGAGAAAATGAGGCACGAGGATCTGGCCACGTCGAAGCTGGGTCGAGTTCAAGCCCAACGGGTACCAGAACGACCGTGAGACCTGAACCCAACTCTTCTCGGGACCATCCGGCGATGCAAATATCCGGGGGTCACCGTTGATTGCTACCATGTCGTTGCAACTGCCGGCACTCATCCAAGGGGCTGGCGGTGGCGACACCACCTCCGTATGGACAGGACACCATGACAACGCTGGGCTCGTTCCAAGGACCACTTCGTCTGCCACTACGAGCAGGCGCATGCTAATGGCAGACGATTCCAATTTGGCTGGCGGGGGGGGGGGGGGGGGGGGGGGAGGGGAGGGGGGGGGGGGGGGGGGGGGGGGGGGGGGGGGGGGGGGGGGGGGTGAACTGACATGGACAGCGGCGGCGGCGGCGGTCAGGGAGAGCTGATAGAGAATGCTCTGAAGTAGACTAATGGCGGCCTGTTGTATGGCTCTTGCTGTCACATAATTATTTTGTATTTATCTTGGCGTCGATACCCAGCAATATCATGTACATAGCCCATGCGCACCTACGGTTTGCTGGTTTCTTTTCGTTTGCGGCTGCCGACGGTGTGAACTCGCAGATCGTGTGGGAGCGCACGCAGCCTTCCATTGGGTGGGACCTCTCACATCTCGGCGAAAGTAAGGAATCGGAAAACGAATTACTTCATCTATCTGATGGGTTCGATCGGCGTTGTGATTCGAGACATTGGAAATTGGCCACGTCTGTTGCTGTGTCCCACGCGGTTGGCAGGAGCAGGTTCAGAGGCAGCCATGTCAAACGCGTCGAGTACGCGACAGCTAGATCACGAAGAATATGGCCGATTGCAGCTTTTCGCTCGAAGCAGAGCGGTCAGTACAGCAGCAGTACAGCAGCAATTAGAATCTCAGTTGATAGAGCATTGGCATTTTCCAGGTGGGTTCGATCAAACGGCAAACCTCCCTCGGTCGCACCGGACGGACGCGAACAGCTTCGTTTGTGGGCTCAGACACAGGGCAGCTGGGCCGGCGACACGACGCGTAGACCGCACTGCTGCTTCTGGCCGCGCAACCCTCATCACAACCACCACCAAGCGCAATATCACGGCAGGGCAATTCAATAGTGCAATAGGGACGGGAAATTTTCTTCCTCATGACAATGCTCGAGGCGATTGCGCATAACGAAAAAAAGGTTTGAAATCAAAAATTCCCCCACCTACGACCCCGAAGGATAGTAGAGAAGGCGGAATACCACGCTGTGCAATGCAGATTCCACCCTCTGAGACACTGTCAGCTTGATCACAGCATCTCGCGAGAAGGTAAGTATGAAGAAGAAAAAGAGAAAACAGGCAAATGGTGGGAGGGTGGCCAGACATTTATAGGCATTGGCCAGGGGCCTGGGTGGGGCCCAATCAGTATTCTGCCGAGCGGTCACAGCTCTGCCGGGCGGTCAATGGTTTCTGCCTCAGCTGGCAGAACCCGCGGGTGGGCAACGACCAGCGACCTGGGGCCTGGAACCAGCGCTGGCCCGCTGATCTGGAAGGTGCACTGGCCGCCTGTGTGGTCTGTGCTAGCAAACTGGCGGCCCCATGTCTCAAACAGCACTTGCATTCTAACTTCATCAAAGTGCAGGGCTCAAGCAAACCTTGGAATTTGGCAGTCTAGCTTTCTGCACTCTGCTATGTAATTTGAGAATAAACATGAATTCTATATATATCACGACGAGTCGAACTTCTATTTCTTCTTAAACTTTTGCTCCATTGACGGAATGATGAGATTGGTAACATGAATGCGACCAAGACACATCAACAAACACGGAAGCATTATAAGCGCAGATCTTGAAGCCAAATCAACATGTTCTTCTGCGCTTGCCTTCCAAAAGTTTCACTGTGCACCTGCATAAACTTAACGGCAAAAAGACGAAAAGGCAGTCACCACTGCAAGTTGCGCACGGTGCCAATGGTCTGGTAGTTGCCATTTCTTTTCGCCATGCTGCCACAACGCTTCATGTTGGAGCTGCCTCTTGACCAAATAGCTGCATAGAATTGTGTGGTACAAATCGCATCACAAAAGATCTGCTATTCAGGAGTAACAACCATCAAGTCAGTGCAATGGCACCAGTATTGAGACGCAGCAGAAACTTTGATATAAGTACATCATGGTAGGGTTTGCTTCTAAGCAGCATGTCGCTGGTGCATGTCGCTGGTGCTTGAAACCATAGACAGGAGCATTCCTGGCTAAACCCCGCGGAGATCACATGGGATCCCCCTGTTGATGTGCTGGGCAACAACGACGACGACGTCATTCCTGGCCTGTAAAGTGCCCCAAGCTCCCAGGAAGCTCCCAATGACAGGTGGATTGCATCACTTTAGCACTCCCGTGTAAGTGAGCGACTGCCTGGCGTTCCACTGATAATAGCAAGAAAGATCAACATTGTCGCATTCCATAAGCAATACCGTGCATCGCTCCCAATAACGAGTGAGCATAGCAACTGTATAACATCTCAAGACAATGAGTCTATCGTCCTGTTTCGGCTGCGGGCCCCGCGATGAGGACCAGGAGCCTCTCCTGCCCCGGTATGAGCAGGACACTCACCTCCAGCGCGAGCTCTATCGCAAGCTCCACAGCTACCAGATGCTTCGCGCTCTGAGCAAGGGATACATGCCCACCACGGAGCAGGCCATCATCAACCTTCGCACCCTCCTGGCCGCCGACGTTCTCAATCCCGACAATCCTGATCTATCCGACAGTGGGCGCCGCCTGGCCCGCCTCACCAAGCAGTGGCTTCACCAGTTCATCACCCTGCTCAAGAACAAGAATGACCAGGACCAGCTGCAGGACCTCATCTGGTTTCTCTCCAAGAGCAGAATCTCCGTCGACGTTGAGGATCTCCAACACCGCGCGAAACGCTCAAAGGCCTCGGCCGACGCTGCAGCCGCTTACAAGAGCCTGCAGACTGTTGGCTCCTTGCTCTTCACAAATTCGGACTTTCGCGTCTTCCTCGGCGATCTCAACACTGTCGGGCGAGAGATCTTCAAAGACTCGGCCTTTGCTTTGAGTCATGCTGCCGAGGATGCCGGCAAACGCTTGGAGCCATCGGAGGCGGAGCAGCAGGCCGTGGCCCATCCAAACGGCGGCACCAACGGCAAGGCGCCCTCGGGGAGTGAATTGGGCAAAGACGTGGAGGATGTCACCAAGATCGTGGCACAGGAAAGCGCCGAGGTCGCCGGCGCAACGTTGGAGAGTGCCAAGGACAAGCTCTCTGGCGACGAGGGACAGACCCTGCTCAAGCGACTGCAGCAGGTCGTGATCAATCTTCGCAAGCGGAAAGACTACTCGGATTCCGTCTCCGTTCTGTCTCTTCTCATCAAGCGATATGCCATGGTGTACTCGCGCGCCGCAGAGGAAATTGCAGAGGTGGCTCAGCAGGATGTGTACGAGAATCGCGAGACGGACAAGGCTCTTGCGAATATCTGGGAGTTTGTCAACAGCTTTGGCGACAAGAAAGAGTGGGAGAAATGCGAAACTCAGTTCAAGAAGGTTCTTGCACACAAGGACAGCGATCCCGAGTTTGAGAACTTGATGCAAGATATCGGAAACAGTCTGCAGAAACTCCTCACTGATCCCGACTTCTTCACCAGTGCCGACGAGAAGCTGCGTGAGCTGAGGGAGAAGAGCAAGAAGGTGGGCACTGAAAGCACATTGAGACAGGACGTGGACGAACTGCTGCAGCAACTGGCTGTCACATTCCAGACTGTCCTGCGCGATGAAGATGTTCACAATTTGATCACCACTACGATGAGGATCTTCGGCATTCTCTCGCCTACCAATACCGCGACCAATCCCGAATTGGTTCAAGATGCGCTGCACGTTTTTATCCCCCTGGCCATCAGTGCCATTCAATATCTGCCCATTCCCCGCATCGAGGTCGCCACACCCGCCATCGACCTCCTGCTGGAAAATCTGATCATCGAGCCTGGAGTCACCGTCAATCACACCTCGTTTCTGCCGTACCGTCTGAAGATTGAGACGTACAACGACATCGAAATACGCAAAGCAAGGTTCCGCACTGCCACAACGTCCAAAAACCTGGTTCTCATCAAGATCGATGGCCTGTCGGCCAAGGCAGACGAGATCGGCTTTTGGCTTCGTGCGCACAGCGGTCTGTTCCGCCTAGCAGACGAGGGCATTGCTAGTTTCGCTCTCGATGAGCGTGGCATTGACATCCATCTCGAAGTGGAAATCTGCCGTGAAAAAATGGACCAAATCCTGACACTTCGCGGAATCCGGGTCAGAGTACACAAGCTTGACTACAAGCTACGCAAGAGCAGGTTCTCTTGGCTTGGATGGCTCTTCAAGCCATTGCTTCGACCCCTTCTGAAGACCACGATGGAGATCCAGCTGGCTACTGCAATTGGCGATTTGCTCCGTGCCGGCAACCGTGAGATTCTGTATGCACGAGAACGGCTCCGGGCGACCAGGATTGCAGATCCACAGGATCTCTGGACCTTTGTCAAGGCCGTGGCCTCGCGCCTCATTCCCGAGGAGGACCCTGATCTGTACACCAGAGTCGGTGTGGCACAACCTGGCCAGGGCGTCTTCAAGGGCGTCTACGCGCCTGGCAGTATCGTCAAGATTTGGAACGAGGAGGCCGCAAATGCGGGTGAACGTGTCGAGGAGTACGAGCAAGGCGGCTGGAAGAACGAAGTGTTTGATACGCATGTTCAAAACTTGATGTAATGTGCGAGCATGCATATTTATACGGTCGGGCTCGTCTCCCAGCTTTTTCAAAGCGATGATTTTTTGTTCGATGCCTCTTTATGGCACAAATGTATTCCTGTTGTTGGTTGCACACAAAACGGTAGCATAGGCGTTGGACTGGGATTTGTATACATTACTGTACACTTTGCAAAACACAAAACAGGGCATAGATTGATCAGCCTATTTCAAGTCAACTCTTGTCCTGTAGCTCAATGTGCCTTGACTATTCTTTTACGTGGGCCATGTTTTGGTGGCCAGACATGACATACTGAGCGATCTATGTTGTAGATGACTGCCAGTGCAAGACTTGGATCACTAAATCGGGTATATATAAGTAACTAGTCGCCATTAATTGATCGACTTTGGAATCTGTCTAGTTGAATTTATTTGTTTCTGTTTAGATGGCTTCTATTTCCATTCAATGAATATTCATCTCAACAGACGACGGTTTTTTATTTGCCGTTGTTTCCAGCCAGTCTCCAAGCCCTCATGGGCAGGCTCTGCAGGTGCAGGACCTTGGGCCGGATGTACATGGTAAAGGTGATCACGCCGACCATGACGCAGATGATGTTGACAATGTAGTAGCCGTCGCGCGTCTGCTCGCAGATGCCGCCTCCGTTGACGCACATCTCCTTGTCGCCCTGCATGGCGCAGGAGAACGGCGCCGTGACGAGGGGGGACTTTAGGGTGGACGCGTCGAGCTTTGTCGTGGGCGGGTGGCATACTGCCTCGGTGAAGTAGTCCACCAGGCGAAGAACAAAGAATTTGGGAAAGGTTCCTCCCAAGTTGGAAACGCTATCATGATGTTAGTCATTTGAATTTTGCATGGGCGGGTGCGGGAGGACATGGGGACTTACGTTGCAAGGAGCGTCATGTATGTGCCACCAATGACGGGATCGGCGACTCTGGCGTGGAAAGCAGAGACGGCGACAAACATGACGGTATTGGTAAAGGTTGAGAAGATGTGCTCTGCAATGACAACGAGCATGTACCAGGAAGTGACGCCACCGGCGGGGAAGATCATGACGGTGAACTGGGCGAGGACAGCAGCTACTAGGCGGCCCATGAAACCCCAGCACCACAGCTTCATAGGCGTGTACTCCTGCGACCATTTGCCGGCATAGTAGCCCAAGCCGATCTCGAAAGGAAAGTCGATCAGGACCGTCAGGGCCATGTTCTCCTTTCCGAAACCCTTGTCCAAAAGCTTCAGGTTGGTGACACCGTCGTTGGCTTGGAATCCAATCTTGGCGATCAGGTGGACAATGATGATGGTCTGAATGTTCTTGAGCTTGAGGACTCCCCACATGATCTTGTAGACGTCCCATATGCCGTCCTCGTTCTTGGTCTTCTCTTCGCGCTTCAGGAGAGCCAGTCCGAGTGTGACGAAGAGGTACGCCCAGCCCCAGAACGTCAAGTAGCCTCCGAGAGTCAACAGTCCAGAGTCGAGGGGTTCGGACCGGAAGTACTTGTTGGCAAAATCCTTCGAGTTGAAGGCCAGGAAAACGGTGTACGACAAGAACTGGCCAGCGGTCAAGCCCACGGTCTGCGCAGTTGATGCATAAGAAACATTGCCGGGGGTGAGGAGAGTGAGAGCCCATCCGTCCACAGCAATATCTTGGGTCGCGCACGTGAAGACCAGGAAGAACCACCACCAAGTAAAGTTCCAGACCGTTGGGCCTCCAGGTTTGCCAGTCGTCGACATCCAGTCCTCAATCACGGAACCCAAGATGAGCATACCAATGCCAGAGATGAGCTGTATGGGCAGGATCCAGCTCTTTCTTCTGCCGACCTTTGGACTCCACCAAGCATCCACGATGGGACTCCATAACAGCTTCAGCGAATATGGGTAGCCAGCCAAGCTGAAGATTCCGATTTCGCCATAGGACAAGTGCTCTTTCAGGAGAAACGGCACGGAACCATGCGCGAGACCCATGGGAATGCCCTGCAGGAAGTAAAGCAGAACGAGCAGACCAAAGTTCTTCTGGTCCTGCTTGGGGAGCTCCATGAAGCCATGGTTGTTTACGGTCGGGGTCTTGGGGACATTGTCGTCGAGGGTGAAGGACTCGCGCGCAATGAGGTTGCCGGTGATCTGGCTCGAGTCGATCTTCTGGGCATTCTTTCGGCGGTACTCGGTGTTGTCCATGTCGCCGTTTAGAGATCCGTTTTCACGGCCGCTCGTCGAGATGGTCAGTCCGTCTCGTTTCGGCGATTTGGAACTGCGTGTTTTGACACCCATAGGAGAGGTCTGGGGAGCGGGACCTGAAGGTTAGAGACGTGGTGTTATGCGCGGTAGGCTGCCGTCGCACGGAAGTTTAAATCGGGGCTGTTTTGGCTGTCTGCAAAAAAAGATGGGCAGCCAGATAGTTTGTAGATCTTTGCGCAAGCACGGCCTCGGTAGGTGCGACTTCTGTTGAACAAAGACTGTGGTCGGTCGTACAAGAAGAGATGGGATAAGATCACCCAGGCAGTGTCTGTCGATACTAGGCACTGCGCTCTGGTTGTATATGTGAGAAGGTCAACCTCGAGTCAGGTTCTGGAGTTTGGACAAATCAGGTGTGTACTCGTGGACAAAGAGAGCGATGCGACAGAATAGTCGGATGGTCCAATGACACAACAAGGAGAGAAGAGAAGCAGCAGTAGGAAAAAAGCAACCGTGGTCTTTCGACCTTTGGGCGGTTCAAAGTAGGAGTAGCGTGGATTGATGATTGCTAATTGGGAAAATAGAGTGCAGCTTAGATAAAGTGGCAAAGAGGAGCCTCGTAGTGTACGAATCAGAGTTGGTCGAGTGAGATGGAAAGGGAAGTGGGCGACCGAATCGTGGAGATGGGGTTTGCGAGTCAAATAATGATTATTCAGACAGCAGCAACGTCGACCGACTGACTGGATACCTTCTATCATCCGCAGGTAATACGAGATGTCTGCCCCTCAAGTCAGCCCGTGATGGAGCCTCGATTCCTAGCTAGCTGCGGTAGCTGAGCCGAACAGAGAAGAGGACAGCGGTGCAACACTTCTGTCTGATCTTTTTTTTCTTCTCTTGTTGAAGCTACGATAGGTCCATTACAAGCACTTCAGGCAGAGATCAGATCCGCTCAGGGGCAAGGTTTCCCTGTCGCAGGGACCGAAACGTCCGCTAGCCTCCCCAGGCACCCGCTAACTGAGAGCTAGCCTAGGCCGTATCTTGACCCCGAGCCGGCACTATCGGCGATAAGGAGAAGCTCAGGTCACTGGTTTGACAGTTTAGGCGGCCCCCAAACAGCCCGACAAGCCGACGCGCTTTCCTTGTTGGTAGTCGCGTCGCTCACTGGGACGGCTTCTTACACATCAGATCGCAACCATATATTATGTTCCAGTTGTGCTGTGTTTATGAAGAGACATGAACAGAAGACAAGCAAAACAGGATGACTTCTAGAGATTCTCTTTCCCCGGGCTTGTCCGTGGCTGACAGATTGGATGACGAAATCGCAAAGTTAAGAGCTCAAGGTCAGCTCTAATCCTCGTTTCTTTCACTTTCAGGCCCTGTAACAAAACTCATACTGATACTGCATCTAGTGGACTCACTCAAGAATGAGTTGAAACTCCAAACGACCACTGTGCTGACATCTGACGCCACGCGGCGTATCCTTCAGGACGACAGTCGCGATGCTCACGGCCTTGATGCCTCGACCAGGTCTAGACTCCTGGCCGAGTCGGACAAGCAGGTCGCCCATCAGCAGCAGTCGCTCTACCGGGCGTGCGCGTCCATCACCGCGCTGAAGATTCGCGACCCGGACCCCAACGCCGTCGATGGAGGCAGCGTCCTCGGGCTGCGGTTCGAGGTCATGTCCAGATCGAGATTCATCCGCCCCTACTATGTCATGCTGAACCGGCCGTACGCCAAGTCGCAGCATCTGCGCATTCACCGCCATACCGTGCCGCCTAGCATCGCCGTCTCTGGCCTTGCAGCACGCCATCTTCCGGCCCCGAGACCGGACAAGGATGGCCATGAGACGCAGGTGCAAGACTTGCCACGCTTTGCGCGGGCGCTGAGACGAGAGCTCGTGAGGTATCAAAACCGCATCACGACCATTGGCGACCTTAGAAAGGCGGCTGGTCTGGGAAGCGGTAACGCCAGGCACCCGGAGGAGGACGACGATTCTGCCCTGGCGGATATCAGTGCTGTCGACGCCGAGGCCAAACAGGTCAGGCTGGAGTGGGAAGATGGCCGCATCGGGCGTTTGGTCATGGACGACGATGGCAAAATTTCAAAGGTCATCGTGCAGCGCGAGAGCGAGAGAGATCGTCAGAGAGTCCGTGGGCTGCTCGGCAACAGTATTCACATCCAAGACCTCGTCCGCCGTCTTGGTTCAGATCAGGAAGAGTCGAAACAGAAGAGGCCTGTCTAGAGTACTAGCCCTTCCTCGCCCAAGGATTTGGATGTGATCGAACCGGTCAATGTCACGCAGCAGATGGAAGCATCTGCAGGTCTTGCACAAGGTACAAAGAGCAATGAGACGACCTCCGAAATTGATCCACTTGGACTGGACACGCTGAATGCTCCGACAGCCCCGCGAACCCCAACGACGAGATCTTAGATGCAGGCCGGGAGGACCATCTTCCACCGCTCGAACCAAAGAAGGACCGACAGGACGGTAAACCTGTGCCAGTTGAATCTCATGAAGACTCTACCGACAGCATAGAGCGTGTGGCTAGCAACACTGGAGCTGAGGACCTGACACAAGATCGACACGAAAGTCTTGACATGACAAAGCAAGACAAAAGCGCTCTCGACGCATAAAGTCGCCGGCATATGTGGCTCGGTATCTCCTTAATCGTCTGGGGTCCTGTGAGAAGAGCGAGACGGATCAACTCAAGCGGGAAAATCACATTTCCACCTCTTGGTCTTCGTCGTTTCGCTCTTCGGTCGTGACGTGTTATCCCTTGAGATGACAAATCTGGGCCATCATTGACAATCTTCAATGCGCCATTGAGAGATATCGCGTTGGGATGCGCTGAAGAGGGTATGGACATGAGCATCAGACGTCTGAATTAGAGGCACTTTCTGCCTCGCCAGATCAAAAACCAATATGATGCGCTGGAGACCTACAGAGTGCCTGGATCAAAGCCACACGCCATACTATCATGTAGAACCAGCAATCGCACAGCGCCAGTATCTCGTCCCAATTCCGTCACCATGGCAACCGAATCCATATTCTTCGATCTGGCGCAGCAGGAATCGCTGTTGCTGGGCCGGGGCAGTAGATGCAGACTTATAAGGACCGACAAGCAATCGACCTTCGCCTTCGGGCAATAGAAAACTGGTCGAATGGTAGAAAGTCAAAGATAACCTCTTCAAACTTGAAGGCCAGGGTTCGAACCTCAAAAAAGCCTCGAAATAAAGACCTCGAAAATATTTTTTTGCTCTGCCTCTCAAGGCCGCGGCCCTGTTCTATTACCATTGTTGCCCTGAAAAGTTGCGCATATTTTTAAGGGGCTTAGATTGCATCTTGATAATACTGTGTATCAGAAAATATTTGCCATACTTTGGGATTATAGAAATGTTCTTTGGGCTGTCCCCTGTCTCCGTCTTTTGTCTGCGGCGACGGGTGACAATCCTACAGAGCTTCACCATAGTCCCTGACAAAGTTCCCGAAGCTCAATTGGCAGCGGAGACAGTCTGCTAGCAAACAAAAGTGTGCAATCGGCCCGGCCAAATGCATGACATGGCTGCGTTTGGTTGTGCATAATTCAAGCTGCAATGGCCTGCATTGACTTTCTTAGGAGGCAGCATTAGATCACACGCATCATATACGTAAACCGCATTTACCGAAATACACACAGTAGGCAGAGCTGATATACAAACACCAGGGGGAAATAAACAAGGACCAAGTCATCAAGTAATCAATTGCAAAGTGGGCGGGTTCAAGAATCTTTTAAATGGTGAATATTGAATTTGATAAAACTAAAAAGGTATACAACAGAATCTTTCACATGGATGCCCATGACTACACCCTCTTTTCCCATGACTACACCCCTTTTTTCCCATGAACATTCCAAAAAGAAGGAATCCCGCGGCGCTGCGGCAGGGCAACAAACCCAAGACACAGGACGTCGCCCATTGGTATTAAACATTTGCACAGGAAGATCTCTTTCCCAAAAGTCTTCCCCGTTCATTAAACCTCATCAAACAAGAATCCCAACTCCCATCTAAATGATCAGGTTGCCGCTGGTCATGTGACAACCAAAAAGCAAGCGACGAACGATCAACTCGCTTAGATCAAGAGAGCGAGAGCAGCGGCAACCAAAGCGGCACCGGCACCCTGGACGCGGGCGGCGCCGGCGGTGACGGGAATCGACGTGGTGGGGACGGCCTCCGTGGCGGAGCTGGTCTTGACGCTCGTGGTCTTGGTGAAGCTGGTGGTGCCGACCGAGGTGACCTTGGTGGTGGGATAGCTGTCAGCCGTGGTCGAGGTCGTCCAGGCGGCGGAGGAGGAGTACGAGATGGTGGGGTACGGGGGCGGAGGCGGGATGACCGGGTAGGAGGAGGAGGAGGGAGTTACTGGGTAGGAGGAGTAGGTGGGGACGGCCGAGGTGGCCGTGGTCGTCTCGACCGGGTACGTCTCGGTGGGGAACGTCACCGTCTCCACGGGGGTGCTCTCCGAGTAGGTCGGGTACGTCTCCACCGGGGCGGTCGAGATCTCGGTGTAGGTAGGGTAGGGCTCTACCGGCGTCGTCTCCGAGTAGGTCGGGTACGTCTCAACGGGAGCCGTCTCCGAGTAGGTCGGGTACGTCTCCACGGGAGCCGTCTCAGTAGGGTAGGTCTCGACGGGAGCGGTGGAGCTCTCGTCGCACTCGGTGGTGGTCGACACGGTGTACTGAGTGGTGGTCTCTACCGGGTACGGCGTGGGAGCCGGCACGTCATCCGAACAGTCGGTGGTGGGAGGAGGAGGCGGGTGGCCGTGGTCACCGCCGCCGCCGTGCGCCAGAGCACCAGTGGCCAGAGCCAGGAGAGCAAAGGTAGCAGTTCTCATTTTGTTGTTGTTGGGTGGTAATGATTATTAAAAGTGTAGACGTATCAGATATCTGTCACAAATATGCGAGAGATGGGTGGTAAGGTGGAAGAAGCGACAGTGAGAGTATCTTGTATTAGATGAGATACTTGAGCGAGCGAGTTATGTTTGTGGAAAAACGAACGTAAAGGTTATAAACAACCTTGTTATTAAATCCTGTGAGACGGGCAGTAACCTGGGAGGCTGGAGGCAGGAGTTGGGATCGGTCCAAAGCAGGGTCACAGGGTATTCGCAGTGGCTCTTATAGTACGTTGGTCGGGAAACCCATCGCGCATTCAGGCTGTGGGCTGACGAACAGGCCGGCGTCGATGAGGAAATGGCAAGTCGCTGCCATTTGCAGTAGGCCGGAGGAGCGGTTATAGTTCCGAATAGGTAAGGTCCTTACGGGCCCCATGTCTCGGACCAAGGCGTCCAAAGCAGGGGGTATAGATGTCCATCACCAGCCTGGGGCCATGTGATTGGGCCAGCGAGGGCGCAAGTCAGAGAGCCAAGCGGCCATGTCAGAGCGCATTTCTGGACTGGTCGACTGGCTGCAGAGGCGAATGCTGTCTGTTCTTGGAACCAAGGCCGCGGCCAATGGATTCAGAGTCTATGCGGTTCACTGTCACCCTCCACGAGCAAAAGACGCAACCAAAGGCGATGCTAATGCTGTGTTCCTGCAGCTGAACCCGCGAGTCAAATTTTAGAGTTGTCTTGGTGTTACGTTATGCCCAGCAAATCAGCATGTCGATCTGTGTCGCCAACAGCAAATCCTTTTGTTGTCCTGTCGCGTTTCAAGAATATTGTTGCAGTCTGTGCCGCCTGCCGCCCGATCGCCGGGAAACAAAACGACTCACTGGGCGACCCGGCAGACTCGGAATGCCACTCTATTAGGTTTTCTGGAGAGCAGCCAGCCAGCGCTCGAAGCGCAACGCTATGGCAGAACTTGGCCTACAGATGTTATGCATGTGTGACGCTGATTCAAGTCATTCTGCAGCATGCGGATATCCATACAAGATGCTCATCTGCGCTGCGGAGGGTGGGTGAGATGGCGGATGAATGGGCACACAGCACACCATCTCCAGATTGGAACCTCGTATCCAACATGCAGCCCGCCCCACCATCGTTATGTGCCCAGCGTTTGACAAACCATGCAGCCTCAGAGGCAGCTTTCGCGGAGGGCAGGACAGACACTGGCGACCGAGGCTGCTCGTTGGACGACAGCGCAGCCCGCATACGACCCATGACGCCCAATGACAATCCGGCTGAGAGAAGTTGACCATGGTCGGATGGAATCGTATCACTGTGGGCAATTCCCTCAATTGACTCGGGTGCTTTGAGACACTTCATCGCGGAAGGCTGGTGTACTACCAACTACGAGATTGTCAGCACAAGGCACAATCGTAAAAAGGAAAACGGAGATATTTGCCACTCAGCCGAAATATGTACAATTGAGACTTACATTTGTGTGTATTTTGATTTGTTGTGGTGTCTTTGGCGGTTTTTGGAGCGATCCAACGCTGGTTACGGCTATTCCTTCTGCGCAACTGCCGGCCGGCGATCGCATGTGGCAAAGGGCTTCGATTTCCCAGCCGTCGCCAGGCCACTGGGCCTTGGGGATAGGCAGTGTAACCAGCAAGGTAATACCGGCACCAACCGAAGGGCGCTGGTGAGGTTGCTGGATATGCGGATGGCACGACTTCACCAATCGAGTTGCACGCGAGCCTGCTGCTCGAGTTTGATTTCTTTCTTCTCTGGGGCGATGGCGCCGACGATCTCGTCAGCATGCTGCAGGACCTGCACGTCGACCGACCACTTGCCGAGCTGCTCCTCGATGATGTTGTTCCACTTGCAAATGAGCGGGTGCGCGCTGGCAATGTCCTCGAACACGATGTCGCCCTCGGCCGTGGCAGATGGTAGCTCAAATCTCCAGGTGCCGTCCGGCAGCCAGTACTTTTCGTCGTAGATGGAATCCGTGCTCAGCTCTTTTCGCGACTCCTCGAGGAGCCGCTGAGCCTCGCGGTAGCTGTCGCCACTGACGCCGCCATCATCAGCGGCTCGTAGCGCGCTCGTGATGCCCTCGAGGAAGCCCAAGACCTGGCCAGCCTTGAGGCCGATGGTGGCACCGAGGCCGAAGCCTTCGTCAAAGCCTGCCTGGATGCTCTTGGCCTTGGCTGCAGTGATGCCATCGCGATACCCAGTAGTCGTGTGCTCTGCCTGCAGCCGCCGGATGTCGGACGGGTGGGATTCTCTAGCCTCGGCGCCGTGTTCCGGGTCCAAGACGACGGATCCTGCATCGGAGCCAAAGACGTCATCCAGAAAATCTTCCTCGTTGTTCACGACGGGGCGCGGAACCTCGCCAGCAGAGATGATCTGGATCCTCAGATCCTCATCTTCAAGATCGTGCTGTTGCGCCATGTGCATTTTGTCGAAATTTTCTGTTCCGCGCTTGGTAATGTGCAGGCAGGTATGACAATCAATGGTGGGAGAAAATTAAGTCGGCGCCCAACTTGGAGGGGCCCGGCGCGGGCGGGAAGAGATTGAGAATGTGCCTTCCACAGTGGGTATTCACTGGCACATGGAGGTCTGCTTGCGAATAGCACTGTCTTACACACTGTACATGAGTCACGATGCAATCCAATGTTGGCTAGGTCTAACTTGGCTTGCCAACAAATATGTTATTCAGAGGCGATGGCCCGCAATCAAATCTGTTATTTCATCGTTCGTTTGCTGTTCGGTGTCCTTAAATACTCGACCAAAACTCAGTTCCAGCACGGGAAGATAGGATCGCCAGTATGAATAACTGTGACAAATTATCAATGCAAATCACGATGCTCTTGTAGACAATAGACACAGTACACAACCTGGGAAGTTACCTGGTCCCGATGCAACGATTTGGAAAGATGCGCTCTGATGATACGACTTGGAAATGTTACGCCAGTAAGAGCTCCTTCACAGCCAATACATAGATTGTGCCCTTCCTTCAAGCGCGATACGATGCATGAACTGCAGCTGCACTATGGAACAAAACTCATCATAGAAGAGTATACAAGTGTTATTATGATTTCCATATGATGTCTTTGAGGGTCTCCAATACCGAGACAATGAACTCGGAATCCGACTCAGGTTAAAACACACCCGTATTCAGCAGTGTCTGTCGGCCCCTGCAGAATTGAAGGACAAAAAAAAGTATGAAATGAAACCCTATGCGAGATTCGAACCCGCGACATCTGGCTCCGGAGACCAGCGAGCTAAACCACTGCTCTAATAGGGCAACAACTTCCAAACACTTGAGTTGCATCATGTGTCTTTGTTGAGAGAATTCTGCTTACAATGGGTTATCACTTGAGTGAAGATGAAACTGGATCTCTGCCTAGAGTCTCAGTTACTGAACGATCAAAATAATTTGTAAAGATCGACCCAGGGAAAGGTCAGTCAACTCTTAGTCTGTAGACAAGAAACACTGAACTGAACGAACCAAGAGAAAGATCAAAGCAACAATCGCGGTTGCCAACATGTGGCTCTTCTTCTCCAGGACTGTAGCTATGGGTTTTCTGCTAGGATGAAAATAGAAATAAAAACATTTCTCACGACCGTAAGAAGATTCTCTCATTCTTACCAGTCTAAGTTGATTGCTGAGGATTTTGCTATCGCAGACACCCAAATGAGGAATTGCCTTCTGCCTAAGCACGATCGCATTTAGCTGGCGCAAGTCTCTTGCTTTGATATGGCCATCAAGTTTGGCAAGAGGCGTCAGGAACCTTGAATGAGTACGAGGTAATTATGGAGGCTGCTCTGTCCCTTTGCCCGATGTGTGCTGCTTGCAAAGCATACAGACAGTGTTGGGTGATACGTCTTGCCGACTGGGCACATTTGACTCTAAAGAGATAATTTCTCAGATATTGTATTAAACATGTTCGGACATACGACCTAAGATACAGGGGAATATTATTCATTATCAACTGTAGCTTGCAAGCAATGGTGTCTATAAGTATTCGACAATTGTTTAATTCTATTGAGCAAGGCGCGGACGATTGAAAATGAAGACTATGACTATAAAAAGGCGGCATCGCAAGCAAGATATAATAATGTCTCCGGCAACCTATCAATGACTCGTCACTCGTGCATTGCAAGCCGTTTTTACCAATGGTGGGATGTCAGCACAAATGACCAATTATCTGCCCATGAGACCTGCCGCCTGTTTTGCGATAAATCATGAACAAATTTCTGCTGTCTAGTTCATATCGCAATGATTTGATCAAACCCCGTCCTGACATTCGCTCACTGGCTCGCACGACATCAGCCTGCCGGGCCCGTTTGCTGCGACGCCAATGCAGGCCGAGGCCGGGGTATCAATCGGCGCTTCTCATTGGAGCTCTTCATCCCAACAATCAGTCATCTCATCCCAATTCCCCCAGTTCCCATAGCTCCAAAAGAACCCCGCGATAAGGGACGAAAGGATCCCTACACGAACGCGAGGCGATCCTACTCGATACTGGGATTGGAAGGTGAGCCCGCGCTGGCTCACCATGTCGATGACGCTGACAATTACCCCTCGGTATCTTCATTTCGAGAGAAAGAACAAGGAGCAAGGACATATCTCACCAGTCGTGCTTGGTATTTATCTTACTCCTCCCGGAAGCCGGATGCCGCTTGCCAGGATTGCCAATTGTATGGGCTGCTTTGCAAGCCATGTTCGGTCCCGCCTGGGGACACAGTCTCCGGGCAACATGGCGCCAATATATGAACGCGACCGGATCAACCCTACAGACTACTACAGAGCCGTGAGTTTTCTCCTACCTTTATATACCATTGTTCCTTGTATCTCGACTTTGGCAAGTCGGGGGCATGGGACTTGCGACTGCTTTCTGAACTCAGATTCTATATAGCCAAGACTCCAGTCAGCTCCAGCTGGGTGGATTTGAACACTTCAAGATGGTTTCACTCAAGACGTACTGCACGCTGGCACTGTCGGCCTTTTCCGTCGCGCTCTCGGCGTCGTGCACCAACTCGAGCACGTCTATCGACGGGCAGCCGTTTCCGCCCCTGATCGAGGCAACACTCGAGGACCTCGTATCCGGCCTCGAATCGGGGCTGTTCACCAGCGTCGACCTTGTCAACGCTTATACGGCCCGCATTCTCGAGGTCAATGACACTCTGCGCATGGTGACGTACCTGAACCCGGACGCGCTCGTCGTCGCCGCTGAGGCTGATGCGCTTCGGGCCGAAGGCACTATTCTGAGCCCTCTTCACGGAGTGCCTCTCCTGATCAAGAACAATATCGGGACCAACGACTCGCTTCCCAACACGGCTGGCTCGTACGCTCTGGTGGGTGCCAAGTTGCCCGCGGACAGCACGGTTGCCTCGAAGCTGCGCAAGGCAGGAGCCGTATTGCTGGGCAAGACCAACCTGTCCCAATGGGCAAACTGGCGAAGCGACAACACGAGCAATGGCTGGACGGCGGACGGCGGACAGACGGAAGCAGCCTACTACCCAGGCCAGGATCCCTCGGGATCAAGCTCGGGTAGCGGTGTCGCCAGTTCGCTTGGCCTGGCCCTGGCCGCTCTAGGGTCCGAGACGGACGGCTCCATCGTCTCCCCTTCGAGCTACAACAACCTCGTCGGCATCAAGCCCAGTGTCGGTCTTACATCCCGATACCTCGTGGTCCCTATCTCGGAACACCAGGACACGGTCGGGCCCATGGCTAGAAACGTGAAGGACGCCGCCTACATCCTCTCGGCAATCGCCGGCAAGGATCCCAACGACAACTACACCAGCGCCATCCCCTTTGACACGGTACCAGACTACGCCGCGGCCTGCGACTACTTTGCGCTTCAGGGAAAGCGGATCGGCGTCCCGCGCAACGTGTTTAACATCACGGGCGTCGAGGAGCACTACGGTGCCGTCGTCGCGGCCTTCAACGCCTCGCTGGACGTCTTCCGGGAGGCGGGTGCCGTCATCGTCGACGACATCTTCCTCGAGGGCTACGAGGTCCTCGCCTCGGCCGACTATGAGCCCAAAGTGCTCAAGGCCGACTTCATCGTCAACGTGGCCAGCTACTTTGCCAAGCTGACGGCCAATCCCCACAACATCACCAGCCTAGCGGAGCTGCAGGATTTTACCCAGGCCTTCCCCGCTGAGGACTGGCCGGAGCGGGACACGGATCTGTGGCAGGACTCACTCGACCTCGGGTACGACAACACGAGCCCCGAGTTCTGGAGCAACTACACGGCGGACCTGTACTACGGCGGGCTCCTGGGCATCACGGGGGCGCTGACCAATCTCTCGCTGGACGCATTGATCGTGCCGACGCCCTTCTCGTCGACGCTGCCGGCCGTCATCGGCGCGCCCATCGTCACGGTGCCCCTCGGCCGGTACCCCGACAACCAGACCGTCATCCCCAACAGCTTCGGCAACCTCAACGACACGGCGCCCAACGTGCCCTTCGGCATTTCCTTCCTCGCCGAGCGCTTCAGCGAGGAGAAGCTCATCGGGCTCGCCTATGCCTTTGAGCAGCGAACCCTCGTGAGGAACACCATCAAGCCGTACATCGAGCCCACGACGGAGCTGAAGGATGTCGTGAACAAGAGGAAGAGGCTTGCCAGGATGGCCTGATCGTTGGGTGGTAGTACTATTGTGGCACACCTCATTCAATACATGATGTTATTTTTACAATAATTGGACAGTGACATCGATTGGCCCAGACTGACATGCTTCATGTGATAACCAATCGAAGAGAATGACCTTGTGGAGAGATGAGTATTCTAAGCATGTGACCTACTCAGTTGTACACTGATGGGCAGTAAGGTCTCGCGCGGACACGAATACGGGCTGGACAATGCAATGCAAGTCGGAACTCCAGGACACTTGACAAGGCGCATTTTGCGCATTTAATTATCATAACTTCTTATGGTTGAAAATATCTACAAAAACATAGACAAAATTAGGAAATCCTTCCTTTCCAACAGGCCGTGGAATGCTCGGAAGTTATAGCTTTTACACTGCCCAAATCAGCCAGAGCTGTAATTTAGACAATAGCAAAGTGCTTCTGCAGCTCACGCGTCGAGTTGGACTCGCTCTGGTTGTCATCATCCACCGCCTTTGACTCGCGCACCACTTGCGTCTCAATGGTGCGCTTGATGCCTGCGGAGGGGATATCCCCGTCGCTGTCCTCGGCGAAGCCGACGTGGCTGCCGTGCGTGTTGTT